>OZ021725.1:73363677-73813677 GCA_963978545.1 Linyphia triangularis | reverse complement strand
TAGGAAAAATAAAAATCATAAGTTTGTTTCTTCCTGGAAAAGGAGTATTTTTAACGCGCCAGAATCTAACTCAGAAGTGCCAATACTTCTGGCTTATTGCCATCCTAACTGTTCACCCTGGCAGAAATGGCAATTCATATCCTAACTTTCTCGTTTATTTTCTTATTCCTACCTTTTTCTGCCACGAGGTTTAAGAGACCACGGCTTTATAACCTCCAGATATGAAAATGGTTTCTCTCATCTCAGAAAAAAAATTAAAATATCACCAAGATTAAGACCGAGGATGACATTTCGCCAGTTTTATTTTGCTCGGTTTGCTGAAGTTTGATGCCAGAAAATGTGCTTCAAGGCAATCAAGACGATAAATGTCTTTTTTATTTGTTAGAAGTGTGGCATACCTACAAAGACTTCTTTCGAATCATAAAGATTTTTTTTATTTAATTTTTGAATTTAGATAAATATTTTTTTAAACGTTTATGAGCAGTAAAAAGTGATAATGCTTTTGCGTTTTGTTTCTTAATCGTTAAAATTTTACACCTTAGTATATGTAGTTATTTTCCTTTTACTTACAAGTTTAACCTGAAATATTCAATTACATAAACAATTTAGAGTAACATTACATTATAGAACTAAAACAACGTTTTATTTTCAATTTTACTAAACTTTTTCACCTAAAGAAATATTACATTTTTAGTTGAAAAAGAATGTGAACCTTGCTCAACTTATTGTATGTCTTTGTTCAATTTTTGAATTTCAATAAAAAAAATTAAATACTTAAAGTTAGTTACATTCATTTTGCAGTATAGTGATAAACAACTCTCCAACTCGACGCAGCATATATCAACCTGCAATAATTTCCTACCTTGCAATAATTCCGGATTTTGTGTATCAATTCAATTTAACGGCATTTTTTTAGAAAAATGTGAGACTCCGTCACCCTGCTCGCTAACGCTTTCTATCAAAATACACAACTAGAAGCCGCTCATCAATAAAAGCTTTGTTACATAATCTTGAAAATTAATAAATTTATAACTATTATCCTTAAAATATCGAGCACATGGACTTTGCAAACAATAGTATTCAAATCGACCTCGAATCTGGCTAGAAATCAACAATCAAAACCAAGGTTGCAAGATTTTAGGCCACTTTTTACTACTATCAATCAAAAATATTAAATAAAATATCAAGTGAAATTTTTAATACAAAAAATAGCATAAATATTAGGGCATGTCGAACAAAATTAAAGTTCCTTAGATCTTAGTGCTGTAGTGCATGAAGTTGTGAACTCTCATCATTAAAAAGTATGCAAAATCTTATAACTTTGAATTGATATCTTCTGTCGTCTCAATGCGTCAAAAGTGATCAAAAGCGGTCGAATTGCGGTAGTGATTAAAAGTTACTACTTTTAACAACAATACTTATACAAAATTTTAAAATTATAGGTTGTTATCTTCGGGCACCTCAATGGCACCAAATTTCGGAAATTGGGGGCAACTTTTTTAAATAAATACACGTCACAGATAGGGCGTGTCAACTTTTTAAAATAAATTAAAAAAGGTTTTTTAAATTAAAAAGGCAACCTTTTAAAATAAATACACGTCACAGATATAGTGTGTATTGCATCGAGTGTTACGCAAGATTTGTGTTTAATAATCGAACTCAGAAAGCTCCAAAAAAAAAAAAAAAAAAACGATTTTTTTTTTTTTTTTTTTTTTTTGGACCGAATGCAGTACTTTTATATATTGACGCATTCTATATTACATATAGGGTAATTGAAAGCAATGAAGTTGCATTCTAAAATATCACCGTATGAATTCTAAATTTACCAGCGAATTAAAAGGCATATAAATGTATCATTTATGTCTTCACTGTAGTCTACTAGAAGCCAAACGTAATTAAAATATTTCAAATTAATTTTTGAAAGAGAGAAATATTTTATTCATATTTTACTAAGTTTCTAATTAATTAAATTCTTCTAAAATTTATGCAACCAATCTCAAAATTACATTCTTTTTTATTAAAAACGTGAAGCATTTTTGTTTTCAACTGCAAAGACGAATCAATTCAATAATAACGTTATTATACTTGAATAAAATATGGAATAACTTTAAACATTTCACTGCATGGAAAATGCATCAATTAAAAAACATGTGAAAATGTGGCTAGAATCCCATTTGGCTCTTTTAACTGTTTCTAAAATATCTCTTTCCTACTAAAAAATATCCTGAAACATGAAAAGGAATTAGAATGTCAAGAAAGAATGACGGGACACAGTGTAAAATTAATTCTGCCTCGCACCACGATATATTTTTCAAAATCTGATAAGACAGAAATTGGCATTATATTCTGAAGCACAGCGAATTAAAACATTGCAGAAGAAAATATTTGTCCTTTGTATTCATTTATTATTCAATTGTTATAAATCAATTATTTTTTTTAATTCTTTATATTATCTTCGATATTGTGTTTTGTTCGTTCGTCCGTCCGGTCCATCCGATTGTTTGTTTATCTGTCTGTCTGTCCATCCGTTTGTTTGTTTGTTTGTTTGGAAGATCTGCGAATAGCTAATTACTAATTAATTCCCTTGCCATCATCCAATCGAGCTGAAATTTGCAAATAGATTTATTGTCACCGACGCAATCTATCATGTTTTGGGGATTGTCACTAAAAAGTCGCTTTTCACACTTCGGAGAACTAATTAACCCACTCGCCGTTATCCAATCGAGCTGTGATGAAACTTGACATGTAGATTCGTTATCTATGACACTTCATTCTATCAAATTATATGTGTAAAAGTGAGTTAGTTCATGGTACTGATTCGATAGTTTCCTTCATAGTTCTCAAATACTGTAAAAGTAATTCGGAATTCAAAATTATTTTTAAAAAAAGTTGCAACTGGACATAAAAGTTGACAATACATAAAAAGGATTTTAAAAAAATTTTATTGGTCAACTTTTCTCTTTCCTGTAAAGAAATGATATTCTCTTGTTTATACTATACAAATATTGCAAGTAATAAAATATCATAAGAGGAAACTTTTCAAACTATCGTTTTATATCTTGAATATTTTGTATTTTAATCAGGTAGTAATAACATGTAGTTGTTGTACAACCCCATAGATCGACAATAAACTCTTCCTGATCATGATAGAAACACCATTGCTTTATTAATTGAGTTTAAGTATGTGTCCTTTGATTACCGACTAGCTTAAATCCCATATCTTTCTTTGCAATAGCTGTGTTTATTTGTAAAGGGTGGAAAGAAATTTTTTGTACAACTACTATTTCATTTCATAAAAACGTTCTATACCTGTATGCTGACACTGCATTTAAGAAAGGTTTAAGTTCTACATCAACATTATGTTTGAGAGTATGTCAAAAGTGGAAAATACCATTCCGAATGAATATTTGCAAAGTGCAGATAAAAATCTGCAAATTGTACCTTGAATTTATTATTGTAGTGAATATTTTCCATGATCTAGATTACATTCTTTACCAATATTTCTTACATGTAATAAGTTTAAATTGTACTGAAGCATGTGCTGTACCATACACTAGAGGGAATTCGTGTTCTTTTGGTTAGCTAGATAAATGAAGAAACCTTTTATAGACTGGTACATTACTAACTGTCTCCCACCTTAGACGAAAATTAAACATCATACCTTGAAATTTCTATGACTCACAGTTTTATGATAAAATCACATGATTGTAATATTTATATTCTATAGGAAACATTTATTGATGTATCCAAAATTAGAAATACCCAAAATTAATACCCATATTTTAATTAATATTGAAACGTTCCATATATTCATTCTTTGCTATGCAATTTGGAATATGAAAATAAAAATATGTAGGTGAATCAAAAATGACTATTTCAATCATTTTGAATGAATTCTAATTTCAAATAAATGGTATGGAGTGTCAAAAGAATTTTGGAAAATAAAGTAAATGTATAGGAAATTTTTTAGCAAAGGTATAGTTTATTTATATTGTACAAAATGAATAAGATTTTATCATGTGTTTAATTTGAATATTTTTTCTCAGGAAATATGTGCTAGATTTATCAGATGGAATAGACGAGCCTGGTGGAATTAAATGGGATCTATGTTTATGTCTGCTCTTCAGTTGGATAATAGTGATAGCTTGCCTCATAAAGGGAATAAAAACTTCAGGAAAGGTAATTGAAAGTTCAGTCATTTTAATTAATCATCTTTAATGCTTAAGGTTTTTTTTAGTTCTTTTATTTAGAAGGTATGGTATAAGTAATAAGAAATTCTTAAACTAATTTTTCTTGTAGCGTTTATTTAAGCTTGAAGTATGTGTGATTATATTTTCTATTTATTAAAACTAACAATTTTAACTTTATGAAACTGCTTTTAATACATGATATATAATCTCAAAGATAAAAATTAAAAAAGAAAAAATAGGAAAGAAAAATTAAACGATATAAAGAACAAAAAATGTCTTTATTTATCAAACTTTAAATAAAATTATCTTTATTTATCAAAGTTTAAATAAAATTATCTTTAATTATCAAACTTTAAATAAAATTATCTTTATTTATCAGACTTTAAATAAAATTAGCTTTATTTATCAAACTTTAAATAAAATTATTATTTCTTATAAAACGAAATGCATTATAATCATCAATCTACAACTGTTATCTTACTGTAATATTTTACTATTTTTAATCACACATTATTAACAAATGTCCATTTAAAACAATGTTTATAACTTGTCATAATTTAATCAAAGAAACTTTTGTCAAACATATTTCCAACATGGAAGACATTAAATTACTTCTTTGTTAATTCAAATAGGTTGTGTACTTTGCTGCAACTTTCCCTTATGTCATTCTCATCACTCTTCTTATCACTGGACTTTTACAAGACGGTGCCATGGATGGCATTTTATACTTCATATCACCTGAGTGGGAAAAACTTCTTGATATTAAGGTAAGAATATAAGAATACATTTAGAGTATTTTTCAAAATTCCAAAAGTGAATGCCTTCTGTAACTCAAGTACAACTTTTGTAGTCAAGAGTCCTCTCTTGAAAATCATCTATAATAATCTAGATTTTTTTTGAAATTGTCAATGGCTTGTTTTATTTTCTATCAGCAATAACAATCACTTGATTGAGATTAGGAATAGTTTCTCTGAAAAAATAAATATGACGATAACATGTATGCCTTTTTGCTTTCAGTCTGTTTATGAAACGAATCTGAAATGTGCAATTTAAAATTCATTTTACTTTTTTTTTTTCACTCATAGAAAAATGCTTGAAAAATAAAAATGTCTAATGTCGTTTCATGACTGAAAGAATATCTTACATTATTCAAATTTTTTTTCAATGGAATGTTCAAAATAATTTCAATAATTAAGAGTTAACTGAAGTGAATCACAAAATTTAATTTTTTATGATTAACTTCGACGAACTGAAATTTGCCGCTAAATAACTAGAAGCCAAAGAAACTTGATAATAATTGTATAAATACATATTTATTTGCATTCTTGAATAAACGCGTATTACCTTGTAAACACACATAATTATTTGTGTGTACAAATATTTAGGTGTGGCAAGCAGCAGCTGGCCAGATGTTCTTCTCTCTTGGCGTGTCCATGGGAGCGCTTATCATGTATAGCAGCTACAACGATTTCAGAAATAACATATTCAGGTATTTACAATTATCTATTCCAGGACTTTAATGAAAGGTCACTAGGAAACTAATATATTTAATTCCTAAAAATTGCATCACTAGTATTTACATAGATACAGTATAACTGTGTGATATACTTAATATGAGGTCACTCAGGAGTTAAAATCACACACACAAATATAAGGAAACCGACTACAAAATAATAATATAAAATGAAATTGATTACAAATTGAGAAGCCTTTATTGTTCACTGAAAGAAAAATTACATTAGTCTGCAAATATTCTTATACCTTCATGGCACAAACAGTAATTTCAAAATATTAGCAAGAACCTCAGGTATTTTCCCACAAGCCATTGATAAGAGTGAGTAATTTGGATTTTCTTCTTGTCCAGATGAGGAGAAAAAAATCTCTTGTTGAAAGCTCTACAAAGACAAAGCGTAAAACAAATGAAGTTTTCATTAGACGATGTTGTTACGTTTTATTTTCAAAAATCCCCTTTTAAATTTATTTCATAGAATCCAGAGAGATTCGTTTGAGAAAGTAACAATAGTCACCAACATATTTTTTTCTTTCAACATCAATATTGTTTCGCTCTTTAAAATTTTTTCTGATATCTACCTCTAACAATAAGGTTTTTCTATCGGAATCTCACTTATGTTGTATCCTTGTATAGATATAGTATTATGTGATCTTAAGCAGCACAAGACATAAAAAATGTGCAAAAGGATTAATGAACTTAATGGCTATACTAGCTTATAATATTACGCGAATAAAACTAAAATAATTATAAATTCCATTAATAGCAATTACAAATTAAATTTTAATTATATATTTTCAAAGACTGTTATTATCATTACTCTTTATAAATTAATTTTACTTGATACTTGGAATAGTTAATTTATAATTAAAATATGTCAAATATGCTTAAAATAGTTATTTTATAGTTAAAATATATTTTATGCTAATACCAATTTCCTTTCTAGGTATTTCTAAACACCTATAATACCTAACCCTGATAAATTTATTTTTACTACAATTAATTATTTTTGTTAAAGAACTTTATCATCTACTGCTCTTTATAAAAAATTTGTTATTCACAAGCATATTTTTTACAGGGATGCTATGGTAGTAAGCGTTCTTGATACTGTAACAAGCATCATATCAGGAATGGTAATTTTCTCAGTACTAGGAGCTATGGCACATGATTTGGGACCCGGAACCAGCGTAAAAGATGTAGTGGCAAGTGGTAAGAATTACATATACTAAAGTATAGTCATGATCATCACAATAAAGTTTTATTATAAAAAAAGTTAGCAAAGTTTTAAAAAAATTCATAGAATTAAAAATACATAGTTAAATAAATTCACATTGGGTTTTGAATGAGGAATTATAAAAGTTATCTCCGAAAACAAATACTTGACAAGTTTTCCATTTTGGTACATCAGTAATTAAATTATGAAAATTGTATTGGTAGTCGATTGACTTGAAATGCAGTAGTCAAAGAATTATTTGATATTGGGATTTAAGCTATGTCTCGCCAGAAAAGTTTTATCACACTAGTAGACAAAATGACTCTACAAAATAACTTTTCTACTATAGACAGTTTTTCTCGTGGGATTTTCGTGGTTTTCTATTTTACTAGATGCAAATGCGTAATTGTTTTTCATGTTAGCTCTTTCAGATAATATTTGAGGATGACGAAAATTTTTAAATGTCCTTGTTTGCAAGGTTAATTTCAAAATCAACTAATACAGAAGAATTAAGTATTATAAATAGTAGAAACTCTACGTTATCAATTTAATTTGCAACTATAATTTTATAAATTTAAAATACACTGATAGCAGTTAAAATAATTGAATTTTGGATTTTTTCTCTCTTTAAGTAACTAACTTATAATTCTGTAAAAGGTAACAACCATACAAATACACGATAAACTTGTCCATTTTAAAACTTAATTATTAGATTTATTTATTATAAATATAAAAAGAAACTTCTTAGACTTTTATTTTTAAAAAGAGTAAACATTTAATGCTCATCATCTAATATTTCACTCTGTTCTTCCTTAGGTCCAGGATTAGCATTCATGGCATATCCTGAAGCTCTCAGCAGACTACCCGTACCTCAGCTATGGTCTATCCTTTTCTTCTTCATGCTTTTTATCCTGGGATTAGACAGTGAGGTAAGAAAAGTTTCTGCTTTGATAAAGCAAACAATTGGATCGCATATTAATTTGTCAAATTTCTCTTTCATCTTTAAAAATATTGAATACAGAAAAATGATAAATATGGGTATTGAAATTTATCAAGAATCTAGCACGTCCGAATAATAAAGCGAATATTAAATAAACAAGTTATTCAATGAAGAGTTTATAAAGAGGAAAATTTTAGTTTTATCGAAGAATAAAAAACTTGGAATAGATTAAAACTTTTCTTCCATTTTTAAAACGTACCTTTCATGATCGTAAAATTCTATGAATAAGTTTAAAGCGTCTTGTATAATTGAATTTGTTTGCAAAATGTCTTCGGATATTGTTACTTAAATCGAATTTATCAGGCATAATTGAATAAAATGAAATGAAATAAGTTTTAAATATTTTTCATATTATCCTGAATATGGAGATTGTCACTTATTTGGAGTATCTTTACAAAAAATAAGTCAAATTAATTTAGCACTTTTAAAATAATCTCTCGTCTTTTAACACTTATATTTATTATATCCAAAGTATTACGTATGTTTCAATGATTATCTGGTGGATGTTTTATAATAAATTGCAAAATAATTTGTGACTTGACATACCTGAATGGTCATTTAATATTTTTGTACCTTTACTTAAACACCATCATTTTTTGAGGAAGTAAAAACTAAATTAGGATCTTAACATAATCATTCGAATTCTGAAGATCTATTAAAGATTTTATCAACACATAAATAATCTCTAATGTTTTTAAAATTCAAAATAATGGTCCCCATAATTTCTACCAGTGCTCAAATAGTCCATCTGGCATATATTTATATGTCATCTTGTAAATTTGGAAATCTTTTATTTCAAAACTAAGCAAAGACTGTTCTAAACAAACAAAATTTAAAACCAGATAGAAGCAATTTTATAAAAATTTATTAATTTTTGCATATTTCATTTGTATATGCTGATGTCAAAGTCTGTAAATAAGCTACTTCATAAATTGAAGGATTCAAGTTAACCAAAGTCCAATAATGCATAGCGAGAACCAGTATTATTGACTTCAAACGGCCATTTCAGAAAGTATCCGGATCACGTTTACCAAAGCCGGAAAACATATTTCAGTAATTAGTTACTATAGTAATAGCTCAGCATCATTATTTATAGCATACCACGGTCTTGGTTGACAAAACATTTCATATACTTGAACGATATCGCATATTCATTCTGAAGCAATAACGATTCCTGTAACGAGACCTTCTATGGAGTCTACAACCGTGGCAGGCACCAATACTTTGAAGTATCCTAAACAAAGAAATCTAGTGGGTGTAGGTAAATCAATGAACTGAGTGAGCAAGCCACAGGTCTACCACGCTCAAGCCACAACCGATACAGAACGACAACGAATTGGCTGCAGCTCTTGAGAAACAGTTTTTTCTCTATTTCTCAGATTTGATCAAAGTATTCCTTACACTTAAATTGCTTGCTTTGGAGTGAATGATAATTCATCTTATTGTGTCTGTGGAGTTCGTGTATAATATATATATATATATATATATATATATATATATATATATATATATATATATATATATATAACATCGTGAAATTTCATCTACTGAACCTGAGTCATGTATCAGAATGTAACATACTGTATTTCGTAGAAAATTATAACTACCTTTTGCAGATCGCATTGATGGGGGAAATTGTGTTGTATTTATGAGATGAACACACGTCTCTGAGAGATCACAAGACAAATTGGTGTGCCTATGGGGTAGGGAGAGGGGGGAGAGAAAGACATATGCTTCCTCCCATCACTATTGTTATCTTTAAGTAACGTAAAGATGGAATTCGTAAAATATCATAACAAACTACTTTTTCAGTTTGCGTTAATGGAAAATGTTTTGACAAGTTTCTGTGATGAATATCCGCATCTGCGAAATCACAAGGCAAAATGTTGCGTCATATTGGGGGTCATCTGCTTCCTTCTAGGTCTACCTTGCGTCACAAAGGTAAGAATAGTATTTTTACTCATTTCAATACATATGTAATGTTATATTCAATAATATATTTCAAAAACAAGTATATCTAACAAATGAATAATACAATGCTCGAATTTACAATCTAAATCTGGTATCTTTGATCCCTTACTTCAAATATCACACACTTTCATACTTATAATTTGAAACCATCTGTCAATTTCCTATCGTTTTAAATAAAAAAGAAACAACATATTTTTGCAGGGTGGACAGTATGTTCTAGAAATGATGGACAAATATGGAGGAGGAACAGCAGTTGTCTGCGTTGCTGTTGTTGAGAGCATGGCCATTGCATGGTTGTATGGTAACAATATATTTTTATTCATAAAAGTAAAATTTGAGTTTAATCACATTATTTATACGACCTGAAAACTATTTGAATAACAAGAGAAAAATATGTTTAAGTCCACTTTTTGCGAAAATAGATTTAAGAAGGACAAGTTAACGGAACTATCAAAAGGGAAAGTGGAGTAGGGATAAGTTTAAAGGACAATTTACGCAAAAGATACTAAATGTTTTAATATGCTTGTAAACATTTAGAACCAGTAAGTGCCTAATAAAAAAAAATAAGATTAACTTTTTCTATTGACAATATAACTTAAAATGTAAACTAATTATCTAATTATAACTTCAGGTAAAATTTTAAAATCAAATGAAATGACAACCAAAATTCTACGTCTAAAAGTTTTGCTTCTCTCTCTCTCTCTCTCTCTCTTTTTTTTTTTTTTTTTTTTTTTTTTTTTTTTTGGATTGGACATGACTCGATTATATAAAAGTAGTTATAAAAACTTTATATAATTTTAAAAAGATTTCCGATATATTATTTAAAGCGAATTAGATTAAATTTTCAATTCTTAAAATGTAGTAAAATATAGTCCCACGTATTACAGAAGATAATTTCTTGTTCTAATAACGTCACGAAAATTGCTATAATATCATAACGTAAAATTCTCAATTTTAAATAAGACAGCATTCTTAATATTATTTTAAGCATTCATTTAAATTTGTGTCATAAAAAGTATTTATTTATCGTCATGCACGCCTGATTATTATCCAATATTCATGGTGGGAGACATTGAAAATGTTTGAACTTAAAGAAACCTAGCCTTCAATAATTTAAATACTGCGCCTTGCAATATGCAATTATTTCACTCAACTTCTTACCAAATATTGGAGGTAAGAGAAATAAAAAATGTGAACTAATTACTCATAAATTTACAACCATTGAAGTAAATAGCTAACAATTAATTTTTACAATTGAGTCCACAGTAAATATTAGGAGATAGAGCTTTCATAAGTATTATTTGAAGATTAGCTTTCAAGGGATATATAGGCAAATTGTTAAGCTTCATTGTTGTGGCATATGTTTAACTTTTAATTCTTCCATAAAACTTACTTATGTGTACAATTGTAATTTGTTAAACATTACGACTATCTTAATTGAACAGCACTGAATAATGACAGAAATTATTACACTTTTTTATAAGTTTTAACTATATCTTTGGCTTAAGGTTTAAAATAAGATAAGAAACGTGTGAATAATGAAAAGGGAATTATTAAAGTCAATAAGGTATTTTTAATAGAAATCTTAATTCATTTCTTCATTTTATACCATGTAATCAAAATACATACTTAATTTAATATACATTAAATACAATAATAAAACTCAATCTATATATTAGCGTATACGATAACTCAGAGAACTCAAGTTTCACTTAATTACAAAACTAACTTACAACTTCCAACATTTGTCGATGCAACCCAATGTTTAATTTCCGTCGAAAGCATCTACATTTAAAGATTTATTTTTTGTACATTGATTTACAAAACTTTTATAAATACTTTTTTAAGTTCAACACTACACTTAATCTTATATTTAATCTTATACATTATTTCTGGACGGTTTTTTTTTTTACGATTACTTTTTCCCTTTTTATAAAAAAACCAATATTGATAAAATGATACACTAATTTAAAGGCCAAGACTCATGAATAGTCTATTTACAATTGTACATTGTATTATTTGTTTGGAAATAGAACTTAAAACTTTTTTTTTTAGTACTGAGAGGATGCTTTTGAGAGGTAATGAGGTGACAAGATATTATTACTTTAAAGATCTAATTCAATGCTTTAAAAAATTCCCTCCATTATTTTCTCTGAATTGAACTTAAATGTTAAATAAGTTCCACTGGATACTCTATGATGTATTTACTTGATACAATATATCACCAAACCAAACAGCCACACAATCCATTCCGTAGCGACTTCTGCTTTCCAAATCAAGTTTCATTAAAACTCTCAGCAATAGAATACAACAACTCAACTAAATTTCTAAAAAAGTAGTTCCTCTAAATGCAATATAATCTTAAATTAGAAATTAGCACGCTGCGCTAAGGTCTACTTGGATATTCTATATATCTTTATGATTTTTTAAACATTAAAACTATTTGTTCCTTAATTGAAATTAAATGTTAAATACGTTTCACTGAATACTCTATGATGGATGTACTTGATACAATTTATCCCCATACCGAACAGCTACACAAGCCATTCCGTAGCTATTTCTGCTTTCCAAATCAAGTTTCATTAAATCTCTCATCAATAGAATACAACATATCTAATGAACTTCTAAAAAAAGGTAATTCCTGTAAATGTAATCTAACCTCAAATTATCAAGCTGCGCCAGGTTCTACTTGGATATTTTTGGTAATTTTTTAAAAATTAAAATTATATCAAATGATTAGCACTAATTAATAATGAAATTTATCACACTTTTAAGCTTCAGATATTCTTTTACTTTGACATATGGTAGAAAACATAAATGAAATTGAATAATAACTATCTCGTTTATCTTAGATGTCTGGAATAGTGTTTACTTCAAAATATTGCATTATACTTCCCAGGTTTTAGTTAATTTATTATATAAACTGTAATAGCGCATTTAGTGGTTAAATATATTTTTAAGACTGAATAAATTGCTGAAATATAACAGTGAGTGGATTTTTTATTTATATTTTTAAACATATTAACCACTAAACAACAACAACATTTAATGAACATTTTAAGTTTGTCTCGTTTGCAATTTAAAATCGTCGCCGAAATATAAATATGCGCATTTGAGATTAGAAATTATCTCAAGAATTGTGTGCATGCATAAAATATTTCTAGCTTATGTACTTACCATTAGCAATTCTTACATTGCATTAAACTCTGAGCTTCACTCTAGATGCAGGTAATCCGAAATCACACAGAATTACATAACAACTTCCTTGTTAATGGACTTAAGTACCTAGCAAATGGAATTAAATATTAGGTTGTATGGCATCTGTTAAGTTTCTAAATAAACATTTTCCTAAATATATTAAGTCCAAAATTAGTTTATTTTCTAGTATGAATTAAATAATTTTTTATATGAATTAAAAAAATTAAGAAAGGCTAAAGCTCTTGAAGAAAAATAAATTAATATGATACTGTAAGGGTATAAAATACTTATAATAGAAAATCAAAGGAATTTAAAATATACTTTCAATGTCTAAGAAAATATAACAAAACATTTATTAGACTTTATCAAGAATTTTGATAACTTAATAACTGAAATAAAAGCACCCGAAATTTGCTTTAATTAAGAGCAGTGAAATTATAAGATACATTTTAGTATACTTCATATTTAAAGATTTCTTGTTAAGAGTCGTCTAGAACTTGTAATAATTAACATATTTCCTACAATTTTGTATACGTACCACTGAGAACATGAGAAAATGATATCTGAAGAAAACATATGTGAATACTCACACACTGAGTGTTCCACACCTGATCGTGTAATAACTCACTCATGACCTGGTCTTATTTCAAACGAAACAACAGATTCGCTAGAACAAGTTATTGTTCATTAATCAGTGATAATTTTACTACAAAGAAATCTTCAAATAACATCTCGAATATTAAAGCACTACCATCACTATACTTGTCTTAAAATAATTTCCAAAACATATTTATTTATATTTTAATTTAGATAGGACACATTAATTAAAATTTTAATTATAGAAAGATAAAACAAATAAAGTGGGATTCGTAACCGGTCTACTTAAACAATAGTCCAATACTCTACCAATTTAGCCAAAGTGTTTACGAGAAGTATGCAGTTATACAGCTTATTTTTTTAATCATAACATTGGAAATTAAATCAAATATTAAACAGCTTTAAATTTAATTCCTTGAATAGATATTTCCATGAAGTAAAATACTCTTTTTTTTTTAAATATACTTTATTATAACTATTCATAGTCATATATAATCGTAGAGATTGAGTACAGAAAACTCAGAGTTAGAGTTTTCAGAGATTGAGTACGGAAAACTCAGAGTTAGAGTTTTCAGTTATCCTTTTACCATAATATCAATATTACGTATACAAAATTTTGCAAAAACATTATGATGATTGTAGGTGTCAAATGCCTCGAAACAAAAAAACTTTCATTATAAACATCCTATATAATATATTTTGTAGGTTCTAGCTTTACTTAATTTACAACGGAACCGCTCATAATTGTTGACAAAGATTAAAGGCTGTGGCATGAGAATACAGGCGGAACGTATTAGAAACTAATAAAGCCGGATGCTAGTTCAGATCTTTAATGATCCTAAAACTAAGGATTAATGTAAGGATTTTAATAAATGAAAAGTTGTTCCAAAAACTGAATTAGGCTGTTGATTAATGACAGGTGTTATAAAATACCGGAAAATTCACTAATTTTATGCGTGATTCGCTTCATTCTCCATTATACTAAATTACTCAACAATAGTTTGATGATTTTTTTACAAATATTCACCTGTTATGATTTACAAAAACCCAATTTTTCCTTCATAAGATTTCATCTTAATTAAGTTCTTGGATTTCATCTTCTGAAAGTTTTAACAAGCGACTTATTTTCTTTTGATATTTTTGTAGTATTTAATACCAATATTTTTAGAGCAATTTTAATTGCATTGCTCAGTTTTATGAAGGATAATTTAGGAAGAAAATATCAATTGAAAATACTCATACTGGGTATCTAAAACTGTGTATATTTCAAAGGTACAATTAAGTATAAAGTAGATTAGAAGCTTTAAGCCATACAAATATATTTTGTATATTTAGCTCAAAAACACATTAGAAATATTTATTTACTCGTTTTTAATCATATAGAAAATAACAACTCTCAAAATATAAAACCTAATTTTGTGTCTAAAGTTAGATTTACATATTGTAACTGGAATACAATGTTACACTTATCATCTCTTTAAGCTGTTAATTTATTTTAAATGATTCTCTAATGAATCGTTATTTTTACAACACGATTTTGTGAAACATATACATATTGCTTTACAAAAGCATTTTTATGGTATGAGTAAAAATGTGACATATTTGGTAATTGAAAAACCATTAAGCAAGGGAAGTAATTAATGAAAATGTCAATATTTTTCTTTGTAGGAGTTGATCGATTTTGTGAAGACATTCATTTTATGTTGGGAATGAAACCAGGGATTTATTGGAGAACAACTTGGAAAATAACTGCCCCAGCTATTTTGACAGTAGGTAAAATATCTACTATTTCAGGGCAACAGTTCACTAAATGAAATGAACTTTTGCTTAGCACTTTAAATCACATTATAAAATATGTTTATTTTCTTTCGAATGTAAAAGATTTTAGATTTTAAGCATTTAATAACAAGTTTCTAATATTTCAAACGTACATATTTAATCAGTTTTGAAAATTTCAAATACTAGAAGGATTTATTTATTTCAAAGAGTGTGAGAATTACGTTATACATGTTTATGTAAATAATTTGAAAAGAACTAAAATAACTCATCAAATAATAAATTTGTAAAGCTTTAACAATGGGACATTTTTTATATCATGTGTCTAATTCATTTTAACAAAAACTTAGCATTGGTTGTTCTTACGTTATAAGGTAGAAATTTGTTTTTAATAAAAAAAATTGGGGCATTATTTGAAGAAAAAAGATACTATAAAGTCAAAGAGACACAAATAAAAGCATCTTAAAGAGTATAAAGTAGTTTTTTTTAACTACACATTCTTCTTTTAAAATCGTATATTTTTGCTAAACATGCTTTATTTTCACCTATGAACAACTTGGAACGTACAGACACTAATTTGATGATATATGATGTAAAATTTAGTTTTTAAAAAACTTATTTGAGTAAGCTAATTGAAAGCAATTGTAGCACACTTAACCCTAGTACGTAACTTATACTAAAAAATTCATACATAACAATAATGTTACATATTTACCACTTTCTAAAATTTAATATTTTATAATTAAATTATGCGTGAATTAATTTCCAGTCAAAATTAATTCACGCATAATTACGCATGAAAAAACTAGTCCATGCGTTAGAATTTAGTTTTCAAAAAACTTATTTGAGTACGCTAATTGAAAGCAATTGTAACACACTTAACCCTAGTACGTAACTTATACTAAAAAATTCATGCATAACAATAATGTTACATGGTTACCACTTTCTAAAATTTAATATTTTATAATTAAATTATGCGTGAATTCATTTCTATTTTAACTTAGTAATATTTAAGAATGGGGTTATATAAAAAAAAATCTTATTTTTATCTGAAAAATATATTTCTACATATAAATGTATACGTATAAAAAGGAATATAAAATGAATGCTACGTTTAAGAAAAAAAAAATATTGTAAAAGTAAACAAATTAAGAGCCATTTCTTGTTCATACTTTACATGATGCTATATATAATATTTACTTAGATTTGCTGCCGAGCATTACAATTTTTCTATTTAAGCTTCTTTTTTTGTCTGTCATTGATGTATATTTGCACACAAAGAGTGAGTATTAAGACATTCCTAGATTAGAAGATACTATTGCACTAAAAATATTATACTAATTAATATATGTGTTTTGAAATGGTAAATAAAGTACTTAAATTTTTTTATGAACAACTTCAAAGTAACGGCATTTGTAGCGAACATAATATAATCAGTGTAATACTTTTCGCGGAATATTTCTTTTTAATCCGTGAAAGACTTTTTCTCACTCTGTAATCTTCTTTAAAAATTACCCACAAATTCTCCATGGGATTAATATAAATAAATCTGGCTGAAAAATCAGACATTGTAATATTTTTTAAGAAAACTAAAAACAAGTGAATGTAATCAAATGAAGCCATGTATAATTTTGTCCAACAATGTGTTTTGAATGACAATATTTCCTGCCGTAAAATTATCTGAATTCTATGCTATTCACACTGGATGTTATTAAAGAAAAATGGTTCACAGAGGTGGGAAACACTGCAGATCACCACACATATCCACGGAAATTTATAGCAAGATAGAATTACAATCTCCTTTTATGAAATTACGCCAATAATACATAACCAATATCATTTACATTAAATATTTAACTTTATGACATTTCTTCTCTAATGAAAAATAAAATATATAGAAATTTCCAATCATCGTGAAACTGATCAAATGATAATTGAAAGAAATAAGGTTTTGTTGATTTTTTTTTTTTTTTTTTTTTTTTTTTTTTAAGTAAGTTGTCTAGAACTGAGTTTGAGTAATTTATGCAGGATATCATGGATGCATCATTTAGAATGATTTATCGTATTAGCTATGATATTATATAATTCTTTCATTGATAAGAAATGGTACGAAAAGTTTCAAAGTAAAATTTTCTTTCGTAACTTAGTTGTTTACTATAAAACATCGTTAAAATAGCAAAATTTGGTTAATTAAATTAAATAAATACATAAGGTAGATAGATTTATTACCAGAAGATTAGTTTAAGAGTTTTAAATTAATTTCTTAAAATACGAAATCTTTGCATGTATTTTAACTTCAAAATATTTGAATTTTCACACAGAAATATGCTCAAACTAAAAAAAAAAAAATAACAAAGGAAGTAAAATAATTAAAAAAGTAGCTATAATTAAACATACAATTTAACACATCTAAGGCTTCTTAAAGCAAATTGTTTAGCTTAATCCTCACTACTTTTTCTGATTCTAAAACAATTTATTCCTTATATTTGTATAAATATGGTTACGAACAGCTTCTCTCAAATATTTTAACAGATTCCATTCCCAAAAGAGTTCTAGTTTTCATTTTTCATTAAAAAAAAAATATCTGAAAATAGATTTTTCCTTTTAATATCACATCTAAAAACTTTTTTAAGTGATAATCCGCCACATTTTTCACCCTTTTTATATTGTTGACAAGAACGTCCCATAACAAAACCTTCATATTCCCGAGAAAAAAATTCTTAAGAATAGAGAATATTCATCCTTTTACGCATCATTGGTAGGAGAAAAAAAGATCATTTTTCTCTTGGAATAGGTTCCAAGAGAATACTATAATAGGCCTCAAATGCACCAAAGCGAAAGCTTTTGTTTTAAATGAAAGTGATTCTAACCTAAACGAGCTCTAAAGTTATTTTTATCGTCTACTTTTTATGCTTCCCGCTGATGTCCTGACTTTAAAAAATAAAGTCATAAATTTAGTGGGGAATATTTCATATGAAAATACACCACCGTGGCGCATTTGGTATTCAGGTCTATTTCCTGCGATGCTAAAATTTATCAAATTTTTGTTATCGTTCATAGTCCACCTTTTATTTCTGTAAATAAAATGGTTTCTGTTAGAAAAAAGGATAAGTTTCAATTTTTTTAATATAAATTCTACAAGTGTCCGCTGTTACGCTAAGAATTTCAAACCTTTAGGGTTTTTTTTCCTAATCTGTAATTGTATTTTATAGTTTGAGTATGTGACCTGCATTTTTAATTACTTTTCATTCTATGAAAATGTATGTATATAACATTCATATTAGTTATTCAAACGAAAGCTTTTGCAATCGTAAAGTTTACGTGGAAAGTGATAAGTAGTAATCTTTCCCTGTGAGAATACTTAATTTGATATCCGGGTTTGGTTTATAGAAAAATTAAACTGCTCTAAAAATTTATAATTAATCGGGGTAACTTTTTTTTTTTTTTTTTTTGCTTTAATCTGCTTATTTTTAAAGATTACTTTTTAGCTAGATTTTCCTTCCATTATTGTAAGTTACAGCCAAACATAGAAATCCTTCAATTCTAAAACTTTATCAGTCCTCACAATTATTTTTTACTTGCTAAATACCCGTGCTTCGCTACGAAATTTTAACATGTGCGAAGTTTTAGCTAGCTGTGAGGCCTCGCGTTGCGGAAATCTGTCATTCGTGTATAGGACCCAGTTTTTGCCGCTTCGCTCGCAGGAAGGTTCATTGCTAAGCAAAATCGAACTCGCTTCGTTCTCTGAAAAGTTCATGGACACATAAACACAGGCTTATTTCACTCGTTAAAAGGTTCGTTGCTATGCAAGCATAGGCTCGCTTCGCTCGCTGAAAGGTCCATTGCTTCGCAAGCATAAGCTCGCTTCACTCACTAAAATCTAATTGCTACGTAAAGACTTAATATTGGAAGCCTCTCCCTTGTCAAGAAAAAAAAAATTCCCCGTTAATACAATAATACAACACCCTTTTAAAATTATTTTATAGAAAGCAAAATTAGAGGCTGAAACTACTTCTGTTGAAACTTTCAGAGATCTAGGCCTATTCGAAGTCGCTTTTTGTGCAAAAATTAATTGAAAAACAAATTAAGATTTTAACCTTCTTTTTGTCAGTCCAATTAGAAGGCCGAAACTACTTGTGTTGAAAATTTCAGAAATGTAGCCCAATTACAAATCGTTTTGTAAAATATTTGTTAATTAATTAAAAAAAAAAAAAAAAAAAAAATCAAAAAAAAATTATGTTTTTCAAAAATCCAATTAAAAGGCCACAACTATTTATGTTAAAATTTCAAAGCTGTAGCCCTATTTTAAATCGTTTTGTAATATATTTATTAAATAATTAAAAAATTAATTAATAACGAACTAAACAAAAATTTAAAATTCTGTTTTCTAAAGTCCAATTAAAAGGCCAAATCTACTTATGTTGAAAATTTCAGAGCTGTAGCCCTATTAGATATCGTTTTGTAACATATTTATTAATTAATTAAAAAAATTAAATAAAAAGAATTAAAATTTTAACATTCTGTTTGTGATGTATACAATTAGAAGGCCAAAACTACTTATATCGAAAATTTCAGAGCTCTACTCCAATTTTAAGTAGGTTTCTATAGTTCCACAGAGCCACAGACAGACAGACACACAGCTTGTTTTATTATTATAGATAGAATAAAAATATTTTTACTTGCCACTGTGCAGTTATAAAACATAAAATGTCATGGATTAGGGAAAAACTGTCCATAAAAAAGCTACTTCTGGTGGACTTTACTTTTCTAAGAACCACTGAAAAGTCTTTCATAAAATAACATCATATTTTAAGAAAGCTTTTAATTCCTAATTTACAAATTGTGTAAGTTTTATTTGAAATTTTTTCGCCATTACTTAATTTCTGAACTTTGGTAAAAAAAATTTCGAAATGACGATTAAATATGTTACTGAAAATGAATACTAAGGTAAACACCCATAGAGTTTAAACAACTAATTCGACATTTCGCCATAGTATGGTTATCAGCCAGCTGCAGCCGTAAGATGGTGAAATTAAAATACATTGAGAATTAAGTTGGGCATGTACTCATGGGCGCCCGTAGGATTATTTGCAGGAGGGTGCAGAAACATTTTATTGTGTGATAATCAATTTTTCACCCATCATAAATTAATTAATTGATCAGGTGTTTTTTTTTTTTTTTTTTTTTTTTTGAAGGAAGGTTTGTTTAAAATCAATAACGTTTTAATTAAAATTATAATTAATAATCTTAAAACTAAAAGTCACAGAATAAATGTATTGCTATTGCTTCAAATACTGAATTAAAATTATTGCAGATAAAGAGTATTTTGGATGTCATTGTAGAAAAAAAATTATAGTTCTGCAAATCGCAAACAATATAAATTTAGAACATTTTCAGACTTTCCCTTGAACTGCATGGATAAGCATTGACAATGGGAAGATACTTTCTATTTCGGAAATGTCAAAATCGAAGCTTACCTCTGTTTCTTGGTCTTTTAAAAAAATTTCAAATATATATGTGATGATAAAATTGAAAAAAAGATTAATAAGCCAGGTGTGTGTTGAAGTCTAGAAAACGTTCGAATCGGACAAATCTTTCGGTTCAATCCATGACGAAGACACTTTCTTTATAAGCAAACTATTTTTTTTTTTTTTTTTTTTTTTTTTGCTCTTATTTTCATTTCTCTTTAAATCTGTTAATGAAAAGTCGTATCATTCAATACGGGGCACAATCAATTGTTCTCAACTGTTCATGTTGCATCTGTACTTTCAACGGATTTCTAAAGTAGAATGCAAAATATTATCATTTCCCAAAACAATAAATTTCTTGCAATTTACAACCGGAAATAATTTCACAAGATCATCCTACTTTTCAATGATTGAGTATCCTCCCTCCTCTCCCACCTTTATTTCTCCAAGCTTTCTAATTGTAACCTGTACTCGTACGTTTTTTCCTAATAGACCGGGCCGACCAAACGGTATAGTGGTTAGCGTGCTAGCTTCTAGACCGCGAGGTTGCGGGTTCGAGTCCCGTGTTAGGCATGGTTGTTTGTAAATGTTTGTTGGCTTGTCTAATGACGAATGTTTCGGCGCATTATAGCCCTCGTGTTGCTGACGACGCCAGATAATCTGAAAACAACCCAACCCTAATAGACCGGATGTCGCCGAGAAAGACTGATTCCTTCTCGCGGCAAACAAAAAATCTAATTCAAGAAATACTAAAAATGTAAGCTAAGTATAAAGAAGTGTTACAAAACTAGTCAATGTTGCAATGATTCTCAAAAAGAAGAAAGAAAAATATCTTACTCTACAAACAAAATTTAAATCATAATAAAGCAAATTAATACTTTATTCGTTATGTTGTGCGGCACGTTATGTCGAAAATAAAATATTTGAAGATTTTAGTTTTCAAAATCCAGGGGGGTGCAAGGGCACCCCCTTGCACCCTCCTGGGGGCGCCCATGCATGTACTATGACGAAGAAATTAATATATATTAAGTTGAATTCGACTGCATTACTTCAAATTTGAAAGAAATTAATATTGTGTCGCTTGGGAATCGAACTCAGGACACCCAAAAGAAAGTTGAATACAGTACAATACAACAAACAAACCATACCTAGTTTTAATGCAAGAATTAAATAGAGTAATAGTAATTGAGAAGCTTTGTAATTGTAATTTTTATTTTGTAAAAGTATTATAATTCCTCCTTTATTGAGGCAATTTATGAATTCTCTAGAATATTGAGAAGTAAAATATAGTTGAGTGACATGATTGAAGAAGCAGCAGATTCAGTTTAATGAAAGCAAAAGATTAAATGGTAGTCCTGAGTGAAGAAAAATGCTGGAGAGTTCTTCATATTAAAAATAGACATTGACAGTAAACCAAATTATCAATAACCTTTAGTAAAAATTATTTATTAGGCTAAACATAATTAGTATTTTAGTAGTAGAAGTGAGGCATGTGCACACTTATAATTTTACATCAATTAAATAATTCCACGTTGAACTAAAGAAGTAGCAGTTCATTCTTTTCGAATCCCTTAACTCAGAACGGTATAGTGGTTAGCGTGCTAGCTTCTAGACCGCGATGTTGTGGGTTCGAGTCCCGTGTTAGGCATGGGTGTTTGTAAATGTATGTTGGCTTGTCTAATGATGAATGTTTCGGCGCATTATAGCCCTCGTGTTGCTGACGGCGCCAGATAATCTGAAAACAACCAACCAACCATATTAACTCAGAATACAAAAAGTTGTATATTATTTTAATCTTTTCTCCAGCATTCTGATATCTGTGCACTTAGCTATCAAAGCTCTCCTTTCTAAAACGATTATCACTATTTAAAAGTAATTCGTTGGTTGGTTGGTTGTTTTCAGATTATCTGGCACCGTCAGCAACATGAGGGCTATAATGCGCCGAAACATTCGTCATTAGACAAGCCAACATTCATTTACAAACACCCATGTCTAACACGGGACTCGAACCCGCAACCTCGCAGTCTAGTAGCTAGCACGCTAACCACTATACCGTTTAGTCGGCGAAGTAATTAGTTGTATTAATGATTTATACGTATGTTTATGCATTGCTTTGTATTATGGATGTTTGGAAAATTGTATCATATAACATTGTACAGTACGCAAAAAATTCCTGAATATATCTTGTGTTCTAATTGATGAAATAAAAAAAGAAATGTGTACTTGTACGGAAAGTTTTTCTTGGAAAGTTTTTAAGAATTGAGTATAATTTTCTTTTTCATAAGGGGCCATCTATGTATTAAAACTAAACCAAACTTTAAAAACTTCAATGGCAGCCTCATAATATTACATCTAAAAAACATTATGCATCTAAAAAAACATCGAAATAATACCAAATTTCATAATTTTCCAATGAATGGTTAGTAATTATAGTGATAAAAAAAAAATGTATCATTTTGTATTAATACTAAAATTATTTTCTAATAATATTTTAGCAAAAATGCAAAATGAAAAATTGGTTTTCGCTATAATTATTAAATAAATAATTTATTTTAATACATTTTGTTTCAAACGTTTGTTAAAGACCAAACAAATAACCTGCAAATTTTGCATTAAGTAGTTCTTTAATACTTAATTATTGATAAAATCCTTTTAAAAACTTTTTAATAAAAAGCATACACGTAATTTGTCATAGTTGAAATTCCCTATATATTTTTTTTACATTTTAAAATTTAGTTTTCAAAATTTTAGCTAAAATTTAAAAATCACGCTTTTAGGGACCGTATACTATTTTAAATTTTAAATTTATTAAAGTTTAATTAAGTTTAAAAAAATCTATACTAAACTTCAACTTAACTAGACATCACTTAGACGATAGATCGTCACAGTGCTCATAAGTATTTAATCCATTTTGGCGGAGTGAAGACATAATTCTCGCCAAACCTTATAGCCTTTTGTTCTCTATAGGGTTGTGGTTTGGCGAACATTATGCTTTCACGCCGCCAAACTGGATTAAATACCTATGAGCACTGTGACGATCTACCGTCTAAGTGATGTCTAGTTAAGTTGAAGTTTAGTATAGTAGGGTATTCAGATAGTCACTAACGAATACCGAAATGTGTGTATTACATTTTGCAACCCGAAAGCTTTGAAATTTGTGAATTAAATTCGCTCCTTTATAAGTTATATATAGTGATGCAGTCAACTCCTGGATCAGAGGCAAAATACGTCTGGAATGTGAGCCAATACGATTTCAATTCCTAGAGACGATGATTCATAATTTCTGCTTTCAGAAATAAGTAGTCACATCTGCAATTGTGTGTTACAAGTGAAAGTCTACCAAGTAGAAGTTTCTAACAAAGATACTTGAAATAAAAAATAAATCCCTTTATAAAACCATTCTCTTTAATGCGCTCTACCTTGAAATTGGGTTAGTATAATAGATTACGAAACTGTAGTGTAGTGTGACTTTCATTTAGATATTTTTATGCCATGAAGGGGGGAAAACGATGTAACCAAATAGTGTTAGAAACCGTAATTAGATTACAAAAACTTTAGCCTTATGGGCTGCTGAGAAATTTGGGAGCATTTCAGAAACACGAAAAATTATTACAATTATTTAATTGGCAACAACTTTAAGTAAAAAAATATAACAATGCCCATTAAGCACTGCAAATTGAAGTGTTTTAAAATATGACACAAAAGTGGTTCGTGATGGAATTTTAATTACACAAGTATTTGCCGCGTATGCTTAAAATCTCGAGGGGAATGAAACATGATCAACAAAGAGTAGTATAGTGTATGTCACATTTTATAAAATTTTAAGGTATACATATACAATTGAGAAGATTTTCTTTAATTTTTAGGCTATAATTTCAAACTTTTTAGCAGCATATCAGAATTAAAAATGATGCATTTTTATATATGAATTTTCTTCCGTTAATTTTTCAATCAGCTAATTGCAATGAAAATGACTACCTAGGACGTTATTCGAACGGACATAAATAAACTTGTAATTAACTTAGAGTTATGATTTTTATTGCAAATAATAATATTGACATAATATGACAAATAATAATATTGACATAATATGACAAATAATAATATTGCAAATAATATATTGACGCATGTTCCTATGGAGAACTTCGAATTTGGCTTCAATATTTATTTAATTATAAGTTTTTAAATAAAAAGTTTTTAAAAAATACATAGTTTTTAATAAAAAATTAAGATTAAAATGTGCATAAATTTAGTGTTTATAACAATATATATTAGATTCTCAATAGGAAACACATTCACAACTATTGTCTACAAAACAAAATAAGGATTTTGTAAATCGGACCATTTATTATGAAGTTATGATTGTTGACGTAAAATCACATAACACCAAAATGTCATTCTTCAGAAAACGCGTTTCAAGTTTACTACACGAATGAACGTCATACAAAACAGGTTCACAAAACTTCGTGTAATTTAAAAAGTAACTTGAGGCTCAGAAAAGAAATGGTATAATTTTAATGCTAATGAATTCGGGAATATTTTAAAACAAAACAAAAACGCAGACTTCAGTCAAATTCCGAAATTCTTAATGGATATGTATACCTTAACAGTTATTTTGTGAAACAGTGCTTTTAGTGAATATTTAATTTGTTATAACAAGCAATATTTCAATTGTTTTTTAATTTATGTGTAACATTTTCAGCTTCCCATTCAGGCATTATTCTAAGTCTAGGAAAAGTCTAAATAAGGATACATATGGGTACCTAACACACTCACATAGTTCAACTGTCTGTCAGAAAATGCCTCCAATATCAAACATCACAAATGTCTTTAAAATTAAGACTCCATATGGCGTCTGAACCCAGGGCACTTTTATGTCTTATTTGAGACACAACATTTTCAGTACGATAGGATTTAATTTACACACAAAGTTTCAGAAAAGCCAAATAATATAGTGATTTAGTAAGTTTTTATTCGTATGCACTGTTCCATTAAGTTGTAAAATATACGCAAAGATTGACAAAAAAATTCTATTAATTAAATTTAAAAAAAAAAATGTTTTTGCTTTTTTTTGTTTTTTTCTTAGGTGAGTGAAACATATAAAAAAGCGTAACCTAATTAACAAATGGAGTATTTTATAAGTGTAAGATAAAACCATAACGGAACAACTTTATATTTGTCAATTTTATTATCAACACTAATATACGTTAACTTCGGTCTTAATTGGATTACATATGAAGTTGGCCCACCTTCAACTTCGTGTATATATATACAATACAGATGATTTTCTTTAATTTTTAGGTTAGAATTTCAAACTTTTTGGCAGTTTATCAAAATTAAAAATAATCCATTTTTATTTGTAAACTTTTTGATCCGTTAATTTTTTAATCAGCTAATTGCAATTAAAATGGCTAATTAGGACGTTATTCGAACAGACATAAATCAACTTGTAATTAACTTAGAGGTATGATTTTTATTGCAAATAAAAGATATTATATTGATACATGTTTCCATAAGAAATTGTGAATTTGGCTTCAATATTTATTTAATTATAAGCTTTTAAATAAAAAGTTTAAAAAAATACATGGTATTTAACAAAAAATTAAGATTAAAATATGTATTAAAAATATGTTTATAACAATATATATTAGATTCTCAATAGGAAACACATTCACAACTATTGTCTACAAAACAAAATTAGAATTTTGTAAATCGAGCCATTTATTATGAAATTATGACCGTTTGCTTAAAGTCATATAACACCAAAATGTCATTCATCAGAAAACGCGTTTAAAGTTTACTACACTAATGAACGTGATACAAAACATATTCACAAAACAAACTGTAATTTAAAATATAATTTGATTTTCAAAAAGAAAATGGTATCATTTTAAAGGTAATCAATTCGGAAATATTTGGGGGGGGGGGGAATGCATACTTTAGTCTAATTTCGCAATATCTAATGTGTATGTATACCTCAATTATCTTACATTAAACTTTCTTTCTGACTGAGTTGCATTGCTTACTCTGTATTAGCACCTTTTCAAACATGTCACAATAAATATAAGTAGCTTCCGAGTATTAGACAATTACCTCTGCAACGTCAAACAACATGAGTCCGTTCCGTTCGTTTCCTTCAGGTTTAACACTAGACCTTAAAATTAAACTCCTCAATATTGAGATTTGCCCTTAACCTAGAAATGGCGTGTTTTTCAACATAATGAACAGAAATTTAAAATTTAAGGTAAACAAAGTAATCTAAATCGAATGAAAAGGTAAAAAATAGAGATTCGTTTCAAAACTTTCATAGTTAGAGTTCAATTTACTTAGTAAACACCCCTCCAAGAAATAAATTTTATACCAGGCCTATAAAGAATCTTTAACTAATTACTTTGGAGAAAACCGCAATGTTCTACGACTTTTACAACCAAAGATATCGTCATCGTTTTAATTATTTTCCGCGTACTGTACCAATATCATACCATACCAGTTAAATCATTGTATCAGTATAACACTTCTCCACTCAACGATGAATTTTAAATTACTCTAAAAGTTGATATGTTTCTTATAACAAGGCAAAAAATTTTATACACTTTAAAATTTAATAAAGTCACAACAATAAATTATTAAAAATAATTAGAACAATATATTTTATACATTTTAGCTTCCGCTATAAAATTACATTTACCCCATTTCTATTCTTTATCTTCGTTTTTTTAATCAACTAAGCAGTGCATTACTATTTAAAATATTACCCCACATCGAAAATTTTAAAAAATATATACCTCCTTAATATATATTTCCTTTTAAAAATAAAAAAAACACTTGTACCACACTTCTATGCAAATAGAATGTTTCCATTATTTATGGCAGACGTTTCTATACACGCATGAAGTTTTCTGGAAATAAAATAACAAAAACGTTGTTTACGTGTATCCACATACACGCGAAGATATCGTCATAAAACCGTCCGTTTCTCTTTTATGTTACACTTTTTACCGAAGACAATAAAACGTGTACGTTTGTTTAGTACCATTAAATGTCTTTTAAGTTTCTAAAAGGCGTTATTGTTTTCACCATTTATTCCTATTCTTTTCGAGGCATATTAGTTTTATTGATACTTTTACTATTTTCATGAGGGCTACTATTTGTTTTATAGTTAGTTTTGTTGCTGTAGCTATGTTTTAAAAGTTAGTGAAAATAATTAATAGGTGGTTTTTTATCCTTTTTTTTTTTTTTTTTTTCTTTAAATAGAAAACATTAATAGTTTAAATTAATTTGAAATTATTCTTTCGAAAAAGCCCTGACTTTTGTTAGCTTTAGCATGAAATATATTTTTGATGGAAATTGCGTTAAATTCAATTAGAGTCATGGAAAACAGAAAGATTTAAAATAGGAGAAACATTTTTATTTAGAACTCAATTTTGTAAATAAAAATTAATAACAAAATGTCTTTAGGCATTGAAAATATAATAAACAAATTTTAATTAAAATGGAAGGAAATATATGCAGATCGATTAAAAAGTAATAGGAAATTTTAAAAATTCAGTAATTCATGAACTATATGCTGTAGAATGATGCACAAAGAAAAGTTTTTATGTTTCATTATTTGCCGTAGTAATTACATTTTTTAACCAACATGTGCTGATTTACAGCAAACTCTGAAGACATTATCCAGCATATTAATGTTATGCAATTGCTTTCGAAAACCTACGAACACCTATACTTTTGACATTTTTTTTCTTTGCGGACATATCTTTTGTTTCCTTGCATCATCCTTCCAGTATAAGATTCGCAAGAATGCTTAAGTTATGTGGCATATTTGAGTCATCCTATACTTAAAATAATTATAAAATATACTATGAAATAACTTTATTTTAAACTATCATTTCTAATAATTTGCGATTGATTAACCTTAATTTAAAATATAAAGCTTATATTCCTTTAAGAAACCTGTTAAAATGCTTTTAACTAGTTAGAAAAGTCAGATAGTTATTTTTAAAAAATGCATGCGATAAGCTGATTCCTCTCCTCTCTTCACAGTTCGTGTTCGTGTACTCGCTGGTGGAGCACGAGACCCTGAAGTACGGCTCTTACGACTTCCCTGATTGGGCAGACGCTGTGGGATGGGGCTTGGCCTGTCTTTCAATGCTACACATTCCCTTCTGGGCTGTGGTAGCAGTATGGAAGCAGCCAGGGAACACACTCAAGGAGGTGAGAAAAGATTGTTTGCAATTACACTTACGTATTTATTCTATAAAAATTTTATTACACATTAGCATTTTTATTTCATTGAAAAAATAATCATTGTTAAAAACAAATTAAAATTTCGAATTACGATCTCCCTAAATATAATTAAAATTCCGAATCACTCTCCTCCCTTTCCACGTTTTTCCATTTGTATCAATACTATATACCCATAAAAACATTACAAAATCCCTGACTGACCGACTCACTCATCATTATTTCTCACCTCCCATGAATTTGGCAAAGGTATTTCTTTTAATCTAGGAAAAGAACATGTTTCATTAAAATGTTTAATTAATGGTGTGAAAAAAGAAACGAGGTGAAATAAGGTAAGAAAGTAGGTTCTATGGGAAGTAGGGCATTGAGGTTTTAACATTTGAAACGTTTCATGTCTTTTGACATCTTGAGAGTGTTAGTTGAAAACGCAATAGTTAATATTAAACATTTTGAGCATTTTACCCAAGCTTTTTTACTAAACCCTTTAAAGGTTGGTTATTCGAATTCATCAAATTTGAATCAGAGGAGAGGTTTGTCGTACGTCGTATGTAGTATAAGATTGGTGGTCAAATATTTGTAATCGTTTATCCAAGGTAATTTTTCTTTTGAACAAATAATCAGATAAGTTGTCTTTCGACATCAATAGTAGATGTGCAAAATCTCACCAAAATTTTAAAAAAAATATCTTCTGATACCACAACGGACGTAAAATTTCAAAAAAATAATCAAAATCGGTAATCTATCGGTTAGTTTTAAGGATTTAAAATGTTATGGTTAAAAAGCTTAGCCTAAGGTACTGTAATAGGTAAAATAAATAAATAAATTCAGTTTAATAAAGTAATAGCTTCCATTGGCACACTGACTATGAACATGTTGGGAAAAAATCCAAACATTACTTTGAACTTTGCTCTTTGATGCAATTCAATTTCTTAACTAATTCTAAACTAATATGAAGTAGTCTTGTTGGTAATGAAAAACCTGTAAATGATTATGGATGTTTAAAGCAGTGTTTTGGGTTAAAATACTTTGGAAACTACGTATTTCATTCCACATGGTATTTATTTTATTATGACACATAGATGATAATAACTGAGCAAAAAAATGCAATATAACTTTATTATAATTTGAACAAGTTAAATAAGGGATAACTGTGGTTGATAATTAAATTTCATTCTAAATTCACGCATTAAAGCTTTTGTGTGAAGCTTAGCCCTCATGTTTCCATCCCTATTCTTCTCGCCACCAACGGAAGCAGTAGCATTTATTGCTATCTTCACACTTCTCCCCGTACTTTGCATATGTCAAGGAAAATATGGAAAATTTACTACAAGAGGTAACTCACTTCTTATAAATAACTGTAAGTCATCACCAGACAAACCTAAAAATACTGAATGGTTATGTGATACTAGCATCCTGCACTTGATTAAGTCAATATAGTCAGTCTGTAGCATTAAAAATTATCATGTCGGATATTTTTAGTGTTATTATTTCTGTACTTCATAATTCTGTCTGACATGAACGCGTTCATCAGTTATCATGCATAGTGGTAGATTTTTTGGGTGAGCAAAATATGCATTCTGTTGATTTACAGGAATTGCAACTTTTTTTCAATTCGTCATCCTAAACATAATGCCGCCGTCTTTGCAGAATGGCTCGGTTTTGATGCAAAACCAAACACGCACATACACTTTCAATCTTTATTCGGTCAAAATAATATGGTTCGCTGTTGGTGTTTATGTTTCGACCTAAAGGGGGAGATCTTAATTAGCTGTTGTTAGCAATCTTGAATGTGATAACCTCCCGAGGTCCCTTTTGACAAATCTAAAAAGCACCAGTGCTAATCGCTTGGCACATTTCTAGCAAATATTTTTGATCGTTACTAAGATCATTTATTTTAGCAATAACGACTGAAAATTCGCATTCTGTTTCCTTGAATTGTTGAATTGATAGTTGCTCACAATTTTTCAGACCTTGGCCAATGGAGCCGGAATACGCGTATGATCCTTTTTTATATACGCCTAAGTGCTCGAGTTAATTTCATATTTGCATGCAATTGGCACATAATCAATTCCATTTGTTCTTTTAGCAATTGTGTAACTTCTCCTTTGTTATCAATGTTAGAAATAGTTCCATCACATTCGACTGCCTACAGTTTTTCAATGATGATATTATTTTATGTTAAGAAGTCAGTAATACTATTTTTTATTCTAACTTTTGAATCAGACTCATGTAATCAAATAACATGTCCAAGGTATTCTGATTCAAGTTGGACTAATGACTCATGTAATGACTCAAACATTGTTTTTCGGTGGAATTTAGTACCTTCCTTTTCCTGAATCAAAATTTTATACTTGCAGCCATCAAAGTATATACACTGCAACTCAAAGGTATGGAGTTAAAGTTTAATTTCCCTTTTCTTTTCTGACTTCTCAGTTTTTCAATCATTTTACATTAACCTTCTTCAGTTATAATGCCTAAGTCTTCTAGAACAGTTGATGCTATAGCAGGTGCAGCTCTGTTTGACACTCCGAATTTATCAGGAGTGACTGTCAATGCTGGTAAACTTAACCACATTGGCGAAGTGCCTTCTTTTGAAGTCGAATGTACTGGCTCCTAAAACACGTCATTACTTTACGTATATCAACGTTTCCATCAGACGGGCTTGTGGAGTTAGATGAAGCCTCATTGGTAACCGATGCATGAGACGACCCATGCTCTTTACCAGATGATGTCAAACGTGCAGTTTCATTTAAATATCTAAGAATCCACCATCGTACGAATGCTTCTCTAGTCACTAAGAAAAAATATGCTCAACTTGCAGGTATACGCCGTAATTTCTTGCAACTACAAGCTGAGAATTCACTCTTTCATACAAATCTGCTTCAGTTTTATAAATATTTTGAATAAATTCATAACTCTTTTGCTAACAGAACCTATTACTTTATCGAACTGAATTTTGTGTACTTATTACAGTACTTAATGTCATCCTTTTTTGCCCTATGACGTTTTTATTTTCAAAAAAATTTTAATTCTTAAAATTAACTTGGAATTACCGATTTGAAATATCACATATTTTAAAAGAAAAAAAATACCTTACATCAGCATTCAAATTCTTAAGTACAATGAAAAAAAAATTACTTTTCGGGTAATGGGAGTTAAAGCTGAATTAAATTATTTTAATTAAAATGAATTCAATCTTTGACAACTAGAAGCGTCAAATAAATGAAATCCCGAAAGTTCATTCATTTTAATTGCGCTTTTCACAAGTTTCAAAAGAGGCATTCAAAAATGTTTTTATTGTTCTCACGCTAATTCGAAATCAATTACAATATAATAGTAAAGCTTTATTCCTGAAAAATTTATTTTACCAAAGCATCATGACATTTTAGGAAGTGGAAAGAGAGCATTTCGGATCAATTTAATTTTAATTTAAATTTGAAATACGATGAAAGAAGTATGAATAAAGTAGTGAATGGAAAGTAGGGCTCTGAAATATTTATAAATACTTTGTCTCAAGTAATGGGCAATGTTGAATGGAATTTGTTTAGAGTATTGACCAATTCAAGTTGAAGAAAGTTGTTTTTCTTCAACTTGATATAAAAATCTTTAGGACAGCCGCATACTTTTATTTATCCTATGTTACTTTTTAACTTTCATATTTTCATTATTTATTAGTTGCGTTATAAAAGTAGCAAAGAAACATTTCACACACTAATTTTTTAAATATGAAAAACAAACTTAAAAATGCAAAATAGTGATTTTGTTTACGTAACTTTTTTTTGAAGAATTCTGATGGTCATGTATGTAATGTAACAATATAAAAAGATGTGTACCAATTAAATAACTTTACCGATTATACAGCAAATATATTTAAAAAAAATTCTATCTTATGCGTATCCTATTTCTAATAAAATGTCCTCTTTTTTACTGAAGACCTTAATAAGTGTCACCGGATCCGTATCTTTGCTCTTTTTCTCTATAAATACCATCGAACATTATATCTCGTCGCTATGGCAACGACAATAAGGCAATTCTCTCTCAATACCAAGTGGTAGAAGAAACTTGAAAAGAACTTCAGGCAAACCCATCCTCTCGAGATTTAGTTCCGCTTCGAATGATACTTAACTGTGATGTAGGCTGCTGGGTAATTGGTGTAGGCTTGAATACATATTTTTTTCTCTAAGAAAATATCGCATAAATATATATACTTCTTCCCATGCCCTTTAACTCGTGTTGATATGCTGTATAATCTGTTCAGTCCCATGGCAGCCAATTACGCAACGAGTGCAATGGTACAAACTTTTTCTGAAATTGGATCTACAACTGGAAATGAATCTTTGCTTTCTTTCGAAGTACCATGAGGATTCTGCACTTACAGAGCTGTCCAATTTTCTTTATCATTGTAAAAATTTACCATGAGAATGTCTTTCAAGCTTTAGTTTTAAACAAAATTTGTTTCTTTTAAAAGGTTACTAACAATGCAAAAAAAATTCATCCATAAAACAAACTTTTTAATATAAATCTTTTATATACATTATAAACTGCTGTGTGCATTTGCAACTTATTTAAAAGGTTATACATGTTTGAATGTGACGTACGGTCAAGAAACGGGTGTAAAAGTGGCTTTTTAATGGCAGTTCTCAAAAGTTGATGGAATGCATTGTCATCGACAAAAAGTCTATCTGTCAAGTTTCAGCTCGATTAGATGACGGCAACTGGGTTGATTAATCCTCTACAGATGTGCCTCCCACAAACAAACACACGAACAAAATCAAATCTAATATAAAGTATTTTAATAATGTAGTGTTGAATTTTACTTAAAGTACCGTGGCGTAACATAATAGAGCCTATTCCGTTTAAAGATTTAGAAGAATCTCCCATTGTGGCTTAATTCCTTTAGATTTTTGCACGATGATGATGAAATGAGTATACATATGATACTATGAATATTATATGAAATGAGTATATCTAATATCTCATTTTATAAAGTACTAGATTTACCGCCGCATTGATGATTCATTTGATAAAAAGATATGGTACGAATAAATCTTGGGATCTTTTACCTGTTAAAGTTATGTATTTTCACACAATTCTGTTAACATACACTTGTCTTTATCTTATTCCTAATTATTCTTGGAAGGAAATGACATTCTGAAAAAGAAATTATACTCACTATTTAAGAAAACGTGGGAAAAAAAACGTGACTAAAAAAATTGCATAAAATGTGTAATAAGTGCACTGATTGTTTAAAAAAAAAATGTTTATTTAATCAAAACAAAAGTTTTTCAAATTACTATAGAAAATTCATTTCAAATAACTAAAACTATACAGGATATTTCCATTTCCAAAAATTCAAATCAATTCATTATTGTTCAACATTTAATCTATTAAATATATTTTCTATGACTCGCATTCTTAAAATTAATAAATTAGGCTATACATATGTTTAGGTTTCACCTAAACAGTCAAATATAATAAGCAGTCACACTGTAGTTTATTATATTTATATATTTGGAGTTTCTAACTCATTTCAAAAACTTCCTTGTAAAGTTTGGATGAGTCATCTTATGATAAATGTTGTTTTATATACAAATCCCTTTAGTTATTTAAAGAGCGAAGTTATTAAACAGCCTTATAATCCAAGAAAAAAATTATTGCAATTGTTTTTTCAAACACATATTTAATATATTCTGGAATCAGAATGTATTTTATACCCAACAAAATGTTTTAAGCATCCCAAGACAATAGCTGCATTTCTATTATTATATAATATCACCAACAGATGTCAGCACTAAACTCGCAAAACAATTATTGTTGAATAAATGTAAACTTAATAGTTCGTTGTTTCAGATTTTTCATTCCATAAGAGTAACACGAGAACTATACGGCACCGAAATATCCTTATTACTGGATCTAGAACAATGAGAATAATCCTAATGTAATAAGAGTACAAGCAGGACCTTATTTATGTGTTCCCAGGGCATATTGCAATCAAATTGGTCACCTGACATTTTCTTCTAACAATTATATGACGCATGTCAAAAGAATAAACAAAAATAAGGCAAGTTTTTACTTAAAAAAATATACTGTAATTTACAAGGTTACTGTTTATAGTATTTCAGGATACAAAAAGGGAAAAAACAATTTCAAAATTAATGTCAATCAATCACGCAAGTAATGAGATATAAAAAATTTCAAAGATATCGTTTTCTGCCTTTCTTAATGCAGATTCTGGTATTAAATTATTCATTAATTAAATTCAAGAATGCAAAATTAAATTAGTTTTTCACAAATGACACTAGACTCTTTTTCAGTTAATAACAAAAACTGATCTACTAAAAGTGGACGCTGAACAGATACTTCACCTGATCATATGAAAATTAGTCTTGGAAACAAAAGATAAAACTTCTTGCATTACCGTCTAAAATTATAAGTAAAACTTAAAAATTTCTTGTAGGAAACCCAACAATCACCACAAGACAGTCACTATGGTAACATATCTACTTATTTTTTAATCAAAGAATGCACCAGTACTCCTTCGAGCATTTCCTTTTGCGTCCTAACACAGGCTAGGTGATGATGAGGTCCCCATCTTTTTCATAAAACAAAATTAAAAGTAATGAATTTGTAAATTTGAAAACGGCAATCACAGTGTATCAAATGAAATCTGCAATAATACAAAATATCTATATCAGCAAACCATTCCATAATTCATCTTGTCCTTTTCAGAAATTCCTCAGCTCCCTATATCCCACCGATGAGTGGGGTCCAAGTGACGACATGGCAAAGGGCTACTACAAAATCCAAATGATGGCGGGAGCATCCAATCCAGCATCCTCAGATGACAACTCGGTGAGGTGCCTAGCAAGAGGCAACAGTAACGACTCAGCCATCATGGAATACTTGTGAGGCACTTTTGGAAGATCGGGAAAGAGGACAACGTTAATACTGTCAATAATGAAAGGACACGAAGTGGACAGGAGCAAGTAACAGTTGGCTTCTAAATTGTCATCTGCATAGGAAATTTTGGTCGAGGAATCATCGGTGTTGACTGTGAATGTATATATCAGCAAAGAGAAGTTTCTTGTGGTAGAAGTTAAATGAAGTTGATTTATATGCTTCAAAATAGTGATTAGATCATTTTTTAATATGTGAGAGTAATTTGCAAAAAAAAAAAAAAAAAAAAAAAAACAGCAAAAGGAAGTCCAGAGACAAAGTAGTGTATCATTATTTTAATAATTATGCAGCTTTTTGGCCACGCTTTGCATTACAAAAGTTGTTTTTTATCATATATTTTCAACAACCAAAAATGTTTAACCTTTAAAATTTACTGAACAACGAAATTGAAAACGTGGCTTTTCCACATTATAGAGAATTTTTAAACCCAAATTAGTGATATTTTTGATTATATACCTAATGTATAACATTGACGTATTGAGATTTATAAAAGGACCAACTTTATTTTTAAAACAATATAATGAAGTCATATTTTAAGAAAATTACATGGTATTTTTATAGAATGATAAACAAAGTTGGTTTAGAGAATGCATCAAAATATATCTCAACAATCAACAACTATAGTATCAAAAGAAAAGGTAAATACTTTAATAAAACTTTTAGAAAGACAACATAAATTTCAGGCATGTAATACTGTCGTATCTATGACCTACTTTCAAACATTGTAGTACTTTATTCTATTTACCTATACCCCATGGCATAAAGCGAAATGTTATTGAAAAAAAAATGATTTGAAGGCACTGTTCCACTAGACACGAACAAAGGACAAGCGTATTGATTACATAGATTAGTGAGTGGTAAAAACTGAAGCAGTAGAGCTTTTATTATAGAGTTAAAACTGAATAGATCCATTGGGACCAATTACAAAAATACTTAAATCGTATAAGATAAAGCTAACGCATTATTTTAAAACAATATGAAACTGTTTCGGATGACGAGACTGACACCTGAGCTCAGAAAAAATGCACATTGTAGCTAATTTCATTAAACTTACCTCACCACCTATGCACGTCATCTTTTGTATCAACTACCGAACGTATAACGTAGAATATACCCGCAGAACTTACGTGGCTGTTTATTGCAACGGCTAGTTATGAAGATGTATTTAATTTTCAACTAGATATAAAAATTGAAGGAGGGCAGAGTATAGCCTTTCGGATGCATATGATAGGGGCAAAATGTGCCGAACTATCATTTAAAATATGCACCTTAAAAGCAAAAACTTTTACTTGTGACAGCAATGTGGCTAGAAAATAAAGGTGGGAGTACGGGGCAAGCTTAGAGGCACTTTACGCAATAGACGAGTATCACTGTAAAGAAAAATTAAATGACAGACTTACTAAAATCAAAATAAATGCCAAAATACCAGGCCAATATAAAGACGATTGTGGAACGCCCCCACCATGATGAGCTTTACCATGTGCCTATTGCTGATAAGCATTGAAGTATTAAACTACTGTGCCAGTTTTTTGTAGTACTTCAATTTACTATGATTAAACGACTTTATACACGGGATAATTTCACAAAAGGGTTAAAAACTTACTAAGTTTTATAAGGCTATCGTTAACCATGTAAATTATATTACCGGTGTTATTTTTTAATTTAGTGTACAGTGAGCAGGATCAAATTGTGGAATATTAGAGTAAAATTAATAAAATGTGAAACTTTTGCATTTCTGAATATATAAATCATGTTCATTAAATGTATGTATATGTGTATTAATTTCATAAACACAATTTGAATCTTAGAAAAATATAAACTGATTTTTCCTTTGAAATTATTGATTTATTTACTCTCAATATTTTGATCACTGTCAAAACACCAAGAATTATTTTTTAAAAGATGCTTCCAACTGTAATTACACAAAATAAAATCTACCACACGAAATATAGATGGAGAAGATTTTAGTTGGTTGTTTTCAGATTATCTGACGCCGTCAGCAACACGAGGGTTATAATGCGCCGAAACATTCGTCATTAAACAAGCCAACATACATTTACAAACACCCATGCCTAACACAGGACTCGAATCCGCAACCTCGAGGTTTAGAAGCTAGCACGCTAACCACTATACCGTTTGGTCGACAGAAGAAGATTTTAGATATTCACAGTAGCACACATGGGAAATTATAGAGATAATGGATGGATGGGAAACTTATCAAAAAGAAACACACGCAGCAAACATTTCAGTCCAACTATAGTATCACAGATTGTGGTAACAAGCATACGTCTAAAATAAGTACATCTTATAAAGGGAGGATACAAAACAAAACAAATTTTAAATATTAAATGGATTTTAGTACATTTTAATAAAGTTATATTAAATTAGCTAATGTTATTAGCACCACATATCATTTTAACGAGCAACTATAACGAACTATAAAGCCATAAAGATATAGTCACACACACAGATTGTTTTATTATTATAGATTCCTTAATTTCATTACATGTTTTACGTTCAATGTTATATCAAAGAATATTTTCAAATTTCTTGTAAACAATTAGCACGCTGTGATAGCATTTCACAATGCTTTGAAATATTTTCCACCTTTTTTGTCGAACATTTACATTTGTTATGTAAATAAAGCTCCATATAATTTTAATTCAAAATATTTCCAATTAATCACACTTGAAAATTGTTACGTTATAATAAGAAAACAAAGTCACTATAAACATTGCTAAGGAGGAACTTCGATGTGATACTTTGTAAAATCAAACATTTCCTAATGATTTAAAACTAAAAATATACTTATTAAATTGATAAGAAAATTCTACATCACTTGCCGAGTATTCTAGGTAGGTTAACCTATAATTAAATCTCTCAATTAGCTATATAACTATAACGCAGATAAAAAGAACTATTTCGATTCAATAACACTTAATAACTAAATTTACAAATTCATATAAAATTCATGACGACTTGATATACTAGCATAAACGAATTTTAATTAAAAGTCTTTATAATTTCAGTTTAATCCTAAATTAATTTACCTTACCACAAAGCTTAAATAATCTTATTCAAAGCTTTTCATAACAAAAGGACTAGACTGGAATCTCTCACAGTTTTTAATACTTGTGGTTGGTTGGTTTGTACGCTTAACGACCTAAATTGATGCACAATGAAGGCTAATCAGGCAGGGACCTACAGCTTAAAGTGGATTCCGAACCACAACGAACATCCATGCCTAAACCAGGATTCGAACCCGCCACCTTTTGTATGCGAGACCAGAGCGCTAACCCCGCAGCCGTCAGGTTGGTTGTTGTTAATACTTGTGTTTCGAAGTTAACATTAAATTTAGGTCCCAGTCTTTTTAGATATTACACTACCCTTTCAATGTAAGAATAGTACAAACTATCGAATAATTCATGTAAAGTATTATTTATTAATAGCAAACACATTTAGTAACACATTAATACTTTAGTAGTCTAAAATAATATTGTGAAATTAGACTACTTGTGTGCAAAACCGTGAAGTTCCTAATCCGTACATTTACCCTACCAATATACCTGCCTCCCTAAGATTTTTTTTAATAAATATGTCCTTAGTTTAAGAGTGACGTACGCTTAAACAACAATAAAAAACATAATTTTTAAAACGTGAAACTCGCAAGATCCGAATTACTAACCTTGCCATTCTCAACTCCCAAACATTAAGAAACCAGCAACTATAAAACATATATATCAGAATATATCGGATTGTTCTTTAATTATGCCAGCTTTCCTGCAATTCTGTTGTTTTACTGGAATTGTATGTATAAGGTTGGGAGAATTCATTTTATTGTTGTCACAAACAAAGATATCTGGCATCATTCTCTAATAACCATATGCAGCATAGATGACGTATTTTCTTGCTAACGGCGGAATAATTTCATTCGACAGAAAAGAAAGTGACTACTGCTTGCATAGATTGTTTTTGATCTGAATTTCGAAATTTTTTTGTCGTGTTGTCTATTCCGGGGGAAAATACTTTCATTGACTAGGTATGTTCAAATTATATTGCTTGATCAGATTTTAAGAAATTGTAATTATAGTATATTCACTATTTTTACTTGTGTATTGCAATATCTTCATTGTTTGATTTTTTGAGCGATTGATTTAAATTCAAGAAAAGGAAACTGCATAAACAGAATAAGAATTTCAGATACAATTTTTAATATATTTGTAAAGTATTATATCAGCTTTAATAATTTTAAATATATGGCTTCAAAGGATAAAACGGGTTACTTTATAAACTTTAATATCTAGAACCTATTCTTTCTAAATAAACTATGCTGCCAAAATTGAACTTTGTACATTTTTTCTATGTACTATAAGTAATTAATGAAACCTTTCATTATTAATAAGCAGGATTTCACTTTAAGAAATTTAAACTTTTATCGAATCATAATGCATATCAATATGAATTAAATGTCTGATTGTCGATTCTAATTATTCGTGCAATTATTTTACTTCTGTTATCTAAAGTAATGCAATATTTAAATAATTATCATGTTCTCTAATAAATAACAATACTTTTTTAACTCGTGTACTAAAATGTCATGTGTCTTAGTAACTTTCTAGAACTAAATTTTGAAACTGTTACACCCATTTATGCTATCACGTTTACTTCGTTGGATTCATAGATTATCTACGTACATTGACCATTCAACGTATACATACCATCAGACCTACATTAATATTACTTGAATTACTAATATGTGACATAAACAATAATCAAGAATTTTCTATAAAAAGGATCTATTCCAATTGTACGAATTCTTCATTGAGTTTTAAAATCAAATTCTAACACTCTTCTAAAAACAGTATATTTGAACCTCAACTAGGCATGCAATTCTTATGGGGTAAAACTGTTTTGCATATTTTAATATTTCAATTTTAGAATTTTTACGACTGCATTTAGAAATATTCAATCATATGTATTTATTTTAATAATCTTCATCTCTCAGCCCATATTACATGTCTTATTGTTGTTACATGAAATAATATTTATTTAAAAGAGTTACATAAAATACTATTTATTTATTCAGCTTTAATTACTCTTTTAATTACAACACCGTCGATTGTTAGATTAACTTTTAATTAAATCTGCGATATCGAAGGAGTGCATTTGGGTAAATAAAAATTTATGAGATCAAATTTATTCGGCTTGAAATATTTCAGCACAAAAATTGACTTTTAACAAATTGTAGATCAAATTTTAACGTCGTCAGCATACTTTCCTCGCAAAATGCAAACACTGTAAATAATTGGAATACTTTGCAAATAAGAATTATTATACTTAAAAATAGGAATTTGTTTTTCTAATTTTCATGTTTAACTCTGTAAACGTTATGCCATGCTTTTCGCGAGGTTGTGGGTTCGAGTCTCATGCCTTACATGGGCCGACCAAACGGTATAGTGGTTAGAGTGCTAGCTTCTAGACCACGAGGTTGCGGGTTCGAGTCCCGCGTTAGGCATGGGTGTTTGTAAATGTATGTTGGCTTGTCTAATGACGAATGTTTTCGGCGCATTATAGCCCTCGTGTTGCTGACGGCGCCAGATAATCCGAAAACAACCAACTATGCTATGCTTTTTCCCTCATAACACAATGTTGGACTTGTCTTCCAAAAACAGAATGCGTACCTAACATGTGAAGTCTCTTGATCGAACATCCTATTGGTTATCTGCGGTCTGTATTGAAATTGAGAAGACTCGGTGGGTACTGTGCCCACAAGCCGATGCATCTCAGGTCGATTGTTAGGCGGTTTGGTAGGGTTGCTTAGGAGACGCAAAGTTACAAATATTCGGTACAAAATAGAATCTTGTAGTTCATGATCTTGAAAATTTCTAATTCAATCATTAACCAAAATACATATAAACTCAAAACTCAACATTGCCGTCTCAACTAATTGGATCAGCTAGCTGTACGGTGTCAGACCTGAGATTGTCATTTGAGTTATGAATAACCCGCTAGACAGACGTTGATTTGAAATTTCACGCTGCGCGATGACTGTCGAAGCCATATTATCCCGCTTTAAATTTCTCGACTGTCGTCATAATGTCATTGATTTTCTAATACCTGATTAAACGAGGTGAGTCAAAACAAAAACTGATCAATCATTTTTTTGAAAATGTTCTTATGCAAAAATTAACGTAAAAAATCTACAGGAAAATGTATTCAAAACAATGCAGAACCCACTAAATTTGCCTACAAACCACCCGAAAATACCCTGATGTAGCTAAGCCACCATGAGACATTTGAATTTTTTTCCCATCTTTAAATATATTAACCCTTTGCACTCCAGTGGCGCCTCTCAGGCGCCACACGATTGAATGCCAAACCACGAGAGGACCATTGTGTGTGATGCGGAAATTCGATGCAAGGCCAATGACTGTGTTTAGTTTCTATGAAGCAAATCCATAAACACCAGCCGAACCTAAAATGTCTTGAGTTGCTGATTCCTCCGAGCGAAAAAGGCCTGGAGTGCAAAGGGTTAAAGCTTCTTAAATCTGAGAAGATTCTCCTTGGCTTCCCCTCCAACTTAAAGATATTACAATGTTTCAATGGAGGCCTTGATTTGCCCTTGCACAAAGAAATTCCAATATTATAATACTCATGAAAATTACCCGTCAACGTCTGTCATAAATATATCAATCTTCTATTTAAAGTACAACACTATGTACGGTTTTTTAAATCAGTCACCGCATCACCCACCTGATGGCTGTGTAGGTAGTGCTTTGGCCTCTCTTCTCAAAGGTGCCGGGTTTGAATCCGGGGTCGGAATCTACGTTGAGCTGTAGGCCATAACCTAATTAGCCGTCATTGCGCATAAAAATAGGTCGTTGAGCGTACAAACCTACCAACCGTCACGGCATCAATAACTATACGTTGAATTAGCGAAGGTGTGAAAAGGAGTTGCCTTGGTTACCAATGCTTCGTACCAGTTTAAAATTATGAAACGCATTTGAAGAAAATGTTACAATGTTTCCGAGCATTATGTCTTTTATGTAAGGCAACTATCCTGATAGTGGGCCGACCAAACGGTATAGTGGTTAGCGTGCTAGCTTCTAGACTGCGAAGTTGCGGGTTCGAGTTCCGTGTTAGGCATAGGTGTTTGTAAATGTATGTTGACTTGTCTAATGACGAATGTTTCGGCGCATTATAACCCTCGTGTTGCTGACGGTGCCAAATAATCTGAAAACAACCAATCCTGATAGTGGAAGGATTTCGCACCGACCTATTAAGCAGTTATTGAGAAACAGTACAGTAAAATGGGGTGAATCGGAACACTTTTCAACTTTCAAAGTAATAATCGGTTGTAATAAGATCGTTAAGGAACATATTTTTTACATAGAAACTTGGGTCTTACCTTCTTTGAGAATCAGCCCAAAAATTTTTGTAAAAAAAAGGACTTTAATTTATTTTGAATTTTTTCATAGTGTTCCGATTCACCCCGCAGAAAGGGGTGAATAGGAACACTCGTTACAATTTATGTCTGATCTTATTTAAATGTTTACAGGGTGGCAAAAAACAAATAATAATGCATTGTGGTAAATAGGAACACAAAATTATCATAAAAAAATCATTTAATATGCCGGATAAAATATGTTTTTGTCAATTATTATCAAAACAAATCGTATGTTTGAAAGCGTATCAACTCTCCTATAACTCATCCAAATAGTCTTTAAAATTAAAAATGCTTTTTAATCTACTTTATGTTTGCGTGTCGTATGACTGCAAATTCTTTAAAATATCTTGAGAAAGGAGAAAAGCATCCTCATTTGTTTTAGAAAATCTCTTCGTTCATAAGCGCTTTTTGTAAAACACACTTATATAGCAATAACCTTGGCCGACCAAACGGTATAGTGGTTAGGGTGCTAGCTTCTAGACCGCGAGGTTGCGGGTTCGAGTCCCGTGTTAGGCATGGGTGTTTGTAAATGTATGTTGGCTTGTCAAATGACGAATGTTTCGGCGCATTATAGCCCTCGTGTTGCTGACGGCGCCAGATAATCTGAAAACAACCAACCAACCAGCAATAACCTTGTGGGTGTAAAACTTTGCTCACATAGTCTTCATACATTTTTCCATATAACTTAAAGATAACGAAGTCATTTAGAGAAAAAAACACTGGAACAATCGGGTTTTCTGCCATGCGGAAACTAGGCTCCTCTTCTGACATTTATTCAAGCCTGCAATCTTAATTACTGTCTTGAAGGGAGTAATTAGACTCTTATTCAGTAGTTGAATCTTGTGTGGAACATAATCTTGCCAAAAACAGCTTTTTAATATCACTTTTCAAGTGTTCCGATTCACCCCGCAAATCTCAAAATCGAGACAAGGCAAAACATAAAAATTCGTAAAATAAAAAGTTTTTAAAACCAAGTTAAATTAAGTATGGCATGCTGTTGTGGATGTTTATACTTATCTAAAAATATATTAGTTAAGTCTATAGCTAGTACATGTTATTAATTACGGGATAAGTTTTTGAGAGGTTAAAACTCATTGGATTGTATGCACGCTGTTTGAAATTTTTTTTTAAAAAAAGGACAGTGTTGAAAACTCCACAAAACATGTTTCAAGATTAAAAACATGTTAACCAAATGAAAAATATATATATCATTAATAAAACTGCTTTATTTGTGTAAAATAATAATTTCTTTGTAATTTCATGAAGTTTCGTTCGTGAATTTCGTGAAGTTTCGTTCCGATTCACCCTATTTTACGGTACATCCCTTAAATATAAACGAGCTTACAAAATTAACATATTTTTTTACTCTTAAAAACTACTATCATGTGTGTTATTAAGTACTGAGAGTAAATTTTATAAAGTAATAATGGGTTTTGAAACTTAACATCAAATTTACGTTCGCGTCAACTGGGAAACTAATTTGTTTACAAGATTGCAAACAATGCCTTCAGCATATAACTTTGACTGTAAAAATATGTTTCCATGCTAAAATATTCATGTTTCAGGATAGGTACATGGGTGTTGGTTTTATGACACATTTACACACAAAGGGCTGCAATACTTAGCACTTTGGCAATTTTACTTTCATTTATATAACTCATCTAGGTGAATAAAAATGTAATGATAATTATTTACCTTCGCTTTAACAAAAACAATGTACGTCAAGTTGGGAAATGAATTTGCTTTAATTTTATTTTTCTGCGAGACTGTTAAGGAGGACTTATTCTGAATCAACTAAACTACGTTTTCTCTCTATCAAGATATAAAATACGTATTATACAAAAATTATAATTCTTTTTAATATTTCCTTAATTCCAAAGTACTTTTTGAATTTGTGGGATTAAATATCACTTTCCACATATGATCAAATAATTGCGATAGTCCATTTAACATCGAGGTAACTAGGTAACTATTGTGAGATCATGATAAAGATTTTATTTGAACCAGGTAATAAGCTTTGAATAAGCGCTGATTTTTATCAGTATTGGTATTATTCCGGATTGTTTCTACTATTTCTTTTGATATTCAATGGACTTAATGCAAAGTGTTATTTTGAATTAATTTCATCAAATGGGCCACATTTGTAGAGTGCTATGACCAATCACATTAGCATCTTTAAAATGAATGTAAATTTTTCTATTCCATTATCCAATAACAATTTCACCCATCACAAACTATTACAACACTTTTTAACGTTTATTAGTGCCTGATATCAAGAAAATCTTGCGCTTTAAAAAAGTGCTATTTTTTTCCCCCTTCGAAAGAAGTTGGTTTTACACATCCGTTACTACTTTAAGCTTTTGTAGGATCGCAATTTGGATTGTTTAAAACATTCAAATTTGTTCTTATTCTTAACTATTCTTGTTTGAACTTTGAAAATTAGATATTTTTAAGATAATTTTAAGATAAAAAAATACAGCATTTTTTTTTTTTTTTCTTGCTTTAAATCGACTGCAAATAGTCGTAAATCCAATAAAAACCACTTTTTACATTTTTCTAGGACCTATTTGATTTGCAATTTAAATTTTAAAATAGTTTCGATATCAAACTGAAACCGAAAGTCACATAATAGTGTACCGAGTGTGACTCCATTTGTAAACAAAATGGCTTTTCTGCTTTACTTTCTTAGATTGTGTTCTTTTTATTTGCTTTTTACATTATTTAAATTTTGAATAAATTTTTTTCGTTGAAAGATATGTCCAACCGTTATAAATATTGTATTGTGCAAACATCAACCAATATGGTGCCATTCCAACTAGGCATTCATTTTGGCAAACCTGTAGTTTGATGTCAATTCAACTTGGTGACATTTTGTTAAGTTTCCAATTCAGCAGCGTAAAGCACAATACACACCGCCTAGGAATTTACCACTTTGTTGAAACCGACTTCCATACTTGCATTTTTACAAATTCAAATCACACGAAATACAAAACAACTCAATTATGATTAACAAATTCGCGAAATCACCAAACGAAACGATCAACACGCGAAATCTGAAGTCAGTGAAAGATTGCGCTTGCGTAAGAACAGATCCACAGTCATCAGGCGTCAGAAACCATTTTTGATTGCATCATGTTTCCGGCTGTTTTTAGTGATTTTAAAATTAATAGAATTAAATAATTTTATAACAGAAATTTTAACCACATATTCAGGTTCCTGATAGTTTTTGTATAAATAAAAAACTCTAATTAAATGAAAATTAAAAATAGGCTGTAGTTCCCCATTATAAGACTCGTATTTTACAAATTTCTAACATACACGTACTTCCAGTCCAAATAGTTTTAGCATAATATTCCACAAACCACATTTTATTTAACTAAAATATCAACTGTAAAAAAAAATATTCCAAAAAAAATGCGGATTTTTTTTTTCTTTTTTTTTCTAATTTTCCTAATGTAAATTTTCAAGAATAACTAGAACACAGAGTAAAATAACTTAGAAAGTAATATTTATATAGAAGAATTATCTTGATTCCTAAATAGAGCAGAACTTAGAAATATTCCCGAGTTATGCATGCGCATTCACCCATTTTGGTTCGGTTTTAACAAAACTAAAGAATTTTTCAAAGGCAAATACAATTTGTTTCCACCTACATTTTTATGAAAACTATAAGACGTCTTCAAAATGCTCTGTTAATGTTGAAGTTTAACGTGCTCGTGTTTATCCAGAAAGAAAGCATCCGTTTTAAATTTGGTGTTAATCATCCATTTCATGAACAAAGGTGGTTTCTCGAGACGGGAATTTTTTTTTTTTTTTCAAAGGAAACTTTTTCGGTCAGTCAGAATATATTTCTAGAATTATTATCATTGTTGCAAATGCATCATTGCAAATACAAAACATACTTAGCATACACAAATTCTAGACACAAATCATAACAGCATGATCGTGATGACGGCAAAGAGTAACATTTATTGTTCCCATCAGATATCACGAACACTATTTGTGAAGTCGTCATGCATAGAATCCAATATACAGATAAGTTACAAATTGCGTACAAAAATAAATTCAAGTAAGGAATTGTATTAAAATATGCATTTCACAGCACTATAGGTCGATAGTAACTTTTGTGCTATAATAATGTTTGAAAATTTATTTTTCTGAACATTTTTTAGAAAGCATGTGTTTGCTTAGAAAACAAAATAGTTCTTGTATTTTGTTATTCTGTTGTAAATTTCCATAGCGATTCCCCTTTGATCTCAGGCCGACCAAACGGTATAGTGGTTAGCGTGCTAATTTCTAGACTGCGAGGTTGCTGGTTCGAGGCCCAAGAAAGCATGGGTGTTTGTAAATGTATGTTGGTTTGTCAAATGGTGAATGTTTCGGCGCATTATAGCCCTCGTGTTTCTGACTGCTCCAGGTAATCTGAAAACAACCAACCAACCCCTTTGATCTCATCAATTTACAGGAATTATTCTTGTTATTTAAGAAAACGAAATAATACTGATTTCAGTGCCTCGATACCATTATTTTATATAGTTGGCTGGTTTGCTCAACGACCTCTTTTTATGCACAATGACGGCTAATCAAGCCAGGACCTACAGATTAACGTGGATTCCGAACTACAACGAACATCCATGACTAAGGGGGTTCCCAGGATTCGAACCCGGCACCTTTGGCAAGTAAAGACAGCCCTAACCACAAAGCCTTCGGGTAGGCTTATTTTATATGGGAACACGTTTTGTGGTTACCTAAATTATCGATCATGTATATTTCCCCTGAAAATGTAGTACTACTCAGTGTAAGTATTCGTTTAGTTTTATTTCTTTCGATTGGAAAAAAAAAAATCACGATCAAGGGAAAAAGTCACCAGCTCTATAAATGATTTGAGAATTTTCAATTGAACTTGTTCAGTGAGAAACTTCTAATCAGTCAGCAACTGTATTAAAATAGGTTCTATTTTAACATTTGTATCATGGCCATTATTGGAATACTGAATTACCAAGAATAACGTTCGATTCAATTTAAGGCTTTGCCATTTCGCTCCAAAAAATCTTTAAAAATTCCCCATATTCAAAGGATCATGTGTAAAAAAAAATGTGGCACGAAACACTCGGCACCTTGTAGTTTACTAGTAATTTATGAGCAGGTTATTTTCAGGAATGGCCCTTTCTATCCGCTTAGGATATTATATGAAAGGTCAATTTGGCAGATATCTAGGGGTACGGCAGTGCACCAGCTAAGTTCACTGCCATGCATATTTTACTGGAAGCAACTCAGCAGTATTTTGACCCCTCATATATGCGCATTAAAGTATATCTGACAGCTGAATTTTTTTTTTTTTTACTGGTTAGCCACTTTAGTCTTTAGTAAGACCCCTAAGTTTCAAATCTCCAATTATATTGATCGAAACGAATTCCGAACAAATTCGAAAACGGCAGAAAACGACATATTTTGAGATCCCCACGCTTACTTATCATTAAATTACTAAGGCACTTCTAGTATAGCTAGAACTATGAAATTTGGTATGCTTGTAAGGTTTAACATGCATACAAAGTCAAAAATCGAGCTTTTCCCCTCCTAATCCCCTGAAGGGGGCAATGATCACAAAATTTGAATCTCAACAAATAATTACCAAATGCGGAATATATATAGTATTTAACGAAGTAATAAAAATGCAAGCATTATTTACTCAAAATAACTGCTCAAATTTTTATAAATTAAATCTTGAAAAATGGTTTTCTGAGAGCATCGTCACGTGATCAGAAATGATCCGATAAACTCATCTGCAGTGTGTGACGTCAATATTACAGTAGTTTGTAACAACTTCATACGTTTATTTTTAAGTTTGCTTCGTCTTTTTCCTTACTTTATAATTATTATGACCATTGTAGGTGACTTTTAGGAAATATTTTTTTAAAAAGCTTTATTTGAAAAATGTATGACGGTTTCGTAAAGACAGACAGTTCAAATTTTCTTAAAATAGATGCATTGATGGTGGGATTCTTTTTCAAGTCAAGCCCCAAGATTTAATCTGCAATGTATAGAAATGAAAACAATTTATGTCACTTCATCAAGTAATCTTTTTCGTACCTAATCACCAAATTTCAAAGTATTATTGAGAGTAGTTTCTTAATGATCTGGGCTAGAAGATTGTAACATAGCGAGTATAGGGAATGCATCTTACTAGGACTTCCTCTTCAAACATCTATGTAATAAGTACCAAAAAGGTACTCTTCCATTAGACGGGTACCAGTTGGCGAGTTATCGCCAAGTCTAAATGACGCGTTGATATATCGCCACCCATAAACGTTTACGATTTGTTATACGGTTGCTATAGTAACCCTATAACGGTTTATTGCAGGAAAGAGAAATGATTTAAAACGGTTGTTATACTAAACTTCAACTTAACTAGACATCACTTAGACGATAGATCGTCACAGTGCTCATAGGTATTTAATCCATTTTGGCGGAGTTAAGACATAATTCTCGCCAAACCTTATAGCCTTTTGTTCTCTATAGGGTTGTGGTTTGGCTAACATTATGCTTTCACGCAGCCAAAATGGATTAAATACCTATGAGCACTGTGACGATCTACCGTCTAAGTGATGTCTAGTTAAGTTGAAGTTTAGTATAGTTATGATAAGCTTAATATCCAGCAGCAAAAATATTTGTGCTACTTGGTCATTACGCTCCGCAGCACCACCACAGCCAACAAGTGATCCAGAATGCGTAATGGCCAAGTGTCACAAACATTTTTCTAGCTGAATATTGATGCCTATGAAGAGGAATTTTGACTTTGAGAAGAAAATCTTACTAATTATTTTCATTGCCCGTAATTTATAACAATGTTAAACTAGACTCTATTTTAGATCTCAATACTTTTCACAGCCATAGATATTGCATGAAAAACTTGATGCTTTTTTACATGTTTTTCTAAGGTTTAATTTACATAAAATGTTTCAAATAACGTCTAGTAATTATTGGAAATGAAAATTGTTTTTTAATATTGTTTTTAAAACCTATTTGAAATTTTAAAAACTTTAAATTGGAAAAATGAAATAAACTTTAAAAAACTTGGAGGTCATTACCAGTATCACGGAAAAAATACTAGAATATAGGTTAGGGTGGGGTAAAATGGGGATAAAAATCATTATAAAATGATTAGGACTTATATGAAAATATAAGTCCTAAAATCGCTTAAAACTCTTGTTATAATCTGAAATTGGTTAAGACATCCAACCTAAATGTTTTTTGGTAACATTTGCAATCACATTCCTTTCCATATTACATTTAATGACTGCAAAATACTATTATTATTAATGTTCAAAGTTTATCAAAAATTTAATGCCTTCTATTGTTGAATACTAGTTCATTTAAAATTTCTGTTTTCTGGGTATTTTCAAACACATGTGTGTGCTCCACATCAAGAAAAGCATAAAACTGACTTGAAAATCTTAGATTTTTTCAAGAATTTTATGTCATACGAGTCTATTTTGATTGCCATAATTTGTTCAGTAAATTCTTGATGCTTTTTTTTCCTAAATACTCTACTTTCACCCATGTACACTAGATATGTAGGCCCATTTTCTTTGTTCTTTACTTTAAGGCCTATGCCTTGTGATGCAGTTTGAACTTCGTTTGATTTTTTTTATTCCTGTTGATTTTAACTTTTTTAGTGCTCCGGTTTTAAGATTCATTTTTAACCTCGTCATAATTTCGTCATTAGTTAAAACTTTGCCAGCTTTAGCTGGGACACATTTAAATTTAAATTTTGAATTTTTGTACAACTAGCCCTTATTTATTTTCTTTGAGATCTCTTTTCTTTTTGTGATGTTTCCGAATTTAAATTGCATTGGAAATTCTAAACTTATCACATTAATTCGAATGATTCAGTTGGTTGTATTATAATATGGAATAAAGTCCAAGACTTTGCATTCGGTTGGGACTCCGCAGTAATTGGTACTAGTATTATATATAACCACTTAAGCATTCCATTCTCCTTTTCTTAACACTTACATGCCTAGCTACAAACCCATTCAATGAAATTAATTAAAACATAACTGAATTGACTCCTTTCACGTAAGAAAACATAAGCAAATGTCTTAGTGAAAAAACAAGGTGGACTACGGAAAGTGGATCTGCTTCATACTCACATCTTCAGCAAAAAAAAAAAAACATCTTCAATCAGATACATTGTATCATGTTTACGCAACTTTTTATTCTCATGCGAAAGTAAGTTAGGTGTCAGAATACAGTAAACATATTTAGTCATAAATTGACTTTGATAGTAAGAAGTCGCATAATAAGGTCAAAAGTAACAAGCGGCACAATAGGGTATCACACAAAGAAAAGTCGAATAATATCATGATCTACCAGTTGGTTGAAAATAATGAGAATTCCAGATCTGTCATATTAAGTAATCATTGTGAAAAATTGCTCAAGTAGCCTCATTTTAGAGTCGTAAGAAAGTCGTAATTCTTTCTAGTAATTTCTAAATCAGTTTAAAATTTTATGCAAGCTGATTCATTAAAGTTAATATACAAAGATTATGAATAACATTTTCACATGGGTAAAACGTTCCTACTACTTAATACAATTTGAAACTTGGTTTTGAACTAAAATAAATCTATCAATGAAGGTTAAGTAAATAGAATGGGGCAAACTTTCGAAATGTGGAAAATCCCATTTTTTTTATTATTTTTTTCTATTTTGACCAAAATCGTAATAAATATTCTAACGGACGTACGTCTAAAACGAAGCTCCTTTTGTTAGTGGAATAAGGACTATTAGAGCTTACACGTATGTACAAACCACAATTCATGCATCCTTATTTTTTAAATTTCAATTTAAAAACCAAAATGGTATTTCTAAAAATATATTAGCACACGAAATAACTAAGAAATCAAATCTCGTGGTTATGCATATTCATTGCCAAAGAATGAAGAAATTGTATAGTCTTAAATATTTTACGATTTTCATTTTCTGAATATATATCTTAATAAAAACAAACTTTATGATAAGAAAAAGATTGCGTAGATAAAAAAAACTTCAGTCTGCATTTTGTTCTCGTAAAGTGTTTGCAGTGTCACGATTTATAGTAAAACGCATTAAAATCAATAAGGACACTTATTCCAATATTCTTCATTGTACACAGCGTTGTACAAAAATGAGACAAGTACAAATTATTTTATGTATTTTTTTACAACTTGTAAGTTCTATAGATACTCGTATGTTTAGTTTAAATACAAACACATTTCTTTCCTATGCAGGTAAATATTTGGAAGCTGCAGATTTCCTTCAACTTTGCCAGTGTTTTTTCTTACAACTTTGGTAGTTTTATAATTGAAAATTCAAATTGATTTTCATCATTTTAATATAAAAGCAAGTTTGGTTAAACATTTCAATAAACTGAAAATTTTAGGAATTTTGTCCAAATATAGTTGTGTTTAGTATTTTGAGTGAAGAGCAAAATGTATTCTTTATACTGGATAAAAAATTATTTAAATTACTGTAAAGTATTCTTTAAAAGTTCTTCTTAGAAAACTATTCAGGAGTAGTAAACGATGTAAATGATAGGAAAATATAATTTTTAAATTCATTATATTAAGTTTGATTTTGTTTCCAAATCTGCGAAGGATCTAACCCATTTGCCGTCATCCAATCGAGCAACAACTTAGTAGATAGACTTGTGGTTGTTGACAATGCCATTCCATCCACTTTTGCGACATGTCATTAAAAGGCCCATTTTACACACGCTTCTATTGTCGCTTTGAATACTAAATAACCCACTTGCGACCATCCAACAGAACTCAAAGTTAGCAGATAGACTAATTGTCGATGACAATGCATTCTATCAATTCTTTAGGGTAAAAAAAAAAAGTTAATCCATGACACGGAATCAATGTTTTTCTTCGTAGTGGATAAATAGTATGAATACTCAATCTGAATTCAAAATCCTTTAAATATGTTGCAATTACACATAAAAATTGTTAATGCATATAAAGGATTTATATTAAGAATGCTTTTATTGGTTAATTTTTTATTCATAAAATTTTTTTATAAATAAAACATCTTAATGTTTTACTAATTAAAAATATAAATTTAAGTAAAATACTGCAACAATAGTGGAATACTGATGAATGTGAAGGATTAGGTGGCTCATAATATAGTTTGATATCAATTGAAATGTAACCCACTACACCAACTACGTCCATTTAAATTAAAAAGTACTTGAAAGCTAATTTTTTTAAAAATTGGAAATTGTTTTGGGTTAATTCCTAAAAAAAAATCGCCATAAATACTCTAACAAAAAAGTTAGAGGATTAAAAATATTTTAGATATTTAATTTTAAATAGGTTATACACACGGTTTATAGTAGAAGATGAGTAGAGTACTATATATGCTAAAACAGTGTTATACTATCCATAAAATGAGTGCAAAATAGGTGTTTTCGGTTTAAGTTTGATGTTTATTGAGATATTTTAAATACCTCAATATTTTGCACCCACCTGACAGCGCAAAGCTATAAAGCTACTGTCATACAAATAAACAAAAAAAATGTAGATAGTTGGAGCTGTCCTCTATGGTAGAAATATATAACTGTTTGGGTTTCACTCAAAGCTTTTCCACAGTAGCTGGTGCTGCTCTCTATTGTAAGAAAAGATAAACTTTTATCTTACTTGATTTTTGTAGTATTTTATCGAACACTAATACATTTTAACTTTTCTATACTTTTAGCTTTGTTGAAAGCAAATGATATTGTTGCACAAATTGTCTGTATATAGTGTAAATAGTGACGTATTATTTCAAAATTCTATTGTAATTTATTTTTATCCTATTTTATTTAGTAATTAATAGCGATTATACAAGTTAGAAAAAGGTGGCAACACCTAAAGTAATCGAGAAGTTTCGAGATATTTCGTTTCCGATAAATTGGCTGGAAATTTCGAGAATGTCTCACGCGCTTGTATATAAAGGACTGGAGAACGGGAAAGTTTTCAGATGGACTTCGTTGAAAGCTGATCGCTTTGTTTACCTATTGGAGTGAGCTTGTATAATCGCTGAATTCGAAGTTATTTTCGTTGAAGCTTGTGTTGAAGCTTGAGAGTAATTAAACTGTTGCCTGTGAATAAATTTTGTGAGTTTTCTGAAGAGAGAATAAGTATTTGTACACCGTGAAAACTGTGCCATCATTGCCTCAGTGGAAAAATTAGTAACAATATAATATTCTGGATATAGATTCGGAACCTGTGAAACCTGTCTGAAATATTCGATTAAAGTACAATGAATTCGATCAATTCAAACAAAGTGCTTACATGTACGTTTTCTTAAATAATGCATTAATTAAAATCATCATTCGTATCTAAACTTATCTTAATGATTATGATTTGACTCATTTGTTCAAAAAATTACTCAAATCTGTTAATTCGACAAAAAAAAAGTTCCTTAAAATGTGCTTTTTGTTGAAGTACTTATTTTGGTTTCCAGCCAAGGAATAATTTTGTTCTCGAAATTATTGCAAATACAATAATATCTAAAGAATATTTCCAGATAAATATTCAAATATTTCTTAAAAGTGAATTTAGAGCCATAAGTATCTTTCACTCGAATTTTAACCCATTGCATCCGCCCTTATCTACCAATGTTGACAGAAATTTCATCCCACCAGTCTCTGTCGGTTATGTCCTCTAGAATCCGGGCGTCCACTTAAATAAACACACTTTTGAATTCCCTCTACTTTCTCTACTCAAATGGTTACCAACTTTATTCCTTGTTCCTTGCATTATTTTATACCTAGAGAACAGCGTTAATTAATTAATCTAAGTTCATTCTTTTTGTGATTCATCAAGTAATAATCATAAAGACTGATCTCAAATGGGATTTTTATGTGATATGTCAATTTAAAAAGTCATTCAAATAGATTTCAATTTTATGTTGTATATAGACCGAATGTCCATTAAACATTTTGTAAATTTTTTGAACATTAAATTTTTTCTTATTAAGGTCATTTATTTTTATGTTATCTTATCCCCAAAAAGGGAAAAGCGCAACAACAAAAAATTGAAAAAAATCTCCTTGCAAGCTCAGGTCTCCAGAGAATATAAGAATTTCTTCTAGCAAAGACATTTCGAAAGTAAGCAACGAAAACCTTAATACTTACAAAGCTAGGATTCAAGTACCTCTTACAGAGTATTAAATTAGTTTCTAACTACAGGTTATCTAGACCGCGAGGTTGCGGGTTCGAGTCCCGTGTCAGGCATGTGTGTTGGTAAATGTGTGTTGGCTTGTCAAATGACGAATGTTTCGGCAAATTATAGCCCTCGTGTTGCTGACGGAGCTAGATTATCTGAAAACAACTAACTACAGGTTTATTATGTTAAGCTCTAGCTAGTTTTTCTCTATGTCAAAAAATTAAGGTGGTACTTTTCTACGTTTGAATTTTGGAATAGGAAAAATGCATATTGACAACCTGCATACTAGTTTGATATGGTTCATAAAACTACAGCAAGGCAGTGCCTCAAGGATAATGCAACACAAAACTTAAACAACTTATGTAATTTTTGTACAAATTACACCACATTTTGATAATTAACTCATGACTCGAGGTTAGTGCTTGCAGTTATTATTTAAAAGGTCATAAATCTAAAAAAAAATTCAAATGCATATTTTGGATTTTTTTGGATTAGTCCTTGAAAAATATTTTTATTTCATTGAAAGATTCGAGTTTTCAGGTCATACAAGCCTATAAAACAAGAAAAACTAAAGGTGGGGAACATCGCACCACTTTCAATTGCACCATAATATTGGTCGTTGTATTCAAATTTGATAAGGTGTTATTTAAAGCTTTCCTATTATCCCTCATTTAAAGAAAAAATTTCAGTTTGGCGATATTTTTGCTAATAATTTTTAAATGAACAAAAAAAAGCAAAAAACGCCAAATGGGCGAAATTGATGATGTTTTTCGATATGCATTACACTGTCCTCTCATGTGTGTGAAACAGAAGAAAATCAATCGTTAATGGGCTCAAGGGCATGACGCTCTGTGTTAAAGGCAATCGTTTTTCAACTTTTTACACTTTTATAGCATTTCTATGGGAATTTCGGAGTTGGACACCTTAAGAGGCATTAGCACAAAGATTTTAATCAATCGTTAAAGCCGCTTTTTAGCAACCTCTGAAAAACATGAGTTTTTTTCATAATTTCAGCCTTATGTGCATGCGGAATTTTGAAGAAAATCTTAGTATTAGGTCCCATAACCACCACTAACCCGCACACCAAACTTGAGCATCGTAAGTCAATTTGTTCGGGAGTTATGCTGAAGTACATATAGACACAAACAAGACATTTTTTCTAGACTACTTTTTTAAATCGGGATATTCCAAAACGTGGGAAGATGCAAAGAAAAATTGGGGAAAAAAATGTTTACCTAAAACAATACTTTCATTACCCTATATTAACATGTGGGCAAATGAAATTAAACTAGGGGTGTGGAACAATTACACTTTTAATACTGGTAATTCTACTTAAATTTGATGTGAAATAGTTTTATAATTTCTATATTTTCATTTATTTGAAAAAATTGCCAGTTTCGCGATAATTCTTACATGGTCAAAAAAAAACATCGCCCTAATGGGGAATGTAGTATACTTTTCGATATTCTTAGATTATCCTTTCTTGTAAGTGAAACGGAGGAGAAGATAAAAATTAACTTTGATGAACGATGTTCAAGGAAAGATAACTCTGTGATAAAAACTCTTTTTTCTCCTTTATAGCATTTTTATAGGAATTTCAGAAGTGGAGATGTTTGAAACACCTTAACGGCTCTAACGATTTTGATCAAAATCGTTAGTCGTTCTTTCGCAATAGCTGAAAAACATGATTTTTTCCAGTTTTTTGTGTTTTGCGCATGCTCAATATTGAAGAAAACCTTAGTGAAAGGTTTCATGGTCACCACTAACCTGTAAATTAAATTTGAACGTAGTAGATCAATTCTTTCGGGAGTTATGCTGACCACGTACACACATATTTTCTAAACCACTTTTTTTTTAAGTCAGAATATTCCAAAATGTGGAGAAATGCAAAAAATAATTTTTTATTTTTTTTTTTGTTTTTTTTTTTTGCCATCGAAAACAGTACTTTCATTACCCTATGTTAACATATGGATAATTGAAAGTAAAAATATGAAACTTCAAAGGACTCAAAAGCATCAAAATATGTATTTATGTATTTTTTTCAATTTAGCGCTTTTTAACTTATAACGGTAGAGTGCATATTGTAAGCTCTCTGCAAATTTAATTTGCAAAAATGAATTAACAGAATGAAACAGGACAATTGACAGATTAATTCTTCTACAGTCGTGGTCATTTGTGAAATTTGATCTGTGTTTTCTCTTATTAGACGCAAATTTTGTTGTTTGTACAAAAAAAAAACTCCAGGAAAGCGTATCGCCACTTTTGATGTTGAAACTTACAGCACTGATTAGTACAGACATTGCAACAGAATACGACACTCATGTAGCTTTTTTATCAAATCTAACGCAACACAACCATTATAAGAAAGAACATCATTACTAAACATCATCACTACTAATTTAAGCTGTCTTTTTCTCAATTCCAGAAATGAAGGCTGGTGTGCAGCCTGGTTCTAAACCAGTCGAAGGGTTCGAGACCCCTCCACCCTTTCGGCGACTTCATCCCGACATCTTCCAGTCTCCGACATCCTCCATTTCCGACGAGAGTGGCATCGACATGATGTACCACTCCTTCCGGACCAATGGTCTTGGACGGAGAAGAAAGAATATTCTTCCTCTCTCTGAAGATGAAGAGGGAGCGGATAGTGTCTTTACGTCACCAGTTGGAAAGCCGAAGCCAGAATACAAGTGAGTGTCTTTTGCACAGGTGGTATCGATGATGGGTGAAAAGTGTCTGTTTACTGTTAAGTCTTTTCGAAAAGAGTAAATTTACCTATTTGTTTTAATTTGAATTTTGTGTTAATTAACCTTTAGCAAATATCTCAAGCCCTAGCAGGGTGTCAAACCTGAACCATCGAATGGGCTGAGGCGAACTTTAACAATCAGGTAAAAATTATCCTTACTGCTCGACGAAACTTTCCGAGATTTTGAAGACTCCTACAAACTCAAATTCTTTCTCAATTGCCGACCAAATGGTATAGTGGTTAGCGTGCTAGCTTCTAGACCGCCAGGTTGCGAGTTCGAGTCCCGCGTTAGGCATGGGTGTTTGTAAATGTATGTTGGCTTGTCTAATGAGGATTGTTTCGGCGCATTATAGCCCTCGTGTTGCTGACGGAGCCAGATAACCTGAATACAACCAAACTTTCACAACTACTCTTAAACATAAAATTTAATCTCTTCTGGTTTACTTTATAATTTGGTCCATTCTTAGTTTCTTTTCATACACTCACCTTTTTTTATACCTTTCTTCATACTCATAAAAAAATATTTTTTCACTCGTAAACCGTGGCAGTGATCACGAAGGCATGGGAATGCAATTTCTTCGATTTTTTGACATTTTAGTGATTAGTGATTGGGTCGTTATAATTTTAACCCCCCCCCCCCTTCTCTACTCCCTCGTACACACTTATATCCATTTTCGGCATTCAATCACCTCCGCTACTCGTATTCTAGATTATCGATAATCACTGTACTAAAATGTAATTTTATGTAACTAATACACATAAGAGATATCACTAATATTTAGCATTTTAAGTTAATTAGCAATATTATTTGTAATTTAGTTGTTTATGCTTAATATCATTCATGTATGATGAGTACTTTTAATTCCTGGTTTAACACGCTTACAATTTTCCCTTGTGTTCATCCCTCTACTTGGGCGTCCGATAACAAGTTGTATTATATACATTGATCAATCAATGGCATGCACAGGCACACCATCATAGAGTTTGCAGGGACTGATCATTGCCTAGGCCCACAAGGTCCAGGGCTGGGGCCTCTGATTTTAGGGGGCCCTGAAATTGGTTGTAAAAAAATAACTTGTATTTCATAAAAGGTAAAGGTTTCATAAAAGTATCTATGTAAACATCTTTTATAATCTGTTTAAAAGAGTTTTTAAACAAGCCATTTTGTATTCATCTTGAATCATCTTTAGCATATAAGGGTAAATTTATTCAAATAAACCAAACTATCATCTCTCGCATCTCCCCTCTCTTCTAACCTCCTAGTAAAGTACTATTGTAAAAATGTGTTACTGTTACTATATTTTACAAATCTTGTGCTGAAAAGCATAAAAAAACAGCTTTGTTGAAATATAAAGAAGAAAAAAATTAAAGAAAGTCTTGATAAATTTATTGTGAGGTCAGCAAACGTCGACTCTAAAATTGTTAATAATGTTGCAGATATTGTTGTCACGGATATTACTACATTGTGATATTGAAATGAATGCTATACATAAAAAGTCTTTCCTCATTTGATATAAATATTTGATTATTTGAAATTTATTTCTTTATTTGTGATAAAAAAGAAATAACTTTTAGAAAACAATATTAACATTAATAAATCAGATGTTTCTCTCTTTAATATGAATTCATTTGACTTTGTGTCAAGCCCATTTCCGCACGTTTGAAATTTTTATAAGAATAAACAGCGGGAAATGAGCTAAGGAGCCCCAACTTGTCATGTTCAGACCCTGAAAGTGTGCATTAAAAGAGTAAGTAATTCAACTATTTTTAAACTTTTAATATTGTTACGAATTTTTGTATATTTGTAAATATTTCGTAGTGTTAATTTTGTAAATAGCAAAATTTATGTACATTTCGCATAAGGCAGTGCAATAGTTCGTCTTTAGTTTGCTTCCCCGCAATGTGTGTCTCAATGCTTGATAACGAGTTTTACAGAGGTAACGCTGGAAAGCGAGTTTTACAAGGAGCAGGGCATTTAACATTATGGTAATGGAAATCTCGCCAAATTGGCAAGATAGAGCCAAGTTGGCGACATTTTCGGTCCCCATGTACATGTATAGGACTTTTCGACTACAATCTGGAAAGTTCTCCAAATATCTACCTCTATAAGTCTCAAGAATGTTCGCCTCCCCTATATAAGTCGGCCAAGAGAGCGGGAGAGTTAATTGATTTTGAGTCACTGAATTAGTTGACTGGTGAGTTGACTGGAATTACTGTATTGAGATACTGAGTCTCAGTGAGCATTCAGAGAGTTCCGAAAGCGAACTGTATTGCATTGTCTTTTACAGTGATTTTAGCAGTTGTGTTGTCAAGTTTTTAACTGCTGTTCTGTGCTCTATTGTTGTGAAAAGAGCTGTATTGTGTCTACTAGAACGAGAAGTTCTGGAGTTGTAAAGGAATCTCTGAAGAGTGATATTGGAATAAATATCTGCAAGTTTTGATCTGCTTTGGCTTCAAATCTTTCGAACTCGTCCACGCAACAATATATTCAACGTCTGGCCGTGAAAATATAGTCATTTTATAAGTTGTCTCGTCTTTTTGCACTAACCTTACTTTCAAAACTGTGACGTAGATGTAATTGTCACGCATATGTTATTCGATTTATTCTACAATTTGAGAAAAGGAGAGAATGCGTTTTCGAGAAGAGATTGTGTAGACGCCAGATATTATGACCCACATACTGAAGCAATTCCATTAGATAAAAACTCTCCCTGCCCCATGGACCTAATGCATCATTTGTATGGGCTTAATATCTGCTAAAATATTTCTTTAAAATATGATTTTTTTAAACCAAGTGTATCAATAATAAAAGATTGTGAACAAAATTTTAAAGAGAAATTTACTGGAAGGGTTTTTCTTACAAGTTAGAAAGTTTTTATACGCTAGCTTAAAAAAAATAATTTAAATAATAAAAACATTTTATTTTCAAATTTTGATTGCTATTGGTACTGTTTCACCTGGTATAAAAGTTAATTTTTTAAAGAAATACTTCACCAGATATTGTAGCCAAAACAATTAAGCATTTGGCTTATAGTGTAGAAAAAGACTATCCCTCTTAAAGCTATACGAAGAAATTCATCTAAACAATGTCCAATTATAAATTGGAAATCGTGTGGATAGAAGGCATCAATGAGAATTTTCTTTGGCTGGGTGATCCATGTGAAAAGAATACAAGCTTGACGCGCATGAATCAACACTATTTATAGACTAAATATTTTTCTTGGACTGTTGAATGCATTAGTGAGTACCTATTTCAGTTTAGAAATTGCAAACTCATAGGAAAACGCCATTGTAAAAATATAATTCATTGTGTTTTGATCAAAAAATCCCACAGGCGATCTGTCGATGATTAACTGCGTTGAGAAAGTTTTGCTCGATTACCTTTCACCTTCAGCCTTTAATAACACATACGCTATTGCATGTGGGTTTTAATGGTTTTGTTTCGTAGGTTAATGTAAATATTAAACTAAAACTTCATTATTCTAAAGATTTTCGCAACTTTTGTTTCAGCGGAATCTTTTACTATTTTCTTCAGCATTGAAAATTGAATAGTACGTTATTTCCTCAGAACTGGATAATTCTATTTTGTAGTATCTTTCTGTCATTACCATCTTTTATACGCCGAAATTACTTTTTTTCTTTTTGTAACGTGGAATTGATCTGGCTCAGTGGCGAAGATTAAGTGTTAAGAGGTGAGTGTTGCACCTACTTTGAATTTTGTGATTTTGACGGTAATATCGTCGGCATTTTTCTATCGTAATATGAGGCAATGCATAATTCAGAAGTGTATACGGAAGCTAATGGCAACCCTTTTATTAAAAATGATGTATTTTGAAGGTTAAAATTTAACCCTCAAAAAGGCTTATATTATATATGCTGATGCTGATATACTTATATTGAATACTCGTGCTTCAAATTTTACTACAAGAGTTGGGAAAGTTATTATGAAGAAAAGTTTATGAAATAAACAATTTACTTGTGTTTGTCCATGAAGAGGTATAAGAACACAGATATCGAGTTTGTTTTAGTAAATCCATTGATGAAATAAATATTTTGCATGAACTCATTTTTTTTTTAATATACTTTTTTTTTAACTATAATACACATGGCTGATGTCTAGAGAGTATTTCTTTAACTTCAAAAGCCGTAAAATATTATTATTAAGGAAATTTAATTTAATTCTTCAGTTTTTCGTTTTTAAATTAGAAAATGTAAAACATTTTTCAGTAATTTTTATTCGTTGCATTTTTATTTAAACTTCTTTGTTGTTCCACTTAAATTTGTTTTCATAAATTTCCCTTTAAACTTGTTTCAGTAGTTCCGTGTTATTCATGAATTTCATCAAAATGATAAAACTTGGCAATTTGCATAACGAAAAAGGGTATTATTTTAAAGCCTTTTAATCTGTCATACGAGCTTCACGTTTAATTTCCATAGGGAAAATCGCAGTAACTCTGCTGCTAAAGTACAACTTGTTACAATTATAAACTATATAAAATATTTAAATAACATTTTTAACGACTTAGCTTCCAGTTTATTTGTATTTACAGAACAAAAACTCTTTTTTAAACCAGAAATTTCATTTTTCGTAATTTCCCGCTCAACTACAAACAAGAATGCAAGATGAAGGTATCGGATGCAACCCAGTTGTAGCACAAGGTCACGCAGCCCTCGATTTTGCATTATTTCACTGGCATTTACAGCGTAATGATTTGTTAACGCTTTCATTGTACAAATTAGCCGAGTGTAACATCCGAGTGCGTTCCGTATGATGACAGTCGATGCATATAATTCAAGCACCAACAATGGCATTGTAACGGAATGCCTCAACGATACCTTAGCAGCGGTCATCTTCATTATTGTGCCACAAAAATAAATAGCCGCTTTATTCCATTCGGTATTGTCCTATGGTCAATAAAGATAAGATCATTAGTTATTCTTAAATGCCTCATTGAAGCCATGGCCTTAACTACGGAGGAATCAGATTGTACTTTTCAATATTCAGTAAGCGATATGGACGTCGCCAGCGTCTCGTTGGATGTTGTGAAAACGAATGGAAAATCGTAAGTGGGTCAATTAATATGTATTTCTTTTATTTGATTGGGCTTCTGTATATTCAAGAGGTGAGGTTGAAAAGAATTGCACAAAGAATTTATAATTTTTGTAATTAATAAACTTTTGAGACATTAAGTGTTTATATTTGCTTGGCATTTTACTATTTTTATTGATTTTTCTGGTTTAACAACAGTCTAAAATTGAAATTTATGATAATTCTCGCCTTTTTACTGTTGATGAATGTTGTTAACACTTGTTTAAACATATCGCTTAGTGATTAAAACCTTGTGGGCTGATTAAAAAATTCAAACGATGCCGTAACCTCAAAAATAGCATTTTTATATATTAACTAAGTGAATACCGAAATTTTAACGTGCAATATTTTAGCTAGCTGTAAGGCCTCGCATTGCGGAAATCCGTCATTGGTGTATAGGTACTAGTTTTTGGCGCTTCTCTCGCAGGAAGGTTCATCGCTACGTAAAATCGAGCTCGCTTCGTTCGCTGAAAAGTTCATTGACACATAAGTATAGACTTACTACACTCTTTGAAAGAATAGGCTCGCTTCTCTCGCTGAAAGGTTCATTGCTGAGTAAGCATAAGCTCGCTTCACCCACTAAAATCTATAATTGCTACGTGCAGCCTTAATATTAAAAGCCTCTTCCTTGTAGAGACATAAAAAATTACTTATGATGAAAATTTCAGAGCTGTAACCCTATTAGAAGTCATTTTGTAAAAAAAAAAATTAATTAAGAAAATTAAAAAATAACTAATTAAAATTTTAACATTCTGTTTTTCAGAAGTCCAATTGTAAAGCTGATACTACTTATGTTGAAAATTTCAGAGCTGTATCTCTATTTAAAGTCACTTTGTAAAAAAAAAAAATAATTAAAATATTAATTAAAAAATAACTAATTAAATTTTAACATTCTGATTGACATACATAAAATTAGTAGGCCAAAACTTCAGGTGTTGAAATTTTCAGAGCTCTACTCCAATTTTAAGTAGATTTCTATAGATCCACAGACAGACACACAGCTTGTTTTATTATTATAGATTACTAGCTGAATACACGTAATCTTACGATGCGACTTTTGGTTAGCAAAAGATATTCATGCAATTCCCATTTTGTATGTTTGAACCCATTTTGACCGCTGAAAATTGGTTAATAGAAATCGAAATAATTTACTTTTTAAATCCTTCATATTAACTTCGATTTTGTGTGTCGATGGCGGGTAAGTCTGTTGAGGTCTCATTAACCCACTTGCCGTCATCCAATCAGACTGAAACTTGGCAGATAGATTCGATGTCGATGACAATGCATTCTATCAAATTTTGGGACTGTAACTGTCACTAAAAGGTCTCTTTTACGGAATACTAATAAACCAACTTGCCGTGATCCAATCGTACTAAAATAGCATTCAATCGACCATTAAAGAAACACTTTCATGTTGCCAAAATTTTGTTTTAATAAATAAATAATAAAATTACTTTAATCAGAATGAATAAATGATATTTGAATGTGAGTGCATAAATTCACGTTCATATTTAATAGATAAATTTTGAAACGTAGTTTGCCACACATTTTGCTAATAGAAATGTTTTATATATTTAACAACTTAGCTGCCGGTCTCGCGCCGGCGCGAGATGCCTACCGACCAACTTTTATGAGCCAGTACGGCGCCGGCTTCGCACGAAGTAACATGCTAACGTGTCTGCACTGAGCTTGAACGTTCTAACTTCGTTGGCGAACTATTGGTTTTTAGTTATATAAATAATAATATAAATAATAAACGATTTATGTAAATTAAAGTCTGTAAAATTATGATCTCGCACCGGCGCGAGACCCGGCACTGATAAAGAGAATTCTTTTCGCAGTGCCGGTCTCGCGCCGGTGATGGATATTTTTGATTTCTTATTTTTTTATTTTAATTACCTTATATATGCAGCCGACCAAACGGTATAGTGGTTAGCGTGCTAGCTTCTAGACGGCGAGGTTGAGGGTTCGAGTTCCGTGTTAGGCATGGGTGTTTGTAAATGTATGTTGGCTTGTCTAATGACGAATGTTTCGGCGCATTATAGCCCTCGTGTTGCTGACGGCGCAAGATAATCTGAAAACAACCAACCTTATATATGCAAATGGTACTTAATTAATAACATTTTAATCCTTTTTAAACAACAAAAAGAAAGTTGGCTTCTGACTGACTCCCATGTTCAAGACACTGGCAGTGAAGATGTTAAAATTCGATGCAAACACCAAGCACACGCTGTTTACAGAATCGACGCTGTGTTAACGAATATAAAAATTGGCAACACATATAAAGGATTTATATTAAATACTTAGTTTGTATGCGTTATATTATTCAATACTTGTTCTTGTTGGTATTTTTTGTAAATTGGGTAATTTGTTGAGTTGTGACTATATGGGAAGTGGAAGAAATAGTGATGAGTGAGAGAGTCGGGGCTTTGCCTTTTATACATAGAGAATTCTAATTTAAATTTTTCCTTTCTCAATTGAAAAATTCTCAACAGTAAAACAACCTTTATCGTAAATGGCCGACATGAGTAAGATAGAGTAGTTAGGAATATAGGACGTAAGGAAAATGGAGTGGCTAGTAAATGTGATGTTATTCTTTGGTGATAAGCAAGTGTAAATCTAATTGAAGCAACAGAATAGTTAGGATAAGCCTTGTTTTATTATGTTGTTGCTTTATAGGAGTTTAGAATGCAAATTAGGTAAATAATTCATTTGCACAAAGTTAAGGCTGACATCGAAATACATGTAAATGGTATTCTTCGAATAAGCATGCCTTCGGTCTAGAGTGAAATGATCCTAAATTTCAATTTTTTTAATTTTTCACAAGGGAGCAAAAAAAAAAAAATCAGTTTAAAATAAATCAGGTTAAAAAGTTTCAATTCAAAAACTTTTTTTTAATTTTTCAGGAAAGTAAAAAGCATGTCTTCGGCCTGGAGGGAAATGTTCTTAACTTCAAACTTAACTTTTTTAATTTTTCAAAGGAGCAAAAAACAAAAACAAAAGAAAATTTCAGGTTAAAAAAAATCAGGTTAAAAATATTTCAATTCAAATATTTTTTTTTTTTCTCCAAGAGAGAGAAAGGAATTTGTTTTTCAATTTTCAGAATTCTCAACTTTAATTTTTTCTTTTATATATAGAGATAATTATACGTAATACAATATTCTAAAAAAAAGGTGTACATATTCACTAAAAACTAAACGCTTTCCTAAAGATGTACAACCGACTCCCCTAATCCTCTACTGTATAAGCTTGCCGTTATAATAAAAGCATCTCATAGAACTACTATTTTATCCGGTATAAATTAGGGTTTAGGATTAATGCATTTTGTAAAATATGTGCCATAATATATATGCTTCGGAGCAATGCATATATTCAAAATATTTCCTAAAATTTTAATTGAGTCAAATATTCGGAAATACAAGCAACCCTTCAACGCTTTCTAAAGACCAAATAGTTAGAATAATAGCAATTTTTTTACACAATAAAGCCAAATAAATACGATGCTTTGTGTTGTAATCCAAGCATAGTATTCAAAATCAATAAAGTATGAAATCGGCCAAAAATATCTAAATTATTTTTCAACAGAGATTTTGTTATTTTGCTAATAAGTACAATTGTAATTCTTACTCTAAAGTTATTAAATATATTACTATATTTTTACACGAATGGAAGAAATTTCCTTGCCTTTTGTCAAAAGCTGTAGAAATGGAAAACGGAAAGAATACATTTGATTAGTAGACATTCTAAGCCAGGCAGTTGAGAAAACTCTAAAGCTCCAAAATATGCGAGATTTGTGGAATTACCTTATCGTATCTCGTGAATAGCTACTTCCATAAGCTTTTCTGCTACTGTAGTTCACATCCTTCTCTATTCAGAACGGTATAAGTCTACAAATTGAATGGCCAAGAAAATACGGGAATGGTAAATATATAAGTACAACGTTGACTTTATGCTCATTTTTGTTTATTTTACTCATTGACAAAAACTTTAAAATGTCCTATTCAAATTTCATACACAAGTGTGGCAATTAAATATTAATATCAATTTCATAAATATCTCTTAAGCAACCTTTTGAACGTTTTGCATGAAATTATCTCACTATCAATGAATAAATTATCCAAAAAAAGCAATAAAAAGTGTGCCATACATTTTTCAAAAAATAATATATTCAATTATGTTTTTGCTGATTTCAAACTTTAAAGTAAAATCAATTCTAAAATAAACTGCAAGTTAGCTGCTTGACTTAGCGTTGCAAAGACCAGTCAATGGTGTACAGATCGCAGCTCTTGGCGCTTCGCGCAGGCTCACTTTGAGGCTCTCTGAAAGGCTCATTGCTTCGCAAAACCAAGCTCGCTAAAAATTTCATAGTTACGCAAACACAGCCCACTGAAAAGTTCATTGACACATACCCATTAGCTCGCTTCGCTCGCCGAACGGTTCATTGCTGCGCAAACATAAGCTTGCTTCACACACTGAAAGATTAATTGTTACGCAAACCCCGTATTAATTACGTATTAACACCGTCCCACCCCTGTCGAGAAACAAATTTTCCTCGTTACACAACCCTAATCATACCGCTGAGAATATTTTAACATTGTATTTGTCTGAAGTCCAATTGGGAGGCCAAAACTACTTGTATTGAAATTTCAGAGCTGTACGCCTATTAGAATTCGCTTCGTAAAAAATGTAAATAAAAAAATTAACATTCCGTTTTTTAAAAATCCAATTAGAAGACCAAATCTACTTATGTTGAAAATTTCGGAACTCTACGCCTATTTTAATTAGCTTTCATTAGCTTTCTATGGCAGATAGACACTCTTTGTTTTATTATTATAGATTTGGCTTATGGTCAGTTTTTACCCAACATCAAAATATTGGAGAAGCCTTTTTATAGTTATAATTCCTTATCTTGCAGAAATTTTTTAAACAATTATCAAGGTTAGTTTGTAAAAAAAAACGTTTCAACTTAACTAGCTTATCTTTGTTATGAAGAAGAATTAGAGATTTTAATCCGTTTATACGTATTTTCACAATGATTGTCAAGACACTAGGTAACCACAACTTTCTAAAATTTAGCAGCTTCTGAACTGACACTAGCCGGAGGCTGTGTGACAAAAACAATTGATTTTGGTTAGAATAATCTAAACCAGTATCATTTCTGTAAACACTCAACACTTTAAATGAATCTAAAGTCACACTTTTTATTTGCCTGCTTGCATTAAACGAATTTTTAATAATGAATAAAAGGTCTAAATCGTAGCTACGAATATTCGGAGAACGCAGATTCGATTTTTTTTCCCAAAATGAGGAGACACGGTGACAATTCTGACATGATCCAGTTGTGAAAGCTTTTCGAGTTTCCTCTCCCCCCCCCCCCCATCCCTCACTTCCCCCTGGGGATTCAGTTCTCCTTGAGAGACATCTTGGAAGGTACCCCCCAATGTTCCAACAACGTAGTTTCGATGTTACGGAGTTGTATTTGCGTCGGAAATATCCAATACTAACTACTAACTAAAGGAAAACCAGACGAAATTTCCATCATTTAAAATATATAACGGGAAATTGAAGTTGACAAAATGAATTCATTATGGAATAGTATGCAATATTGCGTACCTAATAGAACCATCATATTTGCTGAAAATAACTTTTTGACTTTTTTTCCATAATGTGTATACGAGAAGACTTCAGAAATTAAGAGTTGAATCAGAAGTACAAAAGATAATTTATTAAAGTGTGCCAGCACATGTTAACCAGTTCGAATTGTGTTTCGAATATTTGTTTTTTGCTTTAAGCTCCGACTCATCTCAACTGTTTTACGTAGAAACTAGCATTGTGCAAAGTGTATTGAATTAACAAGTGCATCTCCCACCATTTACTCGCTTTGTTTCTGTCAAGGTTCTTTCCTCAACAACTGTTCTCAAATAATCTGGTTCAAAAGCAAAAAGTTAATTTTTTTTTTCTTCAAGTTGCCTGGAACTAAAATGTATAGTTTTGATTTTCTACTGAATTTCAACATGAAATGGAAATTTAAACACAAGATGAGTTTTGACTTTTGAATTTCCCAATCTTAAAAATCAGTAAAACCTACATTTCTGATGTGCCGTACCCAAAATGACAAAAAAGGAATACATAATCTGTTTTTCCATCCAAAACATTAAAAGTCAAATAACGTAGGCTGATGTAATGATTTAAATAAAATTTTGCCCATACCTTATCAGTAATAACTCAAACGTTCCATCATTTTAAAAACAGCACTTTGTTCCCATTGAGTTTTATTTCCAGTAATATACAGTAATTAAAATATTTTAACACCACCTAATTAAACAATAAAACACATCTTTGAAAAGTTCATAGCAAAAGAATATGCTTTTTTGACGACCGGTCTTTTTTGAAAACTAATAATTTTTTTTAAATTCATTTTGATTTCTTTAATATTGATAATTTTTGTTTCATTGCAGTTGATACCAAAGCTACAAAATAGATTTTAATTTTAAAATTTAAAAGTATTAAAATTTACAAACTTTATGATTTTTAGAAAGCTTATCAAATTAAGGGCTATTGCGTTTATTTTTAACTAAAGATCATTCCTGTCAATGGATGTACCAAGAAAGTGTTTTATTCTTGAAAATCATTATTTACGAGTAAAGCAGAAATTTCTCGAAATGTCGCATCGATTTGAGACCTGAATTTTCAGTAGAAAATCCAATGCCTTCGGCTATGTTGATGACCCTTTACGTCATTTTTGTCTGAGGCCCGGCAAAGAGTTTTGCAAGGATCATTTATAAAATTGTTTCCTAGTGGTCGAAAAGGGCAGAGGCCTTTTGGGAGACAATTTTTGTGGTTTCTAAGTACCATCGATATAATATAAGTTCTTTATAATACATTAAATAAACTTCCCACCATCAAGGATTCCAAGTAAAAAAATTTGAATCACGTGGCATTCAAGTTTGTTTATCTTATTAAAATATAATAAACTTGAGAGATAATCATTAAAGAAACAATATTGAAGATAGTTTGCAGCTTCAGATTTTTGCTTAGTTGATGAAACATTAACCTCTTTAAATGCATGTCAGAAATTAGCAACACTTTTCAAGTAAAACTTACAATTTAATATGATCTGTTCAAGATTTTTTGTGTATTATCTCATAATTCATTGAGTTTTATTCTGAATGAAAGTTTAAGCTAAAATTTTAAAAATACTTCCATCTTTATTCCAAGAACTGGACATTCGAGTCTCAACGTAAGCTATAGTTTATTTTTAGTTCAATACAAATGTTATTTAACGTTGAAATATTTCAACAGCATTTAAAGTTACAATTAGATACATATTTTTGAAAAGTTCAAATTAGAATAACGTTCATAAATACTCAAATATTACGGAAAACTTGTGCACTTACAAGGAGTACTCTTTAATGACTTAGATCAGAAATTTATTTCTTAGAATCTCAGCTTTTTGCATTCTGCTCACTATATTTGAAGTTTTAACTGTAGAGAAATCGTAAGGTTACAAAAAAAAAATCTTATTCTGGACAAACAAATACTTCTATAAAGAAAAAGGTTAAAAGCTCTGACACCCCATTTCCGCACCAGATTTTTATAAAAATGTTACCAAGCTAATATCATCTGTGTATTCCATTTCCTGTAAAAATGAAATAGTAATGCCTTGTACTAACTTAATTAGTGAAAATATTGATGACCTGACATATTTATCTGTATATCTAAGTCTCAATAGAAAAAATTAAACTTTCTGTATAACTAACACAGTTCTTATTTACTCAATCAATATGACAGACAAGATAGGCTCTGCTTCTGCTTTGCAATTAAGTTATCGGTATCACTCGGATTTTCCATCACATTTTTATGAATGCGGACAATAATTCTTCAAAAAAAGATCACTACCTGAAAAAGTACACATCCGGATCTTTAAATGATGTTTGGGGTTCAAAACAAGTGCCAGACCCTTTTAATGAGTTGAAATTCTCCGACTGGTGCCATGATAAAGTTCCAATCATCATTACCAACCGTCTTCTGCCGCCAACTTAAGGCTGCTATCTAGTGAAACCGAAACTCGAAAATGATGTCAGCGCCTCTACAATGGGCGGACTAGTAGGCGTGTACAAAATAACCGAATCACATCTTCAATTTAGGCTAGATTTCCCCACCTCCGCATTAATAAAGAGTTCCGCATTATAACGGTAGTCGTTTCTTGATTAATCTACTATCAAGTACTAATTTCACAAATAGTAGTCAGAAAAATCGTTCAGTTTCATTTTAACATGAAATAATTATGGTTATATTCTTAATTTAAAGTATACATATTAAAATTTGAAGCGAAGAAGACCCTTACAGAATATCCTTCAGTAGCAGGCTAGCACTTCAAGGCCTCATAACTCAACAAACAGCTGTGACAGCAACATCAACAGACCAACACTTTTTCTTCTCTTATTTTATTTTAGCTGAGTGTAGTGTTTGGAAAAATTATTGCACCGTTTTATACGACTAATGATATGATTCTAAGCAGTTATTCAGTGAATTGAATGAATGCGTTGCAAGTTGTAGTTGGATACCAACAAAAAATAAGTGTTTTATATAAACAAGGTTGGAAAAGGATCGTTTTTTTTCTTCTTCGTAAAACCCTTTTGTGTATGCATAGTGTATTTTGTATCAGGGATGAGAGTTTTCTTCCTTTTGGAGGATTTCCTCCTTTTTTGTTTTTTATGTAACATATTCCTTCTCTTTGTCCCTGTTTCAAGGATCTGCATTTTTCTAAACCAAAAAAAGATTTTCCTGCAAAAAGTATACTTTTCCTCATGTCTAAGCTCCCCTTTCCTCACAGATTACTTCACAGACTCCTAACATTTTAAACGTAATTATTAAATACTGTGAGAAATGTCATTGTATCTTCAAAATTATTGAATAATCCTTCCTGCATACTTTTTTGTTGAATTTTTGTGTACTACTTCCGCGAGTTTTTTTAACGAATTTTTGGATTTCCTCCTTTCTGCTCTCTGATCACTCTCATCCCTGTTGTATGCATATTTTTAGTGTTCAGTAAACCAAAGGTCAAAAAGGGGATACTTATAGAATCAATTTGATGTTTGTCTGTTTGTTCGTCAGTGCAAAAAATTAGAAATTTAAACGCGAACACTGACCTAGCGATTTAAATGAAATTTGGTTCGTTGGTTGATTTTTTGGCGCAAGGACAACACTACGGCCAAACTGCGCCATAATGAAATTTGGAATATAGTTATTAAATCTTTGAAACTTCTATTTTCCAAATATTTTTCATAATCTTTTTTTTTTAAATACCTGTTCTCAATATCTTAAGTTTTTTTTTAATAATATCTATTATCTCTATCTTTTTTTTATATCTATCTTTTATCATTCTTGAAAATATATATTATCAAAATGTTTATATTTAATCATTTCACAAGTTCATTTAATAGTTTATTTTTACTTGTTTCGTAATGAAGATTTACAAAAATAACATACATAAGAAAATACAAAGTGGCCTTAATTATACATCATATTGTCAGAGTAGTCTAGAGTCTATATGCTAACATCATAGCACTTTTGTGCCTAGTACACGTGGTGCTTACGAGAACTTTACTATAACAAACAACACAACATCTAGACAAATAACAAAAATTCAAAGACTGGAGGTTCCGGGAGACCTTTCCATGGAATCTGCTGTGGATTTGCGACTTAAATGCGAGAAAACCAGGAAAACTCACACTTGTAATGTTGGGTTCGATTGGGGGGGCGTTAGACATACTTTTGCCGACTTATATCAAGACAAGTACGGTGTAAATGTAGAAAATATCCATTAAGGTGTTAATCTATTATTAATTAAATTTTATTTACACAAAATTAATGCATAATTTTTTTTAATTAATATACAATTAATTGTTAATGCATAATTAATTGTTAATGAGTTAATAACTAATTGTTAAAGAGTTTGTAACTAATTGTTAATTTTTTTTATTTAATTGTGAATTATTTTATTTAATGTGTAATTAATTTTAATTAGTGTTTTCAATATTTTATGGCATTTTATTAATACGTAATTAATGCCATACTTTAAGTAAATTCCCATCACATTTTAGTAAGGTTTCATCAAATTCATTTAACTTTTCATTTTTGTTTAATAAATAAACCCTCTCTTTCTCGAACAAAGGGGATAATTTTTCGAAGTGCTTTTTGGGGGGAAAGGGAGGCACTTATCACTTGCAGTTAGAATGCATTCTCACAATCTCAATCCAATTGAGAAACATGAATAGTACTAGGCTCCATTTCAATACATTTTTTTTTTTTTTTTTAATTTATAAATTGCAGTTTTGAAGAAATTAATTAAACGTGTAAAAGTGGATAGAAATCGCAATACAACACTGAATAAAAAAAAAATTAAAAATATTGATCAAATAGGTGACTCTAATTTAGAATTGTAAAAAAAGTTAATTAAACAAATTCTGGGAAAATTCTTCTTTGTAAAATCCTTTTAGATTATTGCTATCACACAAAATTACCTACGCGAAACACTGCGATTTTTATAATTGAGACAATGTCAGGGATATATAAATAAGAAACATGCACTTACACACCCTCCTGCCTTTCGATAAATAAAGTAATGTGGAAGAAGTAGTTCACAAGAACAAAACATATAAGTCGTAAATTATCAATTCGAGCAAAAAATTATATACAGCTATTAACTAACATCAAATTAGGAAGTCCAATTCCCATTTTCGAAAAATCTAAGATTAAACAAAGACTTTTGTCGCCTTATACCTACCTGCTAGCGATCTGCATCTCCCTGCAAATAATCATGTCGGCGCTATAATTGCATTTCAAAATACGTACTCGTACAATAATTATTAAAAGCGTTTTGTTAATTAATTTTTAAATACTTTTTAACACATTTTCCTTATCAAAAAAGAAAAGAGGATTTTACTTTCTCTTGAAAAGTATATTAATAGTAAAACTTTTTTTTTTAGCAATTTAAAGTAGAATTTACTTCTTAAAAATAATAACCACTAGTACATAGTTTTTACCAAAACTGCTGGATTGAATTTAATGATTTTTTTTAGGTTTTTTAGCATTAATTTCTGTAAATATTACTCGTTTTATTAGTAATAATAATTTGTTCCACAAGGAAAGTATAATGCTAATTTTCTCTAAGCAGGACTAAAAATGAAATGTATTACTTTAGCATTAAACCAAACTATAATATTATTTATATGTAAAAATAAAAATATATAAGAACCTCTATCCTAATATCCAAGTTTTACAAAGTAAATTATTCTCAACTAACTCACTACCCTTATGAACTTCGAATTTAGCGACAAAATATTCAGATCTGTAAAAAAGCAAACCATAATTTTCGGCATAAAAATCCAAACTAAGTAAGGAATAGTACCTGCGGAGAGGTTTTTTTTTTTGTGGGGGGGGGGGGAGGGGACCAGATCACCAATGTTATTATCTTGAGGAAGAAGAAGTTGCGCATATGATCTTCTAAAGAAGAGAAACGTCCCAGTCAACATGAGATTTCTAAAAAACCTCCCCCATTTCCCTTTCTCACCTTCAAAGGTTATGATCCTAATGTGAGATCTACTGATCCAATTTGAAATATTTTTAAAGGTATTTTGAATAATCTAACTTATCTGAAACACGATGTATTTCCGATGTTTAGTGTATAAAGTGGTGAAATCAAGGGTAGACGTGAAAGAGTACTCAGTACTTCTAATTGACTGAAACCTGGTTGTACGTCGAACAACGTCAAGCCGCAGTTATTTGACTACAGGAAACGTCAAGAAATTTAGATTGTATTATAACAAACCTTTCAATACTTTTCCAATGATTATTTTGTTGCAATAAATACGACATTGCCTTCCAATTTACATGACATGCATTATTTCGGTAATACATTTATGGTGGTCTCGTTTAAAAATGACAGATACAACACCTATGCACTAGTGGTCACTTTTGCTTAGTGGTTAGCGCCCCTGTCTTCTGATCTAGGAGTCCCGGGTTCAACTCCCCATTAGCGCACACCACTACATTGGTGACCCGAATATTCGAACACATCAGTGGCATCATCTATTGCACGATCTCCACACTACCACCTCAGCATCTCTGGCGACTCACTGCCACTCCAACTCACACACAAGAAACTCAATCGTTCACCCCTTCACAATTCACTGGGAAGAGGCTATGTGGTGGTCTCGTGTACAAATGACAGATACAACACCTCGGCATTAGTTAGCGCGCCTGTCTTCTGATCTAGGAGTCCCGTGTTCTACTCTCCATTACCGCACACCGTTACGCATTTTTAATAAATGAAGTACTATATAACATCATTTATATAGTTCTACTTGACATTAATTGCAATAATTTGGAAAAATGTAATAGAAATATTTTTCAACAGAATTGTACGCTACTTCCATTTCACTCAACTTCGCGTTCGTAATAAGTAAAAATACACCTCGTTGAATAACCTTATAAAATGCATTTTTTATTTTTATCTTTACCAAAAAATAAGCAAGTTTTATTCGAAATTGAAACTTCTCCCTAGACCAGTGGTGTACGTAAGGTATGTATTTGATAAAAGAGGGCTCATTTTTCGGATGTTAAAATTTAGATGTTTTGAAATTTTCTGTAAGACTTTCAATTCATAAGACTGTACAATACACACTTTATTTAAATGACGTTTAATGGGCATATTATTGTTTTTGAGGAGTTACCTGCCGTACTAAAAATATGTCACCTACTGTAACACATCCGAGTTATATATTTTGGAAGAATAAGTAATTATTGTCAATTTCTTCCTGAGAATATAGTGTGTACTTATCAGGTGACTGAATTTAAAAACTTACGACAGTCGACTTGACGATTTATACAATTACATGTACTGATTTGAAATTGAAAGAAAATTATTCATTCTGTAGAGAATTTGTGGAAATTGATACTTGTGCAACAGTACGGAGTACGGGAGATATGTTCATATTTAATTTCATTTAGAAGCGGTCAGTGACGATATCAGTTTAAGTGTTCCTGCAAAAAAAAAGGATATACTTGCTCCAATTTAAAATTGCCGACCGCCAACTTGAGCTGAATTGTGATCAGGATTTTTTAATACTATCCAACGATTTTAATTATTTATATTTTTTTTCTATGCAATATATTTTAAAACATCCATCACTTGGCACTTTTAAAGGAATTGATGAAATTTTGGAAATTTGCCGAGTGCCGTCTTTCTTTTCTGAAAACTTTGGCGGGGTGAGATAATGAAGATATCTATGATTTGTGTTCGCAAGATACCTATTATATTTGTGTACGCAGTCCATCAATGTAGGCGGGGGAAAAGACACCGACTCCCTTATAATAGATTTCTTGTGTAAAAATGCCGATTCGTGAAACTCGGGTCGATATTATTAATATTTTTTTTCGACATTTATGTATATGTATGTATATATATATATATATATATATATATATATATATATATATATATATATATATATATATATATATATATATATATATATATTCATTCAATTCGATTTTATTGTGGATCAACTTAAAGAAAAGGGCTCGATAAAATTTCGAAAAGTTGCCGACTGTTCAACTTTTCTAAAACTTTGAGGGGGCGAGACGCCCTCTACGCCCCCCGTTCGCGTCGTCCCTGCTTGTGTATGTGTGTTGAACATTTGTACATAGGGGAACAAAACACAACTATGAAGACTCGCACAGCTCTCGGAATTATACTATATAAGCGATGCCAAAATTTTCAGTTTTAAAAACAGACTTTCACTGAATGATATGAATATGACATTTAATAGATTGTGGATTATTTAAAACTACAGAAAAAAAAATGCATTTATACTTTCCACATACAACAAATAGCTTATACATTCTAGCCGATTGCCATTTCACCCAAGCCTTAGTTAGTAAAAAAGTGTTGGCGAATTACAATTCAGTTATTTTGTTTAGTTTGTGGTTTGGGCGCAATATATCAGTTCTACGGCCTTGAACCCGAGTTGCTAGAGGGGTATATAAATGGAAGAAGCTATATTTAGGTAAGAGGGGGATAGCATCGACGTGGGTGGGATGTCACTTTTACCAGGGGCGAATATAGAGGACAATCAAGGAGGGTGCAATTACGACCGTGAGTGTTTACAGTGGCGGTGTTAGTTTGTTAACTTGGGGGGAGGGGTATCATCAATTAGTATGATACTATCACCGTTCAATAAAAGATAAAAATTAGAGGGTTTGACCATCCTCTTTTGCGTCCCATATAGCAAATTACCCCGAAAGTGTAATATAAAATTAAATTATAAATATTTAGTATTTTTTATTAGATAATAATATATAATTATCTGCTAGGTTTCAGATCGATTGCACGACGGCAAGAGGATTAATTAGCCGTTTGTAGTTTCACAAGCTACATACCCACACACAAACTACATCGAAGTCAATGCAAAGAATTTAAAATAAAATAATAACAGGTTTCTAAATCAATTATGAGAAATTAAATTTTTATATTGGAAATAAGGCTTAGATTTTGTATTTACAAATTTTTTATTTTAATTACTAGCTGAATGCCAGTGCTTTGATAGAAAATTTTATCATGTGCACTATTTTAGCTAGCTGTGAGGCCCGCGTTGCGGAAATCCGTCATTGGTATGTAGGTTCCAATTTTGATGCTTTGCTCGCAGGAAGGTTCATTGCAACGCAAAATCGAGATCGCGTCGCTCGATGAAATTTTTTAAAAGTTATTGACACATAAGCACAGGCTTATTTCACTCGTTGAAAGGATCATTGCTATGCAAGCATGAGCTCACTTTGCTCGCTGAAAGGTTCATTGCTGCGTAAGCGTAAGCTCTCAATTAGAAGGCTAAAACTACTTGCGTTGAAAATGTAGCCCAATTAGAAATCGTTTAGTAAAATATTTGTTATTAATTAAAAATAATTAATTAAAAAGGAACTAACTAAAAATTAAAATTCTGTTTTTCAAAAGTCCAATTAGAAGGCCACAACTACTTAGGTTGAAAATTTCAGAACGGTAGCCCAATTAGAAATCGTTTAGTAAAATATTTATTAATTTATTAAAAAAAATAATTAAAAAATTAATAAAACAGAACCAAATAAAAATTTAAAATTCTGTTTTTCAAAAGTCCAATTAGAAGGCCAAAGCTACTTATTATGAAAATTTCAGAGCTCTTGCCCTTTTAGAAATATAGTTTTGTAAAATATTTATTAATTAATTAAATAAAACTAATCAAATTTTTTAAATTCTCTTTATCAAAACTGCAATTAGAAGGCTTATGTTGAAAATTTCAGAGCTGTATCTCTATTTGAAGTCACTTTGTAAAAAAAAATTAATTAAAAATATTAATTAAAAAAGAACTAATTAAAGTGTTAAAATTCTGTTTGACATGTGTACAATTAGTAGAAAAAAACTACTTTTGTTGAAAATTTCCACTGGCTAGCTGTAGCCCTATTAGAAATCGTTTTGCAAAATATTTATTAATTAGTTAAAAAAATTAATTACAAAAGAACTTAATGAAAATTTAAAATTCTGTTTTTCAAATATCCAATTAGAGACCAAAACTACTTATGTTGAAAATTTCAGAGTTGTAGCTCTATTAGAATTCGTTTTGTAAATTACTTATTAATTAATTAAAAAAATTAATTAAAAATGAACTAAATAAAAATTGAAAATTCTATTTTTCAAAAGTCCAATTAGAGAGCCAAAACTACTTATGTTGAAAATTTCAGAGCTCTAGCCCTTTTAGAAATCATTTTTTAAAATATTTGTTATTTAATTAAAAAAAAGCAAAAAAACATCAATATTTTTAAATTCTGTTTTTTAAACTACAATTAGAAGGCTAAAACTACTTATGTTGAAAATTTCAGGAGTGTCTCTATTTGAAGTCCCTTTGAAAAAAAATAAATAATTAAAAAAATTAATTAAAAAAGGAGTAATTAAAATTTTAACATTCTGTTTAACATATGTACAATTGGAAGGCCAAAATTTCTTGAGTTGAAAATTTCAGAGCTCTACTCTAATTTTAAGTAGGTTTCTTTAGATCCACATTGCTACAGACACACAGCTTGTTTTATTATTATAGATTACGCAAAATATAAATGTATTAAAAAAGGCTGGATTATATTTAACTGATTCATTTATTACATCATACCGTGTTTGCCGAATTTTCTTCCGACAAAAGCGAAAACCACATTCATTTCATAAATATGTCTCCCAAAAAAGCCTCACCCATGAATGAATAAAAACATAACTCTTTTTTTTTTATTTATCTTCTACTACTCAAGAATCAGTCATTAATCACCCTGTCAATCCTAACCGGGGAATGTATTCCTACGCGAATGGTCGAATTTCGGAACTACCATACAAATTTTACAGTAATTACGTGGTAGCTTTTTAAATACAACTCTTAAAAATATTAATTTTGTACCATTTGAAAGAAAATGATTAACTCTACAGATTTGCTCTACAGATTTATTTTTTCTGTTGTTGTAAAGAATTTTTATTAACGTTTGAACTCAAACTTGAAAAGATGGAATTTTTTGAAAATATTTAAAAAATACTTCTCAATAAAATACTAAGCCATCATTAAACCATCATCTTAAAAAACATTTCGAATTTTTTTATGGTGAAAAAATAATTCGAATGTTTTAAAATTCTTTAGCACAGTGTTGTGATTATTTATATGAAAATCTCCTATACTTTAACATTGAGATTCAAAATGTAGGTGGCGTGTCGATAACAGCCTTAATCACATGAATCGGGTTTATGAATGGGTTTAGCACCTCGAACCTTTTTTTGGGTATTTCCCCGATTCCCTGAGGAAAAGTGGAACAGTCTCAAACAGAATACGAATTATCAGGTATATACTCTTTTCATACGTGATTATATTCGAGGAAGATATTGAATACAGGCTTATTCATGATGGTATTTGTTCAAAAACAATCTCTAGAATCTAGACTTTATTATGAATTCTCTACACACATATAGTTTCTTTATATTGGATAACATTTTGAAGGGGTATGGGAGTGAAAGAGTGGACTTAGTTTTTAATTTACATCATTATTTGTTTAATTTTAAAACTGTTTTTCTAGTGTATTTAACAAAAACACTTTTCTACCGTCTCTAGTAAAGCAAGAACATTTATACATTCTTTTTAAAAATGCATTATAGACTTCCTATGGTATTCTAAGTTTATAAAACTCTTACGTTCAAAAACTTTATATAATTGCCATTACACCTGTGATGAGACAATTGCTTAGGTAGAATAGATAAACTACTTCAATCCTTTGAAAAAACCCATATTTTTGAGAAGCCCCCTAAACCAAGTCTTAAAATGATATTTATAAATTCACAGATATATTACACAAAAGTTCCATTGTTCAACAATTGGCATTTGTATTTTTAAAATCAAAAAGTTTGTTTTGACCTTACATTTTCACGCATTGTAAAATGAAAAACACTAACGTGAGCCCCTCTACAAAGCCTATTATACCAACTGAACTATATATAGATAGAAATGGAATAACATCCATCTATAGATCTTTGTATGACAGGTCAGGTGGCCAGGAGGGGAATTTTATTATAACTGATTTTAAAAAAAAAAATCGTCAAACGTGATGGATGCCTGTGCAAATCAAACGCATTTCTGTCCTCAATTAAATTTTTAAATTGAAATTCTGTAAAATATATGATGGTCATTTAACAGCTTTGAATTTATTAAAATTTTTATAAAATTTTACGTTCAAACTTTATTTGAGCAGTATTCATTCTAAGGAAAATGTAATGCAATGTTATCATCGAATAGGCTTAGATATAGAATGACCTTGTATTCGCTTCTAATGCTTAAACTTTATGACCTGCAACTGAATATGCAAGAGAGCCTTGAGAATTCCTCTAGTCCATCTGAATCAACTGATGTTTATCAGGCCATGAGTACAAAAGCGTCGCGGAAGATTAGAGAAGATATGCAATAATCCCAAACTTACGTTTTTATCTCATAAATCCTTTCACTGCATTCGTGATTAACTAATGAATTTACCGTTTCGATGGATACTTATAAAAATTTTGAAAAACAAGTCTTGCTTACTAAAAATTTCCGTGGTGTTTCTTCTTGAAATTTCTTGTAAATTTCAAAAATTGTAGTGAACTTCCCTTACTAAAATATAAGGTCACATAGTTTCGTATCCCAAGTAGATGAATTCGATATTAATACCCATAAACATAAAATTAACTTCAAATAAAAGTGTCACAGTGGTTTATTTTCCAAGCAGGTGTGTACAAAGTTTGTAAATACATAAACTTTACCAGTTTGCGTATTTCTAAATATAACATGCAACAGTTTAGTTATTAAATCTAAAATCTAAGTCGATACATTGTTGTGTGAAATATATATATTGTGTCAGCATAAATTAAGAGGTTTAAGAAATAGGTACAAACAGCCTGTCATACCCTTTAGCAAATGTTAATGTTTGATTATGATAGCACGCTGTAAGAGCAATATTACTACTAAACTTGTTTAAAAGTTGCTAGACATTTGGACAAAAGTCTTAGAAAACATAACGCAATCAGCATAATGTCTTTCCGATCTATCACAATTTTTTCATTCAATTTTTAATCTAAATTGTGTGAATAATTAATTAATCTTCATAGAATAATTAATGGACGCCCTGCATTTATATCAATTCATCCATTTTTATAGAACTTGTAATGCTGCCGACCAACGATTCATTAATCTTTATTCTCAAGCAATTTGGTGTTTCTTACGTGGTTTGTATTCAGTTGCGTGAAGAGTGTGCAATAAGCATTAATGAGGTAACGATCGCGATCATTTAGTAGACTAATTATTCAATTCTACGAAACGACAAAAAATGCTATATTCTCAATCACATTTGTGGTCAGTGGTAAATGACTTTTCAAAAACACTGGTGTGCCAAAAATTATAATTTAATTACTTGAGTATGTACAAATACACAAACTATTTTCAATGCCAATCGTTTTTCCTAGAGAGACGCATTGTTGTGAGACGGGTTCTGATAATGACCCGTGAAATTAGCTTTCATACACTTGATCTTGAATATAACTACTATAATTCTAAGATTTGTATTTGTCTTGTTGTAGGATTAGCAACACATTCAGATAAAAAAAAATGCTCGAGTTAAAGAATATAATGTCGTAAACCTATCAGTCACTGTCTTTCGGTAAATTTTTAATCTCAACTGTTACTCCATCGCTCCTAAGCAACTGTATACCTTGCCCCAACAAGCAGAAAAAACAGTGACATCGCACCATTCTCGCAGTAAGAGATGTTGTAGTAAAAAATGGGCTTTTATGCTGTTGTAAAAATTTTATGCAAAAGTTATGATTGTAAAAAATATTGTAAGTAATTTTCTTTTTAAATCCCTTAGGTGTGTGTGTGTGTGTGTGTGTGTGTGTGTGTGTGTGTGTGTGTGTGTGTGTGTGTGTGTGTGTGTGTGTGTGTGTGTGTGTGTCGGGAAAATCTGCAGAAGCCTAATTAATCCACTTCCCGTGATCCAAACGAACTGAAATTTAGTAGATCAATTCGATGACATTGCATTTCATAAAATTTTGGAGACTGTAACTGTCACTAAAAAGGTGTTTTTACACAGCCTTCTATCTTCGGAATACTACAAAACCAACTTACCGTCATCCAATCGTTCTGAAATTTGACATGTGGATTCGTTGTAGAAAAGATTGCATTCTATCAAATTTTGGAAGCTGTCACTAAAAGGTCGCTTTTACACACGCTTCGATTGACACTTGGTATTACAAAGAAAACTACTTCACGTCATCCAATCGAACTTAAACTTTGAAACTTGGATAGTACTCATTGTCGGTGACAAGGTTTTCTACAAAGTTTTGAGACCGACACACAAATACCGCTTTTACAAACGTCTCTATTGCCTTACGTCAGACTAATCAGCTTTTACTCACGTTCCATTGTTGATAGATTTGAGGTGGGTTTGGTAAACATCTCCCCTCTTCAACTGCTGTGAGAAAATTCGAGTCATAGGAAACATATTGGGAATTTGTATTCATTAAATGGATATTGTTATCCGTGGGAAGGCGATTTTTATAGTTTTCAGACCATATTGTTAGGTAGGATCCGTGAACTCGGTTAACGCGAAAATGTGAATTATTAAATACGCATATCACATTTTTTTAAATTCCCAGGTACGAAGACAACATTTTACGAAAATATGTTATTGTTAATGTATAGGCTAACTCGCGCGTGGAAAAAAGGATATGTCTATATTTTCTCAAGGAAAAGAGATATAAATATTATTGTTTATTATTCATAAACAAGGAAACAACCGGCTTATATTTATGAGAGATTATCATTCGGAAGTCATCAGAGACAGAGTGAATAGATGGATAGTGACCTCGCAGATGCAGGCAGGAGTGTACCGTGCCCCTGGATTATAAGAAGTGTAAATTGTTACAGTGATAGTGCCTCTCCTTTAGAGTTGAATAGTGACCGTTTCCCAGTGCGTTGGATTTGTCGAGGCCAAGTTTAGTCAACTAAGGGGTAAGCGCCTTCCCAATCATAGTTTTCTCACAGTCAGATACTAAATTTAAAAATATAGTATAGAAACGCATTAAATATATTGCCTCTAATAATTTTTAATTGTAATAGTGTAGCTCAAAGTTTATCATGATATAATTGAATTCCAATAATGTGTTAGTTGATATCAAAGTAGAAGAAATTGTGTTAATTTGTAATCGTATACTAACTTGCATAAAAATAATACTTTAAATATATTAAGTTAAATAAACTAGAGAGCACTCTAAGGGCAAAGTAGCTGCTCAACACCATTATCAACATACCAAGCTTCATTAAAAAAAAAATTCAATTTGGCAATAATTAATGACTGAACACTTCTTCCATTAAGGTGACAAGGCAAAATATTCGGAAACTAATTAACCCACTTTCCGTCATCCAATCGAGCTGAATCTTGGCAAATAGACTTGTTGTTGGGACAATGCATTCAATCAAGTTTTGGGGGTAAAAAGAAGTTAGTAAATAATTCGGAATGGATTTTTGTTTTTAGTGGTAAACATTGACAACTCGATCTGAGTTTAAAAAGTTGTAATTGCATATAAAGGATTTATTTTAAAAACTGTTTTTATGGGTTATATTATTTAACTTTATTTATTTTTTATCTCGATCCATGCCAAAATAATTGAATTGCAACAATTAATTGTTATATCCATAGTTTTTCTATTTACACAAGAAATACATGTCCATATTTTAAATTAAAAATATCTTGTTTTAAATAGCAAATAAATGTTTTGAATAAAAAGTGAAATATCTTATTTTTAAGCAAGAAATACCACGTATTAAATAAACATTAACATTCCATTCGAAATCTTATCTGTTTGCAATTATCGTGCGGAATATATTTATTAAAAATTCTCGATAATTTCTGAACAGGTCCGCGCCTTTATAACAACTTAAAATTGACCATCGTCTTTGAATGTTTAGTATTCAAATACTTTCAAAATTTTATTGTTTTCTTTTTAAAATAAAATGTTGCATTTTTTAAAATAGTTTTAAAATTAGTGAAATCTCCACCCACATGAAATTAAATGTTATTCTATAAACTATATTTTAATAAACGTATTAATACATATATTGTTGGTTCATTTTCTAAAAACAAATATTTAGTATAAGAAACCATTCTATAAACAACTTAAGTTGTACACTGTCCCTAGAATTTAAATTTTACTAGAAATGGAAAAGGAAAACTTCACGCCGAATTGCTTTTCTGATACTATGTGTGAATCTCAAAGATATTCTACAATCTATAAATAAAATGATGAATGATGGGTTGATGAATGAATGAATCAAAAAGTTATTGTTTGATTGAATACCCATGACTATAGTTTTACTTTCAATTAAAAATATCTTAACATATGGAAATGACAGTACTGCATTCCATTAAAAAGAAATTCTTTTATCTTTCAGTTCTACAAGTTTTGAAAGGTGGGTATTTTAACATTGTGGTCAAGAAAAAAAAATGTTGCGCAAAAATGTGCAACTATCAACAAGTTCAATCTTCGAAAAAATTTCCGATCTTGGTGAACCAACTTTCAAGGGTCGGAAAGGGTACAAGCGTTCCAAATGTGGAATGCATAAATGTCCTTTAATTTCTAAAATGCACAAAGTAAAATGTAGTAAAGTGCGGAAATTCAGCTTTTACTAATTAGTACACTGGTGTGTATAATATATGTGAAAACTGCAGGACTTTAAGGTAACTTTCGAATTGTATCATGATAAACAGTGGTGCGATAAAACGTTAAAAACCAGTTGTAACATTTCGGTCAATGATTTTTATTCAAGCCTTGAATTTTTCGGTTTTTGATCAACCTTAATCTACAGGGATGAGAATGCAAAATTTCAAAAAAGAGGAAATCCAAAATTTAAAAAACTAAATCCACGCGACACCGGATTTTGCAATAGTAAAACCCAACACTCCTTGTGAAGGGGCATAATGCAAGTTGCTGAGGATGTTTAGGTACAAAATTTTATATGAAGGAACTGTCATGATAATACATACAAAGTGCAAATTAAATTATAAAACTAATGTATAAAGTGCTACATATAATTTAAAAAAATGTGTGCATACAAAGATCTCATACATATTCCTAATTAATCAATGATCATTTCAGGGCTCCCACTCACTCAGAAAGATTTAGAGCAGGAAAAATCAAGTTTTGGAGCAGGAAAAATGTCTTTCAGAGCAGATAAAATTAAGTTTAGGAGCAGGAAAAATGTCTTTGTAGCATGTACAAGAAACTTTTGTAGGGGGAAAAATTGTGTAGCAAAAAAATAAATTTTGCACTAGGAAAAAAAAAAAAATTGAATCAGAATTAAAAGAGACGAATGTCACTAAATCGGCGTCGCAAATCTCGGCAATAGCTGCTATTACATTACCATAGGCCTTGGCGAAAACGAATATAACACCAACGTAAATATTGGGATAGCACCCACCATACCTTCGCAATCTCGATAATATCCGCGCAAAATCCCAGTAATATTGTATTTTTTATAAGTCACCAAACAGCGTCGCAAATCTCGGCAATATCTGCTATTACATTACCATAGACCTCGGCGAAAACAAATATAACACCAACGCAAATATTGTGAATAACACCCACCATACCATTGCAATCTCGGTAATATCGGCGCAAAATTCCAGTAATATCGTATTTTTTTAAGTCACCAAACAGCGTCACAAATCTCGACAATAGCTGCTAATTACAACAGTGTAAACTTCAGCTAAAATGACTACCACACTTGCGTAAATATTAGCAAAAGCGTTTATAATACCGTCGAAAATCTAGAAGATTCAGCAGAAATGACCATCGCTAAAACGTACATATCGGCACAAATGTCGGTAATATTGACATTTTCTAGGTAATGTTTGTGCATGATTCGGAAATATCGGAAGTTAACAAAAGCGCATCACTTTTCAAAAATGACCGTCACACCAACGAATATATCAGCAATAGCTCTGAATAAACCGGAGCAATTCTCAACAACAGCGCTAAATCGGTGAAAGACTCGACAAAAATGACCATCACAATAATTTGCTATATATCTGCATTAGCGTCGTATATCATCGCAGTAACATCGACATTTTCTCAGTAGTATCGGGGCGAATTTCGGATATTGCAATATCCCAGCACTCGGCATTAATTACCACCATACCAACGAAAGTATCAGCAATAGCGTCGAATTAACTGGAGCAGTACTGAATACTACAGAGCTATTATATCGATGAAAGAATTGACGAGAATGACCGTCATAACAACGTAAAACTTGACAATAATGTCAGCATTAGCGTCGCAAATCATCATAGCACTCGGGAAAAAACGAACACCCCACCATCGTAAATATCAGCGTTAGCACCGAATATACAGGAATATTTCTCAACAATAGCGATATTACAGCGGCGAACAATATTAAATTTCGGCCCGCAAAAAAAAAAAAAAAAAAAATGCGTTTTGGAGCAATTATGGCTAAACTAAAGCATTTGGAACAGCTTGGAGCAGATTTTTGTATTTGGCGCAGTTGGGCACAATTGGAGCAGGTCTGAGACCCCTGTCATTTCCATTCAACCAAATTGATATAGTTGAAATAAAGTTATGTACCACTTTATAAAAGTCACATATCAAATTATAAAAGGATATTTGTAACCAAGTACAGAATGTTCAGCAAATTACAGATAGAAAAAAAAACAAGAAAAAGGCATTGACAAATAAAACATTAAAAAAACTTTAATTTACACAAGTAAATACGTCATATTTTTCAAAATGACCAAAATTACGCTAGAAAAACGCGGAAATTACTGAATTACTAAAAAGTGGAGTAAAACTTGAAAAAAAAAACACAAAACGCGGAAAATCGCGGAAACGCGGAAGATTCTCATCCCTGAATCTATAAATTTTAAATCTTTCAGAAACGGATGAAGAGTAAGCTTATTAAGTAAAGATTTACAAGCATGTTTTCTGGACAAAAGTTTGATTTTGAAGTGTGATTTTAGATTGATTTTAAAATGTGAAGTTTGCAATCTCGATCGAGGGGAAATAGCTTATAAGAAGAGGTTTTTAGATTAAATTCAACTTAAGTCTTACTAGGTAAAGTTTCTAATAAGTTAAGATAGTATAAAACACTACATCGGACTCAAGTCTGACTAACTTTAAAAAATTATTCTCTTTACAAAAGTAAAAAAAAAAATTCACTCGTTAATGGCACGCTTTGAATGATATTTAAAGGGTTCGTAAATAAAATAGAAGCACTATTTTCCAGAAGAAAAAAAATTAAAGCTACTGCGACATCAAACAAAACTTATTTTAAATATTGGTAAAGTGAGCTGAAGTTTATTTCCGGCAGCTGTCAATAAAAAATTACTGAGAAATAGACTCAATTTTCTGACTACAATTTCTTTCCGAGTATTTCAGCTTGTATGTTTTATAATAATTTGGGAAAAAAATAGATTTCTGCATAATTTAAAACTTATTAACCAAATATCGAAGGAAATATTCAAATTTAACGTTAGTTAAATAATTAAACTTAAGCTATTTAAATAAAAAAAAAATATTATGTATTGTATGGAAACTAGCTTTATTTAAAAAGAAAAGCTCATTACAGATTTACATTCAATTACACCATTATAATCGTCAATCTACTTCAAATTTTGACGATCTCCAATATTAAGTGCAGATTCCTAATGAAACCGCCCACTCTCCAACAAAGAGTTTCCTTCCATTACCTGAAAAAGTTTAATGAAAATAATACTATATTGAGTTTTGAGCATAATTGGTCTTATGAATTTTAGTTTAAACCATTATTTCAAAAACTCATTGTTTCTATCCTAGGAATAATTTTATCTTAGACTGTCGATATAGGATATTTTCTTTTCATATTCAAAGGTAATACGCTGCCCAAAATCTGAAAGTGCAAAATCTATTGGACCTTATGCAAGGCGTTACATTTGAGTAAGGTTCCATTGAATGGCAACATCTATTGTATGATGTAACCAATCAAAATACAACATTCAAAACAAATTTCAGTTTTCAGATTCCCTTAATCAACGACAATGCACCTTTCATCTTCATGTGAACCTATCAATTAACTGTAACGTGGCCATGCATGTGTTTATCCGTCAGTCCGCCAAACTAAAATTCTCTGTTAACTTAGCATTCGTAGATAATAGCAACTTTGCAGTTTCCCACACAAATGAAGCCCACTTGACATGTGACTCGGACATCAGGACTCGTATCCGAAATGGGACGGGTTCCAATCCCGGATTAGTCATGGATGTTTGTTGTGGTTCAGAATCCAAGCCAAGCTGTAGATCTCGGTTATCATTGTGTATAAAAATAGGGAGTTGAGCGTACAAACCAACCCACACATTACTGCGACTGAACCTAAAAGAAAAAGTGGACACTCAAACCACGTGCTACGAAGGGGGGGTATATTTAATAACAAACAGCACGCGCGAGAAAACAAAGTTGCCATGTTGAAAGTAACATATTTTGTTTCACAAAACCGCTTCATTACGAAAACGCCGAACTAAATCCACACAAGGACACGCAGATCACAACCGTAGAGAATGATGAATTACTTTCGCCAGGCTCTAAACTAGCCACACTTTTATTTCATGTTGACAGGTCTGGCACCTGTGATTGGGCGTCAGTGTCACGTGGCTTCGTCCAAACGTCTGAAGAAATCTGTCGCTAAAATCGCCCGGTCAATCTAGTTTTGTTTTTTAATCACATCTGCACGGCTACTCTTGTAAGCAGCATTTTTCATGCTTTCGGCGAAAGGATGACAGAACCTCGTTGTGTATCTCCGGTAAAAATAAGGCAGCCATGCCCGTGTAAGCATGTTTCTCTTTATCTATTTGCTTTTCTGAGAAAGGGTTCATATTGGTGTACTTTTTTCAAAGAATTAAACATTTTTTTTTTTACGATTCAAGTTCAATAACATCCACACTGCAGTCGGTCGTTTCAAAACGATTGTTACCCAAGGAATTTTCACGCTTTTCATATTTGTAAACAACAGAAAGTTGAAATGAGAACGCAAAGCGATTGTGAAATCAAATATGATTACACTTTCAAAAATTATCTTATTGTGTGGTAAATATCATGTCTTTTTAAAAAATATCTGGTATGCGTAGAAAGTTGTGAATAGCTTACAATTTATAAGATAATTGAAATATTTTCAACTTGCGGAAATTCACAAGGTGAGTTTGCCTTTGAATATTTATTTCTAAAATTCCCTGTGTGCCTATTATGTTCCTGCATACAAATTAATCAATTGCATTTTATTAATAACTTGTATTTATACATAGTTACTTAAAAATTCCCGTATCCTGTCATGCATGGGAATTGGTCTTTCTGATTTACAGTGTAAATAGATAAATTAAATAAAAAAGTGTAGACTAAAATAATTTAGTTCAAGAAAAGTTAAACTCGATTGCTTTTTTTTTTTTTATAGTAAATTTATGAAACAATGAAAACCTATTGACTGATCTCTATCTGTGATTTCTTTTTTTATATCAATGCGCTCTGGCTCTTTTCAACGAATTTGTATCCGATTAAAAATTAAATGAACGTTGAAAAATACCTTTTTTTTTCTATAAAAGGAAATCCCTCTTTTTAGTTTAGACTAAGTATCGTTTAAAATTTGTAATTATCTCGTACTCGCGAGCCTTAAGTTTGCTTAGACCATAAGAAAATGTAGGCATCAAAAATAAAATTGGTTTATACCTCTCTTTTAACGTACGTTGTAGTATTATAGTCAAACATAAGATTTCCTTTTCAAACTTTCTTAGTGTGGTTGTCGAAAGACCACACTTGGAACAGTAGCAGTTCAAAATTGAAGTTGTCCATCCCATTCATAGCAAACAAATTTAAGTAACCTTGTGACTACAAAATTTACTGCTGCAATGAAGTATTCATTAATTTTGTGAATTGGGAGCTGTCACATTAATTAGGTGTTGTGCATTAATAATCTCTTTCATCTCATATTTTATTCATTTTTCTGAAATATGATTGAAAGATAGGGTATTATTTTCCTTTTAAAAGCTTGCCCACTGTTAAATACAGACTTAAAAGTTCTGGACTTAGCTAACAAGCATTATAAGGAAGTTAAAAGGCTAATCTAAAAAAAATGAGCATGCCAAAAAAAATTGATTGGTGATTGAACGTGCCCTTGTCAAGAAGATTTCTATGGCGCATCCCTTTCAAAACATGTCAGAAATGTTGACTAGGTTAGTTCGATTTGTTTTGTCCATTATTCCTGTTTAGTATGCCTCGTAATGTCTTTTAAAATACATCGCTCAGTTAATGCTTATGCAACAATCTCTTGCCAATGCTAAATAACGAGTTTTCTTTGATGGAAATCATGCTTTCTGACAAATTTCTAACGCAACAATTTGACGACTGCATGGAAAAAAAATAGTTAAGCGCTTAAGCGCAATGCTTTTCCTTCATATCGAGCCCGCTTTTTATGCTGAAATCTTTCAATCGAACTGAAAGAGTATTAACCAATTCAATGGAGAACACGCCTAAATTAAATTAATTTTTATAAGCTCCACTAATCAACTATATATACTGTACAATGCTTAATATTCCTTCAATTTTGAAATACTATGTGTAAATTCCTTTTATTCAAATATTAAATTGCTCCAAATTTAAGAAATCAATAATTCCTTTTTTAACGAAATGGCTATCTTTTTTTTCTTAAAACTATCACACATTGCATTGAAAATAAGGATTTTGAAGTGATACTCTCGCACACTTTTGAACATTTCCTTTCTCCTCATGCTAAATCAAATGATGCCTGCGTTCTACTTCAACAAATGCATACATTATGACACCCATTGAATATGTAATGACCAGTTATCATCTCGATTGAATATCTACCATGAGCACCTTCCCATCTATCCTGTAAATATGCCTTTTTTATCTAGCTTAAAATCTCTCTTGTGGAAATAACTGCAATAGCCCCAAAAATTGCGATATCTTTAAATCTATTAGGGTCAGCCTCGGGCACAAAATATAAAAATAGGGCGGTTGAAGTTTTGAAACTTCACAAGAAATAACAATTGCCGAAACTATCCGCCTTTCAAAAAATATCATGAAAGATGAAAAAAGCGCTAAAACTAACAGTTACTTTTTTTTTTTTTTTTTTTTTTTTTTTTCCAAATGCATTCTTAATTGCTCCTTTCGGAGACATAAAGACTGTCTGGGTACATGTTGTTGAACTTGAAACAGTTGGAAATTTTACATGTTAGCAACTAAATTCATTTTTGATCATTTTTTAACTGCTGCAATATTGCTTGTTAAGTGTATACTTCATTAAACTTTTCGTGGACTTCAATTGAACCATTCTTTCTGTTATAGTTCTTCCATCATATACATGCAGTATTTTTTGCACCTTAATGATCGTATCTGTGTTATTCACTCTACGGATTGACTTTCTCCATAAGCTGTTATAAATTTTATTTAAATACCATGGTTAGGTATTTAAAATTCTTGCAACGAAACAAAGTTTTATCATCGTATACTTGAATCTTTTAAAAAAGTAGCAATTAATTTTACTCTGTTTGTATGAACTCGCGGTCATGAATGGAACTGTAGATCCCGTATGTGAGGTTTTCTATCATTTTGGTCTGTATGAGGTAGAGATGTCAACCATTACAATGATTTATTTCTCCCCTCATACTCAATCACCAAAGTCATAGAATAAGAATTTTTTGTATTCATTTACATGAAATTAAGAAGAAAACGCGTAAGTTATGCATTTTAAATTGAAATAAGTTTTTTTTTTTAATGTTATAATGAACAAATTTCTACAGAAAATGTTACAAACGTAATACACAAATATTAACCAAAAACAAAAAGAATAAACAAATGCCACGATACGAACTAAGAGAACCAAAAATATTCCTTTAGATATTTTAAAGTATGAGAAAAAATTTCATTAATAGTTCTCAATGTTTTTTGAAAATTAGAGAACATTTCATACAGCGAGTTCTTGATATTATTTAAAATTATAATATCTCAAAGCACTATTTCTCTAGTATAAACACTCAACATGCCTAAAAGGTATAGAGAATGCACACTATAAGCTGTTGTTAAATTTTAAAACTGCTTTCCTCGATTTCGACTAAAATTAAGTTATTACTAATATGATCAATTATATGCGATCGCACTAGCCCTTTTCAATGCATAACTTAAGTAAAGTTTATTTTTCCTCTTATTAATATATTCTCAAATACAAAGCCAGGAAGACTACAATTTCCATTGCAAAATAAGTCAAATTTATTTTAATTTTTTAAATATAAATATTCCGTAATGACTTGACACGTTTTACCAAACCTGTAATAAAATATAGCTACAGGCCTAAATATTGTAACCTTTTAGGATTCTACAGCCAATTATTCGACAAACCATTAAAAAATTAAAACTCTACTTGGAAACTTAATTTAAATTACCATCTGTGATGCTATGAATTTAGAATGATTTTCTAATCGGTAAAGTTTTAACTCATTTTCTAAAGTTTAGCACTCATAAATGCAAATAAGTAATTAACTTGCAATAGTTATAAGAATATGAAGGAATAATTCTTTTGTTTTTTTACATATTTAACATGTGTGTCAAATCATATTTTTGAAATAAAATTTTAGTATTCAATTTCTTAAAAAATATTAACACTGTACTCGTGGATATTGGAACCATTGAAAAAATATACCTTGCAATTCAAAGTAATGGTCTAAATATTAAATTACTAACTTCCCTAGGGAGACATCGATAGAATTACCGTCAGTTATGGAGCTCTCCTCGTTAAGAAATTTAAGTATCTGAATATATTTTTGCAGCTCGCAATGAAGCAGACCTTCTTCGCATGGTTATTGTAGTCAAATGCTCTAAATCTCTACCATCTAACTATGGATTTAGGTTAGTTTTTTAATTTTATTGGCTTCATCTCTTTCATTGTTTCTTATTTTATTAGTATGCATTACTCATTTTAATTTACTTATTTTAAAAAGTAATTACACTGTCATCGTGTTGCAAAAGAATTTGAAAACTGTTTTGCTAGCTTAATTTAAGAGTTCGGAAATCTAGTCTGTAGAATATTGGGGGAAAATATCAACTTATAATTATGTTAAAGCACCCATTCATTTCCATGTGCTTCAAAGTAATATGTGTATTTTAGTCTGAAATCGAATAAGCTATATAAAGCACTTAAAATAAAATTAATGTTATTCTTTCAAAACTGCAATGGTGGTTAGATTTGTAATAACTCAACAACACTGGGCATGAGTTGGGTATCCACAAATTACCTTAATTTTAGTTCCATACAGACATCTGTTTAAATAATAAGAATGACCAGTGAAATTTATGATAAGCTTATAATCACAATCAATTACTGTGTTGGCCGGAAAATGAAATGTGCATCGTGATTGGATAACGAAGTATAAAAAATTCGAATTTGTTTACAAAAGTGTATTGTGAATGGTCACCACAAATGTTGCTAAATGATAAAATTCCACTCTGAAATCTTGCACTTTGAAGGTTGACTATTTAATAAAATCAATGAAATTTGGAGGTTTTTTTGCTCAAAAATATCACCACGCCAAGTTGGCGACTTTGTCTAACAACCGATACTTGTATTTTCAGCCAAGAGGTGATCTTTTCATTGGTTACTATGGAACCACTCTTTCAATCGAATTTTTAAGAACTTATAATTGTAATTTGTTATTAAATTAGATGTCATTCAACAGTCCTTAATTAAAAAAAAAATCTTAGTAAGACTTTTAAACCGATGCAACACATATTATGGCATTGATAGTTTAGGATTAACGAAGAGCAAATTTAATTTTTTGTGAGAACTCGTCTAAGATATTTTCTGTTTAAACTAATTTCCCTTATCTAACACTTGTCGTTTTGTCAGGGAATACTGACCTCAAACAGATTGAAAAACAGAACCTTTGTATAAGCTATTCACTACATCAGAGTAGCTTTTAAAATGAATTTAAGTATAGAGTTCGGATTTATTAGTTATGATTTTCATGTTATAAATGTAGTTGGACTCGCGTTTTATTGTCTCCTATGTGAAAAAAAAAGTCTTTGGCTGCGGAGTCTACTTTTTGTAATGACTTCTCCCTCCTTAATTCTTAAAAATCGTATCTTAAATCTTTTTGTAAATGTAAATTTTTAAAACATGGTACTGTCGGAAATAAACGAACATGTAAACTTAATTTTATTTAATTACACCCAAAAACTTTAAGGTGTGACGTCATTTTTACAATGAATATAAATTTGTATAATTTCAGTTTTTAGTTTAGTTTAAATGGCAACAATGATTTATTGTTCTGTTGTTCTTTTTTAACTGTTTTTAGAATAAGCCATTTTTTAGTTGCCTTTGTGAGAGTTGGATTAATAGAAATGTCGAATATTAAACTCGTTAATTATTTTTCTTAATTGAGTCTGATCTTGATCTTGACATAACAGACTACGACACAGAAGTAGTGAAAATTAGTCGGAATTTGCGACATTTGGCATCCCTGCCGGGATTCGAGATTGGACTTTGCGTGAGTAAGAACAATTGATTTTTTAACGTTTTTTATTGAATCGTCTGCAACAAAATGGAAATGATATTTAAAGTAAAAGGATTAAAAAAACAAGATTTAAAATCAGTAGCTGAAGATTTAGGAGAAATTATATCGCCAGAAATGAATATCTCTGATATAAGGACAAGAATTTTGGAAAACCAAGCGGAGAAAGTCGATCCGGAATTTATTAAAGAACTTCTCACAACGGCGGTAACTGAAAGGAAAACTCAATTTGAATTAAGAAATGCTCAAGAAGAAAAAGAATTTGAGCTAAGAAAAGCTCAAGAAGAAAAAGAATTTGAGCTAAGAAAAGCTCAAGAAGAAAAAGAATTTGAGTTAGAAAAAGAAAAAATAAAAGCGCAAGAACAAAAAGAATTTGAATTAGAAAAACAAAAGATGGAAGTTAAAAAAGCGATTGATTTGGCAAAACAAGAAAATGAATTGAAAATTGAATTGGCGAGAATGCAAGTTGCCAATCCAAACCTTGTTAATATTCAAACTGTTCCTAATGAAGATTTTAATTCTAAAAGAAGATTTACATTACCCAAGCAGGAATTTAGAAAATTTGGAGGAGATATAAAAGAATGGTTGCCGTTCTGGGGACAATTCTGTAACATCCACAATGACGAAGACATCGCAGCCGAAGATAAGTTTCAATATTTAGTTCAGGCAACAGTTGCCGGTTCTAGAGCAAGAGAAGTCATTGACAGTTTTCCACCAAGCGGTGAAAATTACTTTAAGGCTGTCGATTGCTTGAAAACTCGATTCGGTAAGGAAGATCTTTTGATTGAAGTGTATGTGAGAGAATTGTTAAAATTAATCATATCTGTGCAAACCAAAGAACAACCATCTATCACTTATTTATATGATAAACTTGAATCGTATATGAGAGCACTTGAAACATTAGGTGTTACTACTGATAAATGTGCCTCAATACTTTATCCAATGGTAGAGTCTTGTTTTCCACAAGATTTTTTAAAAGCTTGGAATCGAAGTGCAACCTCTCATTCTAAAACTGAAGCTAAAGAAAGATTAGACGATTTGATGAATTTTTTGAAAAGCGAGGTTGAAGGAGAAGAACGAATCACACTGGCTATGGCTGGATTCGGATTAACAAAGGATCAAGAAGTAAAGCACCGTAAAAGGAGAGTTTGTGAAAATGCAAATAAGATACCAACAGCGTCATCTTTACTGACAACAGATGACAGAAAGTTACTTTGTGTATTTTGTGGAAAGTCTCACAAAAGTCATGAATGTAGGAATGCTCCTAACATGCCATATGATGAAAAGAAGACTATTTTAATTAAGAAGAACTTGTGTTTCAAATGTTTACGTTCAAATCACCATGCCCGTTCATGTATGATGGTTCACATCAAATGTTCTAAATGCGGTCGAGGACATAATACAGTTATGTGTTATGGAAAGCGGGACAATTCCAATGTTACTAAAGGAGCATCCAATGAGGAAACAAGTAGCCCAGTCTCTGACAATAATAGTAGTGTGTTATCAAACCAAACGAATGAAATGGATGTTGTTCTTCAAACTCTGAACGTACGAATAGGCAACGGTAATAAAGAAATAGTAATAAGAGCAATGATTGATACTGGATCCCAGCGATCATATGCTACGCAAGAGATAATTGACGCATTGAATATTGAGCCAACTAAAGAAGTTAAAATTGTTCATACGCTCTTTGGTGGTAAGCAAACTGAAGAAGAAACTCATAAAGGATATCTATTGAGCTTAAGCAATTTAGAAAATACGTTCAAGTGTCGAATTGAAGTATTAGACCAGAGGAAGATTTGTAATGAAATAGCACGAGCACCATTTGGAGATTGGATTACTGAAATGGAACATCTGAATATTTATATCTCTGATAGAGAAGACAAACGTAGATGCAGAGACAGCAAGATTCACTTGTTAATTGGAGCAGATGTAGCCGGAAAATTGTTAACAGGTAAACTACATCATTGCAAATCTGGACCTGTTGCTATCCATACGAAATTAGGATGGACTCTGATGGGAAAGATTCCTCGAGCTCAAGCTAGAAGCGAGAACAGTGTGTTTTCTGTAACTTCGCTTCTCACTCACAATTTAGAAAGTATATGGAAATTAGATCTTATAGGTATTTCAGAGTCTCCAATCGACAAAATCGAAGAATTATTAAGAGAAGAAACTGTTGCTCACTTTCAACGAACTGTGAGAAGAGACTTTGATGGAAGATATGAAGTTGCGTTGCCCTGGATACATGAAAAAGACAATCTGGCAAACAACAGAGACGTGGCAGAGAAAAGACTTTACATAACGAAGAAGAAACTTAAAAATTCTGGGCACTCAAATGAGTATGGAGCTATTTTTCAAGATTGGTTGTCAAATGATATTATAGAGCGAGCACCCGAAGTTTCGAGTAAGGGAGTTCATTACCTTCCACACAGAGCTGTCATAAAAGAGAACAGTAAGAGCACCAAGATACGACCGGTATTTGATGCATCGGCGAAAAAGAAAGGAATGTTATCACTCAACGATTGTTTGGAGAAAGGCCCGAATATGGTAGCAACTATTCCATCCTTGTTGATCAAATTCAGATTAAAGGCCGTAGCAGTAACATCGGACATAGAGAAAGCATTCCTCCAGATTGGTGTTCGTGAAACTGATCGAGATTTCTTACGATTTCTTTGGTATGATGAAGAACAGAATATAATAGAATATAGGCATAAGAGGGTTGTATTTGGAGTGACATCAAGTCCATTTCTTTTGAATGTGACATTGAATCATCATTTAGAAAACTCACCTGAAGAACTTCAAGAAACAGCACAGCACTTAAAATCATCTTTCTATGTAGACAATTGTATTGCTAGCTTCGATAACGTGGAAGAAATGGAGAAATTTGTCTTGGAATCTCGCGTCCTTTTATCAAGTGCTCAATTTAATTTAAGAGATTGGACCAGTAACTCACACTCCATGATTCTAGATCAAACAGACGTAGAAACAACTAACCTACTTGGACTGGTTTGGAACATCAATGACGACACTTTATCTTGTGCAGTTAAAGATTTTGATTGTGAAGGAGTTCTGACTAAACGGAAAGTACTATCCGTATCTAGCAGCGTATTTGATCCTATTGGTTATACAAGTCCTGTGATGCTTATATGTAAAATAATTTTACAAAAAACGAGGACACTGAGACTATCTTGGGATACTGAGTTACCTGAAGATATTTCAAAGGACTTTAGAAAATGGCTGAAAACTTTATCGAAGCTACAAGAAATAAGAGTTCCAAGATGTCTTCTAAACACTAGAAAGAAAGTGATGCAATTACATGTGTTTTGTGATGCGTCTCAAAATACTTATGCAACCTGTATATTTTTGAGATCTGAAACTGAAGACCAAATTGAATGTTCATTAGTTCAAGCTCGTAGTCGAGTTGCCCCTTTAAAAAAGATTTCAATTCCCAGATTAGAACTGCTATCTTGTCTCATAGGAGCCAGGCTAGCTCAAAAGGTTATTGTCGATCTTGGTTATGAAGATATGCCTATTATCTACTGGTCAGACTCTGCAAATTGTTTGTATTGGATAAAACGGAATGGAAATTGGAGCACTTTTGTCATGAATAGAGTTCAGGAAATTAGAAGATTAACCAGCTCTGACAACTGGAGACATGTCGCTGGAGTTGCAAATCCAGCTGATCTACCATCTCGAGGTTGTTCTGCGGAGAAGTTACTCCAGTTGAAATGGTGGGAGGGACCTCAATGGTTGCGAAAATCGGAAGATGAATGGCCCACCTCAGATGCTTTTCCAAATATGGACATAATAACAGCGGAGAAGACGATTGTTGCTGCTACAAATACCAGCACAGAAAAATTCGAATACTTCTCACGAATATCCTCATTCAGAAAGATCACCAGGGTCATGGCATGGATTATACGTTTTGTCAAAAATTGCAAGAGATCAGATGAAAGGGTTGCCGGGGAACTGTTAGTAGATGAAGTGAAGTATGCAGAAACAGTTATTTGGAGACAAGTTCAGAAAGAGAGCTTTGAGCTTTGAAGACGATCAAACATTTAACTTCCAGACGTATTTGGACACAGATGGTCTATTAAAAGTAAAATCAAGGATATCCATGAGAGAAGACCTCGAAGCTTTTAAATATCCAGTGCTTTTACCTTCGAAACATCAACTTGTAGAGAAACTTATTTTTGAAGTGCATGTTGGCAATTGCCACGCAGGAGTTCAAGTGATGATGACAAAGTTACGAGAGCGTTTTTTGGATAATTAAGAGTAGAAAACAATTCGACAAGTTACAAGAAAGTGCATTAGATGTGCTAGGTTTACAGCAATTCCGTTAAATGTAGATGAAGCTCCTTTGCCTGAAGAACGTGTGCGAGAAGCTCATATTTTTGAAGTGATTGGAGTCGATTTATGTGGGCCCATGCATTTGAAGAACCAAACCAAATGTTGGGCTGTCCTGTTCACTTGCGCAGTATACCGAGCTGTTCACATCGAATTAGTTACGTCTTTGACAACTGATAGCTTCATTTTAGCTCTAAGGAGGTTTATCTCAAGAAGAGGACGACCCTCAACTATTTACTCAGACAACGAAACGAATCTAGTGGGGACATCTAATGCATTTCAAGTTGTGAATTGGGAAAAAATACAAGAAGTTGCTGCAATCAAAAAGATTCGATGGAAATTTAATCCACCGTCATCCCCTTGGTGGGGAGGCTTTTGGGAGAGGTTGATTGGCATGCTTAAAAGAATTCTTAGAAGAGTAATTGGCAATGCCTGTTTGCAACATGAAGAGCTATACACAGTTTTGTGTGAAGCAGAGAGTTTAGTCAACTCTAGACCATTGACTTATGTCTCTGAAGACGAGAGTGATTTAGTGGTGCTATCACCATCGATGTTTTTGAATGAAATCGAAGAAACTGGAATGGCAGACCTTGATGAAGTAGATGCTAAGAGGCTGAATAGAAGATTCGCCTACAGACTAAATCTCAGAAAGGAGTTACGGAAACGTTTCAGAATTGAATATCTGGGGCAGTTGAGAGAACACTACAAGGTTAGAAAAGTGCAACAAGTAGAAGAGGGAGACATCGTTCTAGTAGGCGATACCAACATTAGAAAACAAAGTTGGCCTCTAGCTAGAATTTTGGAGCTGTATCCAGGGAAAGACGGAAAGGTTCGAATTGCCAAAGTGAAAACGAATTCTGGAACATTTTTGCGACCGCTGCAACGATTGTACCCACTTGAAGTTCAGAAAACTGAACGATCTTCTTTTCAGGAAAAAAGAGATTCACAACCTGGAACCATCGACGCAGCACGCAAAGATAACAACCTAAGAACAAGACGTGGACGACGTATAAGACTTCCAAATCGTTTGAACTTGTGAATAACTTTTATTTGACTTTTAAAGTATTTAAAAGATCAAAGGTGGGAGGATGTCGGAAATAAACGAACATGTAAACTTAATTTTATTTAATTACACCCAAAAACTTTAAGGTGTGACGTCATTTTTACAATGAATATAAATTTGTATAATTTCAGTTTTTAGTTTAGTTTAAATGGCAACAATGATTTATTGTTCTGTTGTTCTTTTTTAACTGTTTTTAGAATAAGCCATTTTTTAGTTGCCTTTGTGAGAGTTGGATTAATAGAAATGTCGAATATTAAACTCGTTAATTATTTTTCTTAATTGAGTCTGATCTTGATCTTGACATAACAGACTACGACACAGAAGTAGTGAAAATTAGTCGGAATTTGCGACAGTACTCTACCAAATTAATTTTAGCTTCTACACCACACTAAGATATTGAGACACAATATATTGATTTACACACATACTCTGACATGCTGTATATCTGTCTGAGGTCAGCATACCCAAACAAAACTGCACCGACATTGCGTTTTGTCAAAAGAAATGTTTCACCTGGATAAGTTCTTATACCAATATTAATAGAAATGGCGATCGGAAACCAACTTCTAATAGGTTAAGGCTAAACTATAAATGATACAGACAAGCGCCATGTCTCAATTTGAAGGACTAGATACCTACAAGTAGGATTACATAAAATTCTAATGTGAATTACAACCTGAAACGAAACTCTCCATAATTTGATTGGAAAAATGCTTCCATAGAAAAACAATGTAAATCAATCTTGGTTGCAAGTACCTTGAATATTCATTAACCTTTAACAGCTGTGGTTGGATGGTTTGAAGTTTTTGGCGCAAGAGCTACACATGGTCCAAACTGCACCAAACAAATTGATGAACACCAGTTTAAAGTCTAAGAAATATAGTATCAGAAAAATTAATATAAAAGTCAAAGATACTATATTTTAGGGGGTGGAAGTATTCCACAAAAAATAACTCGGGGTCTGTCAGACCGCTTACAGCAGTTAAAGGTTAACCAGTTTTATCGCCAAGTTTCTCTATTAATTATCAACTTGGAGACATTTCTCTTATTAAAAAACCCTCTTAATTAGCTAAGCTTTTAAATTTGTTTTAAAACTTTACAGAGCGAGATTTCAGTTATTATATGTGGCTAAATTGTTCGTGCTGAAATATACTGCTGTAAAACGTGTGTAAAAACGGTTTTTTTAGTGACGGTTACTGTCACAATCAAAGTTGTTTATTTATAAAAATCTCTATATATATAAGGCAAAGCCCTCACTCACTCACTCACTCACTGACTCACTCATCACTAATTCTCCCACTTCCCACATAGTCACAACTCTGAAAATCGGCACAAATATCAACAATGGTAAAAATAGAAAAAGTAAACTATTCCGATCTCGATTAACCCACTTTAAGGGGACGAAAAGGGGTTAAACGTTCCAAACGGGGGACATTCGAAAATCCTACTTCCCACATAGTCACAACTCTGAAAATCGGCACAAATATCAACAATGGTAAAAATAGAAAAAGTAAACTATTCCGATCTCGATTAACCCACTTTAAGGGGACGAAAAGGGGTTAAACGTTCCAAACGGGGGACATTCGAAAGTCCTACTTCCCACATAGTCACAACTCTGAAAATCGGCACAAATATCAACAATGGTAAAAATAGAAAAAGTAAACTATTCCGATCTCGATTAACCCACTTTAAGGGGACGAAAAGGGGTTAAACGTTCCAAACGGGGGACATTCGAAAATCCTACTTCCCACATAGTCACAACTCTGAAAATCGGCACAAATATCAACAATGGTAAAAATAGAAAAAGTAAACTATTCCGATCTCGATTAACCCACTTTAAGGGGACGAAAAGGGGTTAAACGTTCCAAACGGGGGACATTCGAAAATCCTACTTCCCACATAGTCACAACTCTGAAATCTGGGGCAAGTATCAACAAAAACAAACGTATAAAAAGTAAGCTATTCCGATCTCTATTTACCCACTCTAAGAGGTCAAAAAGGGGTTAAACGTTCCAAACGAGGGATATTCGAATGTACCACTTCCCATATGGTCACAACTCTAAAAATTGGTACAAATGTCAACAATGGTAAACATAGAAAAAGTTAGCTATTCCGATCTCGATGAACCCACTTTAAGAGGTCAAAAAGGGGTTAAACGTTCCAAACGAGCGATATATTCGAATGTCCTACTTCTCATATTTTCACAATTCTGAAAACTGGTGTGAATATCAATAAAGACAAACGCAGAAAAAGTAAACTATTCCGATCTCGGGTGGATCAAGGGGTGGAAAAGGGGTTAAACGTTCCAAACGAGGAATATTCGAATGTACCACTTCCCATATGGTCACAACTCGGAAATTTGGTACAAATGTCAAAAAAGATTAAACATAGAAAAAGTAAGCTATCCTGTTCTCGATTAACCAACTTTAAGGGGTCGAAAAGGGGTTAAATGTTCCAAACAAGGGATATCCGAATGTTCCTCTTCCAATGTAGTCATTTTTCTGATATCTTTTTGCAAATGTTAAAAAAATAAGTCATTCCAATATCGATTAACGAATTTTTAAGGGATGAAAAGACGACGCAACATTGAAACTATACGAGGATTAACTTAATTCCAATACAGCTACTACTTTGAAATTTAGAACTAAGAGCAAACATAAACAAAATAAACTATTCCAGTTTACTATTCACAATTATAAATTTCGTTTAAAATGTCAACAAAGGAAAGTTCCTATTTTGATAAATCAATTTGTCGGGATCGAAATGAGAGCAAACGTCTGAAGTGTTGAATACATGAATGTCTTTTGATCGCTAAAATGCTAATGGTAAAATTTCGTAGCGCAGCACGGGTATTCAGCTAGTCTCTATATATATAAGGCAAAGCCCTCACTCACTCACTGACTCACTCATCACTAATTCTCCCACTTCCCACATAGTCACAACTCTGAAAATCGGCACAAATATCAACAATGGTAAACATAGAAAAAGTAAACTATTCCGATCTCGATTAACACACTTTAAGGGGTCGAAAAGGGGTCAAACGTTCCAAACGGGGGACATTCGAAAATCCTACTTCCCACATAGTCACAACTCTGAAAATCGGCACAAATATCAACAATGGTAAAAATAGAAAAAGTAAACTATTCCGATCTCGATTAACCCACTTTAAGGGGTCGAAAAGGGGTCAAACGTTCCAAACGGGGGACATTCGAAAATCCTACTTCCCACATAGTCACAACTCTGAAAATCGGCACAAATATCAACAATGGTAAAAATAGAAAAAGTAAACTATTCCGATCTCGATTAACACACTTTAAGGGGTCGAAAAGGGGTCAAACGTTCCAAACGGGGGACATTCGAAAATCCTACTTCCCACATAGTCACAACTCTGAAAATCGGCACAAATATCAACAATGGTAAAAATAGAAAAAGTAAACTATTCCGATCTCGATTAACCCACTTTAAGGGGTCGAAAAGGGGTCAAACGTTCCAAACGGGGGACATTCGAAAATCCTACTTCCCACATAGTCACAACTCTGAAAATCGGCACAAATATCAACAATGGTAAAAATAGAAAAAGTAAACTATTCCGATCTCGATTAACCCACTTTAAGGGGTCGAAAAGGGGTCAAACGTTCCAAACGGGGGACATTCGAAAATCCTACTTCCCACATAGTCACAACTCTGAAAATCGGCATAAATATCAACAATGGTAAAAATAGAAAAAGTAAACTATTCCGATCTCGATTAACCCACTTTAAGAGGTCAAAAAGGGGTTAAACGTTCCAAACGAGCGATATATTCGAATGTCCTACTTCTCATATTTTCATAATTCTGAAAACTGGTGTGAATATCAATAAAGACAAACGCAGAAAAAGTAAACTATTCCGATCTCCGGTGGATCAAGGGGTGGAAAAGGGGTTAAACGTTCCAAACGAGGAATATTCGAATGTACCACTTCCCATATGGTCACAACTCGGAAATTCGGTACAAATGTCAAAAAAGATTAAACATAGAAAAAGTAAGCTATTCTGTTCTCGATTAACCAACTTTAAGGGGTCGAAAAGGGGTTAAATGTTCCAAACGAGGGATATCCGAATGTTCCTCTTCCAATGTAGTCATTTTTCTGATATTTTTTTGCAAATGTTAAAAAATAAGTCATTCCAATATCGATATTTTTAAGGGATGAATAGACGACGCAACATTGAAACTATACGAGGATTAACTTAATGTCTAACTTAATTCCAATACAGCTACTACTTTGAAATTTAGAACTAAGAGCAAACATAAACACAATAAACTATTCCAGTTTACTATTCACAATTATAAATTTCGTTTAAAATGTCAACAAAGGAAAGTTCCTATTTTGATAAATCAATTTGTCGGGATCGAAATGGGAGCAAACGTCTGAAGTGTAGAATACATGAATGTCTTTTGATCGCTAAAATGCTAATGGTAAAATTTCGTAGCGCAGCACGGGTATTCAGCTAGTTATATATAAACATTTTTGTAAAAACTTACATGCATACCCTATATATAAAATCCAATAAACTTTCCCTTTTAGAAAAGTGGAGTTTAAAACACAGTTAGTATACATTTATTTTTCAAAAACATTTGGTCCATGCTTAGGCACTGAGCTTAAGCGCCCGTAGAGAACACATCATAAGTTAAAATATTTGTTTTTACTATTTCAAAAAAATAACTGATTTTAATTTACAACTTTAAATCAATATAAAATATTTATAAACCCGCAAACAAAGTCTACTGAAATTGATAAACTGTTTAAATTGTTTTTAAAATTACCACCTTGGTTAAGAAATCGGGATACGCCTATCAAATTTTTTCGACCTTGACAAAGACCTTACACTTGAAAGATAAATTATGCAATTCAAATGAGAAATGATCAAAATGTACTTGAATATGTTTTGTAGTTTAATTAGCATTATTTTCTCATTAGTCAACGTCATGTAAAAATAAACCATCCTATATTTTGAATTTGATTAAGTATATCTTAGTAAATTTGTTTTCAATATATTTCTGATTTTTGCATATTTATGCATTTGTAAGATGTTAGCTGAGTTTTAGGTTACAAACATTTGATCCCTACTTTTTGATTTATACCTGCATTTCCACAAACTTATTTGAAATTCGATAGGTGTACAACAAGCTATAACTGACTGTTATAAGCAGAATTTTGACAGTGAAAAATTGATTTTTACAACTCCATTCTTCCTCAGATTTTATTCAATACCATTCAATAATGCAAATTAACAGCAGGTGTTTTGGACGTTGCAAAACCATTTATTTATTAAAATGCATATTTTAATTCCTAAAATTTCCTTATGTAAGTAGTATGCCTCCATCTTACCCTTAGATCATTACAAACCAAACAATCAGCAAATACTTTTTTACCATATATTATGATATATCACCCTAAACCCTTACCTATGCTTTTGCGCATGCTAAACATAAACCAAAATTAGCTTTTCTTTTCAAAGTTTCTTCATGCTTAGAAAGGAGTGTATTATTCAGTCAACACTTTCCTCAATATGAAAGACGTAGTACTTATGTTGAGTAGCTACAATAGCTCTCTGGCCGTAACGTAAAGTGATCAATAATCACTCATAAGAAGTACACACTGAATCAATGCTAGTGGTTAATATAAGGACATTTACACTTAATATATTTACAAGATTCTGGTTGTGTAAGTTAATATACTGTAACAGTTTAATACAATTTCTACTATAATGATCTTAACTAACAAATTATTGGAATTCGAATTAGTCATGATAACCTTAAGTTAAGTTGCAATTAACCATTTAAAAACCTTCATTAATAAGGTAATGTTATTATCGTGGAATTGACTGTGAGGATGAATATAAGTGAGAACGCTTACCCTTTAGTTGTCTACCCATGGCTCTGATGATTAACCCTCCGAACCGGCACTGTCTCAAGCGGTATAATCCAATTGCACTAGCATCTGAGAACCCACACTCCTGATCACTGGTATCTGATAACTAACTCTCAACTTTGAATCTGAATCTTATGTCCCCCGAATGATTCCTTATATTTATACACCTTGCTTGTTTTTTGAGTTAAGCATTTTTACAATAATATTTGTCTCGTTCCATACCACCTGGAATATATGTTGTTGTTGTTGGAATCTATAACTTGGTTAACAATCCCTGTCATCCTGTCCCCCTCGTTTCTCATGGGTTCTATCGGTCAACAACAACATGTTTTCGTAAGAAATGCTATTTATTCTGCATCTAGGAATTTAATAAAATGTGGTATACTTATTTATGATCCATATTTTCGTGGTACCTTTATTCACTGACCCCACCTGACAATACGATCTGAAATTATCCCCATTCCTTCCCACGGACAACAATACCCTTGTTATGAATATAATTCGCGATACAAGTTTCCCCCTGACTGGAATTCTCACCTGTTGTTGAAGTTGTTGGAGGACTGTTGAGTTATGTACCAAAACGAAATAGAACTCTCCAACACTTATATTGATTCATTGACGCACCCAGGAACATCATGTAATAAAATTCCTCGAGCTATTTATCAAACACAGCATTTTCTAACCTGTTATTTTCGATACATGATTAAAGCCTGTATAGGTATATTCAATTTAAGTAACTGCTCATCATCGACCGGCCAAAAAGTGTTTGATATAAAAAGAACAATTTGTATTTTATTTCATAGCATTTCAACATTGCAATGCAACAAAATCATTCATCAAATCTTCATTTTCCATTCTTAGAAGTAAACTGGAAGTGATTTTGTTGCTTTTGTCTTAATTTTTTTTTTTTTTTTTTTTTTTTTTTTAATTATGGTAACTGTGAAAGGCTGCATGAATAAAAGTGTATAAAGGATTTATAGTAAAAACTTTGTTTTTATGGGTTAATTTTTTATAACAATACGGGTTTTTTATTTATATATATATATATATATATATATATATATATATATATATAATTTATACCTTTGAAAGTAACTAATACTTTTGTCTTGACTAACCCATGCATTCTCACCGTAATTCGTTACAAAATATAAACATGTAAAACTTAAACAAATGACGTATTCAAATGCTCATCAATCAACCTGCAACCTCTCCACACTTTCCTCCAGAGTGGTCAGGCGGTTCATTGTTCTGTCACTAAAAGACAAACTTCAAGAATCCGAGACTTTCTTTGAGAAACTATAGAAAGTCGAACAGGGACGGTAAATCGTGTAATGATACCTTCTCTCAATGTCATCACCCTCTTGTTCAACAAAACGATCCAAACAATGATACGCAAAAGTTTGTCAGTCCCGGAACAACGATTTCTTTATTTGTGGATTTGGTAAGATTCTTTTTCAGATATGGTTAAGGTGTTTGAGATGGATGTGAATGGCCCTGTGTAATGTTTTGATTTTATAAAATATTGTACTTGAAACCTATAGGGCATTTTCAGAAAAATAAATGGATCATGGTTGTATTTAAAAGCAGTTGGGAATATTCCAAACCTTATTTATGGTCAAATCACTCATTCTTTTCTATTGTAATAATTTATATATTGCATAAAATATCAAATAGAATTAGATGAGTTTTCTTTTTTAACTCAATCCAAATTGTTCTGAAGTATAAATGAATTGGTACCAATCATCATAGATTTGACTGCAGTTATCATTATCAACTGAATATTAGTAAAATATCTTTAAGGCGAGTTCTAACGATATGGTCACAAAAAATACATAAAGTTTCAAACCAAACATAATAAAGGAAAGTAGAAAAAATTAATACTTAATGTAAGTTACTGTCTGACTGTTTCTAGAGATTTTTTACTTCAGCGGTATGATTTATAAACATTTTTATCTAGCTAATTGTCAATGAAGTTCATATTAACCTCAACAAAATATATAGAAGTTGCAAAATGATATTTAAGAGTTTTACATTCATTTGTAATGAGCCGATTTTCTTTTAGTTAAATTTTAATAATTCCACTGATTTGCATTTTTGCAATCCTTGCAAAAAAATATCCAATCCTTCCCCTTCTAGTTTGAAACTACAACCTCAACGTAATATATCTTTACAATCGTAATAGCAGTATACATATCGGATACTTATCTCGTTCCGCTGTAGTTTGTCGATTCAATCCTATTATGCGTTGCTTGCATAGTTGCTTGTCATCCGAACATCTTTCCGATATGCACTGTTGCTTTGTGATTCAATGTCCTATAATCCCATCCAAAGTGTTCCTTCCCCTTCACGCTATATAATATTACTTACTCTCACTTTATATAGCATGATTGAGTGGTCAGGGGTTGAGAAACTATATTTTCATTGCATAAAACTCAGTAGATCCATCTAACTTGGTTTAGGTACATCTCTATACTGACAGTCTAACTCGCTCATCTTCCATTACCCGTAAAGCTGAAGGGTTGAAATTTGGCTCAAGTGTCACTATTTTTTTATTTATTTTTTTAAAGTAAGAACGTGTTTCACTGTTCCTTATAAACAAATTAGAAAAGGTACCGGCATTCCATTCCTATGTCTTGTGACTAAAGAGGTGAAATCGGGAAAAGCGAATGAAAAGGGTTTGTTTATAACTTGAAATCTACCAAACCAGTATGTACCCAATTTTTATCTATAGATATCTTGACTAAACCAGATTATCGGGAATAAAATTTTATCGTTTAAGGATGTTTTCATTGGATTCTTATTATCATAAGAATAGACGCATGTATAAACTTTTATACGTATGTCCCCTTAGGATTAAAAACTTTCTTTAATGTCTTAAAATGAAGCTTTTTGTAACGTTTAACCAGGCGCAGAGCCATGTAATTAGTTTTAAATTTAAAAGAATCCTTCAGATATTGTCAAAGTTTTCTCGTTACTTCAATTTCGTATGGGGAATCAATAGACTTCATGCAGAACGATTTCACGGGCAACATCCCACTAAATGTGGCCATGCCACAGTAAAAGGTTTACAAATAAATTCAAAATTTCGAATTCAACCTCGGAAATAATTACTATGCCATACGACCAAACCAAATCGTGGAAGTCAGAAACCCTAAATTGTTCACTCTAATTACACATCATCAAGCATAGGTATGGTTTTATGTCGTCATTTTTTGAATAGTTAAAAAGAACTGCACAAGTTTCTTGAACTTTAATATTTGTTGATAATTCGACACTCTGAAATAAGAAACAATGTGAGATTGTAAATAATGAGTTATATGCGTAGCTGGAAGACTGTTTTTCAAGCTTTTTAATGTTAATACAACCAATAGATGCATCAACTCTTGCACAATTATTTATGATAATAAAAATGATAAACGCATGATTCTCAAAACCGAATTAATAGAAAGTGATCGTTATTTCAAAATACGGCATTTTAGATGGTGATCTAAAGCAGCGTTTCCCAAATTGTGGGGCTCACCTGATGGCTGTGTGGTTATCTCTTTGTCCAAAGGTGCTAGGTCCGAATTCTTGTTTTCGGCATGGATGTTCGTTGTGGTTCAAAATCCACGTTAAGTTGTAGGTCCCGGCCGGATTAGCCGTCATTGTGTATAAATAGATCGTTGATCGTATAAACCTACCAAACCAACCCAAACTGTAAGTCACGACCCACCTCAAACATGTAAGGAAAAAAATTAAACTAGTAAAAAAAATACAGTTTCTAAAAAAAAAGGCGAATTATATTATTTCAATGAAAATCGCCACAAATACTACATTCTAATGTGATAAGCCAAAAAACTGTAGACTCCTTCAGCTACCATCCATTCTTTTGAAAAAGGTTGAGTCAACGAAATTTGTCATAAATTTAAATTCCTTCAATCCTCGGCTGCGATCTAATTGCAAACAAAGCTATTTTTGGAAACGAATTTTTTATTGTATGATAGTAAAGGTATTTATTTCGCAATGAAGTGATTTCAGGTAAAAAAAAAAAGTTTATAGTATTTGATGAACTATATATTACTATTTATTATTATTAGCCTGATGATAGAAATGAAAGGGTATTCTATTACGCAATTCTTTGATGGATTTATTAGGTCTTCGTTAAGGGTTGCAGCCAAGGATTAATTTCCTAGAGATCATTTGTTTGAATGACTCCATTTTTTAGATCATGGTTTAAATTTTGTCTCTGCGCAATTTAGTGGAGCCTCAAGTGACTTCTTAATAACACAATATATATATATATAAAAAAATATTTCCAAAAAGAATTTAGGTGTAACCAATGTGGTTAGTTTCTTCTGGAATAATAAAAAATTGTACTACTGATTGAATTGATAAATATTTGACGAATACTCATCGCTAGCGTGTTTCATAACATGCCTGTTCCTGACAATTAAACATGAAAGTTTTTTGTGTTCTCACAATGAAGTTTGTAAACCGATTCAAAGACGCTTGCTAAAAACCAGAGACGAACAAATAAGTATTGACAATTTTGAAAAAGAAAAAAAATAACAAGAGGGAGGAAGATTTTTTTCTTTTTTTGCGATGGGGCCCCAATCAACATAGTTGCTCCACTGCTGAAAGCATACGTTTACGTTCGTTTCAATTTTTCTATACTTAGCATTGTAAAAGAATACATAATAGTTTTTAGTTAAATTCTTTATTAGACTTAAACTACTTGTCCTATTCATGCAGGGGTAATACTACACCAATTCAACACTCATATTGTTAAATTACTTTATATATTAAGTTATAGAATTTAAGAAATCCTAATAGAATTAGTGTTTAATGTTTCTCAGGTAATTCTGTTTATTAACTTACTCTCCTTGAAATGAACGTTCGTTACTACTTAATATTACGAATTGATTCACTTTACTTAGCAATTTCTACTATATTAGCAATTAATTACTTAAAATAGCAGGTTACAAAATGCGTCAGTTTAGAATGCAAAATCCCGACAAAAATGTCGTATTACTTCAGATCTTATCGTACCATAACGCTAAACTCAACAAAGCGGAAATGTTTCCTTAAGAAACCGTGTTCAATTATTCGAAATTGAGACATTTTCTTTTTTCTTTTGAATTTCAAATCCGACATTTATTTATATTGACGAGTGTATTTTGCTCAATTTATCTAACCATTATCAATTAAATTAAATAGGTATTGGCTGTGAATAGCTAGTCTTAAATGTATTCAATCAGCTTGAAACTTTTTTTGGGGGGGAAGGGGGGGGGGTAAGCTTCTTAGCCACCTATCTATAATAATAAAACAAAGAGTTTGTTGTGTTTATTGTATATGTATTTTATCTAAATTTTCCCTTTTGACTAAAAAAATTTAGACTTTATACACAAAGTTAAAAATTTTGATCTTTCGAATTTTATTTAGTAAATAAATATTTTAATAAATTGAAGCATGCATTTCATTTAAAAAAAAATTTATCTAAATTTTAAATAATTTTTATCCCAATTTAAATCTTGCATTGTTATATTTGAACCTATATTATAGCATAAATACTTTCTAAGACAATACTCGGTCTAGACTGATAGCGTATGAAAAACCATATTTGTGACGAAAAGGGGAATTTTTTCAGTTTCCTCATAGTAATGAGCGAATATTTTATGTGGTTGCAAATTTTTATAATAACATAAATACTTACACCTTAGATAATCAAACATTCATCTGTTATCCATTACTACCTGGGCACTATCAAATGTTCCAATCAGGTCTATACTGAAATTTATTTATTTAACTGGTCTTCTTTAGATCAGATTGGTGGTTTCAGTACCAATAGACAATTGTCGCGGTGCTGGTACTCGGCAGAGTCACCTCCATTTATAAGTCATACAAGTCATATCCATTACTAATAGACTTCCATTTTAGAGGATTATAGATATTTCAATAGCCGTTACCTCCTTACTTATCGAAACCTTAATTTTTGCACATTTCTTTTAAATTATTAGAATGCTTCTCTTAATATACTCAAGTCATTTGAAATAAAGGAAACATAAAAATATACTTGTTTTTAATTTGTAGTCCATGAGTCGAATGATTAGTTACAGAGTAACACTGATTTAAGTTTAGTTAATCTACGGTTAAAATTGGTCTTTTATTCACCTCGCGTACATCACAATTATCTGATGGAATGGTAAACTTATTAGTTTTAAGATTAAATTACAACATAGGTATGTTGAATTTTGTTATGTTTGTTTATTTAAACTGCTCTTTTTGATGGTTAGGACATCCTATTGTTTATTTCCAGCAGAAGTGAGAAAATGTATTAGTTAAAATCCAAATGTTATTTTACGAGGAAAGTAGTTATTGCAACCTCTTTTAGAAGGATCTTTCAAAAATTGAGGACTAAAAATTGAAAACGACCTAAGTACCAAAAAAATCGAAAACCTTTTTTTTTTTTTTTTTTTGCGTAAAAATGTTCTAAATATCAAGCTAAACAGAGTGGAGAACGAACGCATCAAGTGCGAACTCCAGTAACAACAGTTCAAATTCAATCTGAAGTATGTACTTAAGCATTGCCTTAAAGGGTACCAGATGCGATCATTTTTCGACTCTCTTGAAAAGTTTTCTTTTTTGGACTTAAATCGTTTTCCATTTCTACTCCTCAATTGTCTTGTTATAACTTAGAATTGTAACGTCAGAGGAGTTGCTTTGTAATGGAAGCATACGTAAATAATCTATTTGGTGCAAAAAATGGAAACATTCATATTCATATACGTTCGAAACCTTTATTTAAAACAAGTTTTAAAAAGGAAAGTAATAAGATTTGCATTCATGTGTGTTATAATTATATTTTAAGGAAAGAAAAAATTTTACTCTCCCTATCATATTTAGTATTTTTTTTTTTTTTTTTTTTTTCTTTTTTTTTTTTTTTGTGAAATACTTATGCTAACTAAACTACACGTATCTTGAGTATTTCGAGCAATCTTTTCTGTGCAAAAAACATGCAAAACAAGCATTTATTACTCCTAAAGTGAGAGCAACATTGCGAATTGGACTAAAGTATGTGTACTTACTGTTCACAATTTCTCTGTAAAATAACAGTAATTCTAATTAGACATCTGTGTTTATAGACATATTGCAAGTAATAAACAAATACAATAGCTCAAATCACATACCTCATCGACAGCGTTTCGGCTTTATAAGAAAGTTGTCTGAAAACGCTCAACACATGCTCGACTCTTACAAAAAAAAATGAGTAAGAAGTAGTAACTTTACGAATCAGTTGCAAATGACGTCTCACACTTCCAAAGATGATTGTTAACTTTTCTCTTTCGAAATTAATGCACAGTTATCATATAAAGCTGTAACTTTATTACTGCATGGATCTTGAAAATCAAGCAGTTGAAGGTCATCCCCATCGAAGCAACCCTACTAATTGGATGATTGTCCTTTCCCACGACGATCATTCTCCCCTCTGACTTTCTACTTTAACGACCCAATAACAGATGGCACCACGACCGTCACAGCAGGGAACAAGTCGGGAAAAACAAATAAAAATACTAATATGCCGGATGGATATGATTCCCAGAATAATACATCCCGACGACAGCGAGAACTCCTATTTCCGCATCAGTTAAAAAACATGCTCATGTGTAGAAAGTAGCTAATGCTTGGGGACAAATTATACCATGCTATTGTTTTCTTGTGTCGTTCAATGGCCGGTTTCTTCACTGCGAGGAGGCGAATTGCGACCCATTTGCGAGTGCGTGAAGAGTAAGTGCCAGTTTTTATTTAAAGAAGGATTAACTTGGGTTAGAAATAGTATACTGTTTTTAACCTCTTGTTTATATCGCGTTTCGTCTGATCACGCTTCTGAGTTAACTCCTAACCGCGCACTGAATGAGATATTTAAAAAGATAACTGGTGATGTATTTGATTAAGATCTAATTATTTTTCAATAATATGTCATTTGAACATATTTTAACTATAACTGTTCTTTAAGCGCGCTTTCTTTTAATTGAAAAGTTTAAAATATATTGACTAATGCAAGTGGAGTTGGCCAAGAGGTTAAACTGTAGAAATATTCAATAGGATTCCACGCGTATGCTGTGACTAGTGAAAATCAGCTATAATTTAGCTAATTTATTTCGCATGCAATTATTACAAAAGAGTATTTTTATTTTTTTTAATACATTTCATATAATTCTTAAGGCAATAATATTTTATTGCTATTTAACAACGAGATTAATATTTATTACCCAAAAAATTTTATATGTATTAAATGGGTATCTTTGTGAAAAAGTCTGCGGTAAACATATATGGAGATTGGTTTTAACAATTTTTTCATTTCAGGTAGTTTTAATCAAACATTCATTGTAATGCATCAAATATACTTACAAATTCAGAAGATAATGCTTATGCAAAATAACGGAAAATGTTTTAAATGACTATTTCATTTTTAAAAATTTTTTACAAAACTTATTGAACTTTGATCTTAAGTGATTATGAATACTAACTGATAGTATTCATACTTTAATAATATTTACAATACTTATTACGATAATGTAATAATTAAAATGATGCATTACAACTCAAATGTAATTTTGAAAATTCACTTACTCTTTAAAAACTCTTTTGAAGAAAAAAAATATATTTATTTAAGCTGTCGTTATCCCACTTAAAATACTCTTTATTATTTCATTTGTGTTTATCCAAGTTGGAGATTCCCGATTTTTTTTATTTTTTTTTCAATACTGGTCTGTTTTGTTTTAAAATATTGATCGACACACTTTTCCATGCGAATCCAACCCATAGCTATGAATATTTTTACGCTTATTAATTAAAACATAATCCGATGCGAATTGTAATTAAAAGAACCACGACCCATTTCTCAAATTCTTAAAATTATTATAATTGTATATTTTACTGAAATTAAGTTTCGTAAAATGTAACACTACAATTTAGCTTAAAAACTTCTTTGCATGCCTTGTATCTTTTCTTTTCATTTATAAGTGTTTTGACGATTTTGTTTCTACCTAACCTTCAAAAACTCGATGTAAAATCGTTTGGTGACCGCAAAAAGATGTCCCACAAACCAACACTGAGTAGCGAAACACATTTTGGAAAACGCGGGACTGCATACTATTCTATTTTTAATCTTCAACACCCCCATTACAATTCTGACATAATTTTATGTTGAGAAAAGTAATTGCAAGTTTCGAACGCAATATTAATACTGAAATATTTTTGATCGTTAACCGAATTTTTATTCAAGTCAAACGAGCAGACAGTACTCCGTATAAGAGCTACTGTAAAATTTATTTTCAAAAGAGAACATTTCCACGACGTTCCTCTTTAGAAATAAGCTCCTCAAATAATAATGCACGAACATGTGAAGCTTCCTGGTTTACAGTCACGACTGATGGCTGAGCGGTATTATGCCTGAGTGGAGGTCTAGTCATCTACAGCTCGTATCAAAGATGCTTTCAAAAATCAGTAGTCGTTATGGAAAGTAATTACGTACTCCCTAGTCTAGTTAGTCATGCAGTCTAATGGAAGTTAAACGCATTTTTCTTCTGTGCGAGACGCCCAATTGGAACGCGTTCCAATTCCATCAAGATGTTTTATCATTTTTAGTATTTCAGTTATCCCTTTGTAATCCCTATATTTCAGTCATTTGGCACATTATGGCATTAATGCAGCTCTTGCGCAATGGAAATCCAATGAAAGCAAGTCGGACTCGCTGTCTGGTGGAAGAACGAATTGACCAGCATGAAAAAGGTTTTTGAATTCAGTATCCCCAGCATTTTACATTCTCTTTTCAAGAGAGTAAACATGGCGTCGAACATGGCAAATAATATAGAATCTGTTATATGCTGCATAGAGTAAGTCTTTTACTTACTTGCTTTTGACTGGCGCAGCATGGTCCTAGTGTTGCCTCTGCGCCATAAAACCTCAAAAAAACAATCCGTGCCGTTGACTAATGATTTTTACTTTCAATTACCCATATGTATGCATAAGGTAATGAAAGTATAGCATTTGGTCGATAAAATAATACGAATTAATTTTTTTCCCCTTCCTTTCCCCTTGCATTTTTCCATGTTTTTGGAGTATCCTGATTTCACAAAAATGATCGAGAGAATGAGAGAGTGCTGTCGGTCACTCCCGAACAAATTGACCTACGATGTTCAAATTTGATGTGAGGGTTGGTGATGACACAGGGACCTACCATTAAGGTTTTCGTCAAAATCGCGCATCCATATAAGGTTTCTTCCATTGAAAAAATCATGTATTTCAGTAATTGCTAAAAAACGGCTTTAACGATTCTGTTCACAATCTCTGTGGTAATGCCTCTGAAGATGTTCTAAACACTCCCACCTCCAAAATGTTCATAAAAATGCGATAAAAGCGTAGAAAGTTGAAAAACGGATGCCTTCAATACAGAACTCTTTGCCCTTGAGCATCATCCATCATTTTTTTTTCCTGCGTTTTATGCACAAGCAAGGACAAAGTAATGTTTATTGAATAAAACAGACAATTTTACCATTTTAGCGTGTGTGGTTTTTTTCTCTACTGCACACCAAAAATATCGCCAAACTGGTCATTTTTATTTAAATGAGTGAAAGTAAGAAAACGGTTAGTAACACCGCGTTTAATTATACTGCAATGACAAATATTATATAATATAATTAAAAGTTGTGCGATGTTTCACCACTTTTTTTTTTTTTTTTTTTTCTTTTCTCCTTTTCGACCCAAAAATTTGATACAAACGGTTTAGTGGTTAGCGTGCTAGCTTCTAGACAATGAGGTTGGGGGTTCGAGTCCTGTGTAAGGCATGGGTGTTTGTAAATGTATGTTGGCTTGTCAAATGACGAATGTTTTGGCGCATTATAGCCCTCGTGTATCTGACGGCGCCAGATAATCTGAAAACAACAAACTAAAATTTGATACACTCGTTATCGATGACATGACATTCTTTCTGCCAAGTTTCAGCTCGATTTGATAACAGCAAATGGGTAAATTAGCCCACCGAAGATTTTGACAACCATAAACTAACAAAATCGGAGTTAGTATAACGGATTTGAAAATGTGAGCGCTTAATTGTAGAGCTTATTCGTAAATGACTACAGGTACTAATACTAAAATTAAGGCAATCAGATACCTAATGTATAAAATATGAAAATATGAGAAAATGTGAGAATAAAAGCTAAATATAAAGACTTATTTATAGGTTTCTTTCGGATCTGAAGTACTGTTATTCAATCATTAATTTCATTACTTCCACTCTGAAATTTGGAAATATTTAAATACAGATTTAGTTTTGTGCAAATGGAAACGATACGCTGGCACCTCCTCTGAGTTTCTCGTGAAGTGCTAAGAAACATGGCATTTAACTTCAAACCCCCCAAAAATATCCTCAATTTATATATTGCCACAGTATCTCGTATGGAGAATTCAGATTCAATTTATAATGTACAAAATAACTTTCAGTAATATTAAGTTTCTAGAAACGCAAGGTAAATTATAAGTATTTAGTGTGTGTGTGTAGATGCACATAGTTTAGAAGCCAGTTCTCGCATCCAATAATTAAAGATAAATCAAGTTCCATTTGTCGCAGTTCTCCCACTGCTATGTTCCTTTTAAATTATCGGGTTACAGTTGAATAATATTTAAATAAGTTTATATATATACAACCTGCTCCCTGCAAATTAAGTTTTATAAGAAATGCATTTTTTTCTCCTAAACACGTAGTAGTAATGACCCTAAGAGGCGGGTTGCGTAGTTTAAGCTATAAAGAAAATGAATACGAGATTACACACTTAATATTCTCGATTGCATACTTTCACCTCCACTTGTTGGTTTTACAACAAAAATATTTTAAAACTTGTTTACGTCCGGTCTATTGAAAAATGTTTTTGTTTGCATATGAACGACAGTTCTTTAATAATCTGGTGTTAGGCCATAAAAATATTGATTTTTCTTTCGTTGTGTCACGGGTGAAATAGCATACATACGAGAAAAAAAATCGGAAATGTTTGGAAACCAGACATTTCAAAACAATTTTTATTTTATTTTTGGCACAATTCATAACCGGTTTAAATTTACTACTGAAAAGTGTATGTAGGTTTCTTAGTATGGAATAGTAGGAAATTCTATAAACCATCAACTTCGCGTTTCGTTGAGCGTGTAATTATGTTTTGGAGATATTTGTTAGGTAAATCACTCTGCATCAACAGAAATCCATTTTTGTCCTCCATACAAAATGAATTTATTTTCTCTACATGACAAATGTTTTGTTTATGCAAATATTATTTAAAGCGCAATTTCTCATTGTTGGAAAATTCCTCGTTTTCAAAAGTAATTTTTAAATATTTCCAACTAATACAAAATAGTTCTCCGGTAATTATATTTTCAAACAAATAAGTCTAAGTAGTTTTGTTTTGGTCCTTTAATTATTTAGCCACATGTTTTCAAATATGGCTGTTACCAAAGTATTCTTCGTATATATTACTAAATATTTTTTTTTTTATTTATAATTCATTTGGTATTATATTATTACTATGATGTAAACTGAAAATAAACTTATAAATATCTCCACTTCATGAATTGTAACTTTTAAAGCTTAGACGATGAACCAAAAATGTAAATCTTTTACTTATATTTTTTTCTGGATTGGTATAAATCCTAATTCTTTATGGCAGCAAAATCCAAATACAAGTAATGTATTTCAATGTGGGTTTTTTTATACTAAAATGCAATATTTGGTTATCATTTTTGCACGCATGCTAGGCTTGATTTAATTCTTTTGTAGGCTGCTTCACTACACTTTCTAGGAATTTAATCTTTGAATAAAATCTAACCAAAATTTTGAAATAGAACAAAAATGTAATCATCAAAATTAATTAAAATGTTTTGAAAAGGAGTTGGGGAAAAAAATATTTTTTTAATTATTGTTTTTATTATTGTTTTTAATGTTTTAATATTATATGACCAATTACTTTCCTCATCTATCCATCAAAAGAGCATAAACTGTTCCTACAAATGAACAATATCTTGATGTAGAGTGGTGAGTAAAGGTCAAACGGTAATTAATTCAATGCAAAGAGAAATAAGAATGAAACTACGAAATTTGTTACATATTACCGTTATGGAATTATCTATACAATTCTATGTAATATTAGTGCAAGTCATTTCAATTTTATATTTATGAATGCTTAGTCCATTTTGCGACTTGTATAAAATAATTATTAAAAAAAAATTATTATAATTACTAACCTTAAAAAATAAGTCAACTGAAACTATATTAAAGCTATCTTTTCGGTAAAAGAGGTTTAAGATGGAAATAAAACTGGATACTTTTAAACTAACATAACTAAAGCATTTGATTACATTGAAAAAAAATTTCAGTGATTAAAATCATAAAGCATATTTAAACTTATTCATTATTTGCTCCAGCATGCCATCTGAATTTTGCAAACCAATGACACTCTTTCGAATAATAAATTGTCTAAAAAGAAATGCCCACCTGATGGCTGTGTGGCTAGAGCTCTGAGTTAACATACCAAAGGTGTCGGGTTCGTATCCCGGGCTAGGCATGGATATTCGTTGTGGTTCAGAATCTATGTTAAGCTGTAAGTCCCGGTCTGATTAGCCGTTATTGTGCACAAGAAATGGTTATTGAGAGCACAAATCAACCAACAAACAAAAAAAATCGCATAAACACCCCCATACCGCCAAAAAATCTTACAATTTAAACATTACAATTTCAATTCATTTGATAACTCTAAAATTATATCGTCAATGGCGGCGATTAGAGATACGAAGGGGAGGGCAGTTTTCCCTTTCCTTTTAGCAATCGCTCACTCACTCGCACCCAACCGCCGCCACTGTATTTCGCAAATTATTTCAGTCAATAAAGCAGGAAATTTCAATAAAGACATCCGAACACAAATCTCTTATTGGATATCATCAATTAGCAAAAGCGGAACAAGACGCCTAAATTAGGAATTCCGTTTATTCCTCCATCCAACTACGTTCTGGCGGTTTTGTCATGTAGCCGACTTTGTAGATATGGTGTATATTAATGGCTTGGTATCTAGTTTCAGAAGGTATGAATTCATCTTCAATATAATCTGTTTACATTTGTCCTTTCCAGCTAAACATGAAATCCCACTATTTTAGGATCATTTTTTTAAAGCCTGAACAATTTTGCAAAAACTCAAGAGATATTTGCAATTACCTCGATTATTCCAACCTTTTTCCAGCCGACCAAACGGTATAGTGGTTAGCGTACTAGTTTCTAGACCGCGAGGTTGCGGGTTCGAGTCCCGTGTTTGACATGGATGTTTGTAAATTTATGTTGGCTAGTCTAATGACGAATGTTTCGACGCATTGTGTTGCTCGTGTTGCTGACGGCGACAGATAATCTGAAAACAACCAACCAACCTTTTCCAATTAAATATAAGATGCTTGAAAACGCCCTAGTAAAAAATTGCTCCTTTTTTTTTTTTTTCATTTAGTCGTAAACAAATTTTTATAAATTTCGCTGATTTAGTGATATTTTGAAACTAAAACATTGGCAAGTTTGGCAACAATTTTATATTTGAAACAGTACTATTAAATGATTTAAAAAAAAAAAAAATTCGGTAATTAAAAATAATCAATATAAGCTTTTTGAAAAAAAAATATAAATCTGCAAATTAGATATTTTACTTCGAAATTACTAATAATTACACGAATTTGATTGTTTTTCTGCTCCAAAACTAACATACAGCACCAAATAGGCTTTAAAGTGTTCCAATTTTCAGTTTTACTGCTCCAATATATTTGAAGCTGGGCTGCATTCCTGAACCACACTTCTAAATGTGTGGCATTCAGGTAAAAAGTAAAACTTCTTTACACTTTCAATTACCCGATATGTAATATAAAGTGATAAAAGAATTTAATTTAGTCAATAAAAAAAAAATCATTTTTACTTGTTTCGGAACATGCCGAGTTCAAAAAAGTAATCTAGAAAAAATGTTTGTGGTCTCCATAACTCTCGAACGGATTGACCTACAATATTCAACTTTTGCATAAGATATGTTATCAAACCTATTTCAAATTCACCTTTGTAATTAATTTCAAGATTTTGAATGTATACCCATGTGTAAGGGATATCCGTGGAATTGATGAATCGAATAATTTCATAGTCACTAGCACAATTTTTTGGAGTCAATTGCGACAATTGTTAACACGAAAATCTTACTGTAAGAGTAGCAAGTGATTTTTAATGTTCTTTGATCAATATCGTTTTTCTATAATTCTAATCAATTAAATCGCAGAAAAATGACCTTAAACCAAGGGTGCCAATCCCCTCTAAGGTCCATGACGTACCCCCCCCCCCTAATTTCAAAATCCCCCCCCCCCCACACACACATTTTTTTGAATTTGTTGGATTTTAATATTTCTAAATTTTTGGTACTAAAAGATGTAATCATTATATTATGTTCGTTATCAAATGAAAAGTAATGATGAGCTGAGGACTTTATTATAGACTTTGTTAATTTGGAATTCTTTCGAAAAAAATTTGAAAGTCGAAAAAGTCACTATCCTAATTTCTAAACCTAAGTCTTAAAAATTAAAACAACATCTGGCCTGACTTGAACTGTCTTGTTTGCGGTGCAAAATTTCAATAAATGTAGAAAGTGTAAAATTTAACATACATTGCTAGAAAAAAATTTAAAACAATGTATTGTATTAAAATTTATAACAAGATATAAAAATGTAGATTAGCTTTTTCGTTCTTTTTATACCCCTATTTTATTTTCTATCAAATCTATTTTAAAGTAATGTTCATTACTTTATTAATTTTTTCCAAAGAAATGGAAATCAAAAATATGTGACTTTTATGTTTAAAACCAAATTCTGAAAGTTATATACGAAATACACATGTATGATAATGAATTTTCACTTAAAATATGATAATGACAATTTACTCACTCTATGCTTGGTTAAATATAATTTTATACAGTTTGTAGCGAACATTTCTGAATTTGAAATAGATAAAATATGCATATTTTACTGAGCATAGTATCATGAAATTCTACAACTGTGTGTAAATCCTAAATGATCTTAACAATATATTTTTTTTTTAATAAAATGCATATAACTTAGACGATCTTGGGTAAAATTCTCTACAAAAAAGGGTCCACGTGCCACTTTATGTGGATTTTGAACTATTTATCTATAATAATAAAACAAGCTGTGTGTCTGTCTGTCTATCTGTCTGTCTGTGGCTCTGTGGATCTATAGAAACCTACTTAAAATTGGAGTAGAACTCTGAAATTTTCAGCATAAGTAGTTTTGGCCTTCTAATTTTATACATCACAAACAGAATGTTAAAATTTTAATTAGTTATTTTTTAATTAATTTTTTTAATTAATTAATAAATATGTAACAAAACGATTACTAATAGGGCTACAGCTCTGAAATTTTCAACATAAGTAGTTTTGGTCTTTTAATTGTATACATCGCAAACATAACGTTAAAATTTTAATTAGTTATTTTTTAATTAATTTTTTTAATTAATTAATAAATATGTTACAAAACGATATCTAATAAGGCTACAGGTCTGAAATTTTCAACATAAGTAGTTTTGACTTTTTAATTGGACTTTAAAATAACAGAATTTTAAATTTTTATTTTGTTCTTTTTTAATTAATTTTTTTAATTAATTAATTTATATATTATAAAACGATTTCAAATAGAGCTACATTTCTGAAAATGTCAACACAAGTAGTATTGGCCTTCTAATTGAACCGACAAAAAGAATGTTAAAATTTTAATTTGTTTTTCAATTAATTTTTTTCACAAAAAGCGACTTCGAATAGGCCTAGATCTCTGAAAGTTTCAACATAAGTAGTTTTAGCCTCTAATTTTGCTTTCCACAAACACGTGTTAAAATAGTCTTAAAGGGGTGTTGTATTATTGTATTAACGGGGAATTTTTTTTTTCTTGGCAAAGAGGCTTCCAATATTATGTCTTTACGTAGCAATTAGATTTTAGTGAGTGAAGCGAGCTTATGCTTGCATAGCAATAAACCTTTTAACGAGTGAAATAAGCCTGTGTTTATGTGTCCATGAACTTTTCAGCGAACGAAGCGAGCTCGATTTTGCGTAGAAATGAACCTTCTTGCGAGCGAAGCAGCAAAAACTGGGTTTTATACACGAATGACAGATTTCCGCAAAGCGAGGCCTCACAGCTAGCTAAAATATTGCACATGTTAAAATTTCGTAGCGAAGCACTGGTATTTAGCTAGTCAGTATATAAAATTAACATTAACTGTTGATTAGATTTCCTCATAAAATATTAACATTTAAAAAAACTAAATTAAAAAAAAAAGTACGTTGTCCACTGAAAATAATCTTAAGGGGGTTCATACTCTAAACGGCTTTCTTAAGAGAAAATATTACATACCAGTGGGGTAGTACCAACACCCAAGAGTTTTTATTGAAATCTTTAATTTTCCAAAATATTTTTCTGTTCGCACTATGACCAATTTAAAATCTATTACATATATTAGGCATAAAGTTTCTTATATCCAGCGAATTTAATAGATGCGGGGGGGGGGGGGGGTGATGCATGCGTACTTCCTTTATACATCTTCGCCGAGCACCCTTGATTATTATTTTTAACAGATCGCGAAAGCGATGTTGCTTTGAATATATTTTGTCAAGTTCAAATAAGTCATGTTTTAGTTTGGCTTTTATATATCTGGCAACAGGCAAGCTTATATAAATGTAAAATTTGGTGATCTTCCCAGCCAATTTTTTTATTGGAATCGATTGCTTGTTTGCCTTTTTCTTATTGTTCAAAAATCGAAATTTCATTACTCATTCACATTGTAGTAAGGCGAAATGTTCACACTCAAATCCTTTCAATTGGTGTTATAAAAATTACAAGCAAAATAGAAAGAATTAAAAGTGCCAGCAAACAATTTTTGTTTTTCAAAAATGTTATTTACGAGGGTTTCGGTTCGCGTTCCACAAACTCCTATCAGTTCAATTCTAATGAAGGATGTGTAATAATAAAAAGCCAATCTTTAGTTTATTTTTTCTTTAGTTATACGTTAGCGACGAGGAGAGATGGGGTCTAATTTTTGTGCTATATATTGGGTTGTTGATAAATACGGCCGCGTGAAGTTTCCAGTCTAGAGGGCGAATGCCGATCCTCCTCCATTACTTTCCTGGTTACGGCTAGAATTTTAATTACCTCATGATTCAAAAGGAGGACCTATTAGACTAAAGAAAATTAATCATCGGATTTTTCTCCCCTTCCAAAAACGAAAAGCCACGATTTGATACTTTTCGAATTCTTTATTTTTATGTCTTTGTTTACTTTAGAAGGGTGGAGGGGTAGAGTTTGAGAGTAGAAAGCAATGCACTAAGTAGGCTCATGTCCCTCTTACTAAATTGTGATACTTGGAGAGGTATTTAATATATTTAAATATATTTCTACATATAAAATGTAGGACTCCCACCCCTACTGACCACACTGATACTGTTACATACTAATTGCTGGACCCTCCCCCCCCCCCTTCTTCCCTAGTTTTTAAAGACACTGTTATATAATTAAAGTACTCCCATCCCAGACCTTAACTATGCTATTGCACAGTAAAAGTTTAGACCACTCACACCAAATAAACTTTAATGACGCAGTTTGTGTCACGAAACCCCTTGTAGGCACCCCTGCCTTAAAAAATTTAATACGTACAACTTAATTCCACTGAAAATTACGAAATAGCAAGAATTTACAATCCAAGCAATGTTTTCATGTATTATTTAAAACAGCTATTTCTAAGTTAAAATAAAGTAATATATTGCTTACATAAATTTAGTCATGCATTTCTTGGGAAACGATTACTAAAATAACCTTTTCAAGAAAAACTAAGGGTGTGAAACATCGCACAACTTTCAATTGCATTTAATAGTGGTCACTGCATTTAAATTTGACATAATAGATTGGTGTAATTTTTCGCTTTCGTTTCCACATTGTGAATAATTTTTAAATAAATGGCCAGTTAGGTAATAATACTTTGGTAAAAAAAACGCCATACTGAGGAATTGGCGGTATATTTTTCGATAGTTATTAGTTTTTCCTTTTGGATAAGTGAAACTGGAGAGGAACAGTCATTGATAAGAATGCTCAAAGAAAAAGAATATTTTGAGACCGTTTTGTTGGCAATGAGGAACTTTCTCGTTTTTTGGTTTTATTTTTAAATAAAAGTAGAGAAAAAATCATGAAAAACAATAGCATTCTTTCAAAAATTGGAGCTCGGATAGATAGTTAAAAAAATATTTAGTTTTTCACTTTGGCGATTTGGCGGGAAAAAGACACTTTTAAGTGAAACGTCAATGCGCAGATAATGAACTAGTCTAAAACCTGTTTTAGACGAGGAATAAGTATGGTTTCTCCCTCATTTTGTGACTTTATCTCTGCGTAACCACGTCACGGTTTTTTCATGCGTTTTTGGTCACGTGACTTTTGCTTTGATTTCGGCTAATTTCAAACTCGATATTTGATTAATTGAAAGCATAAAGATAAAAAATAATTGCACTGCTCAAATATATTCGTTGGATAATTTTAGAAAATACAAAAAATATTCATTTTCCTCACTTGTGCAAGTTCCTCATTGCTGAAAATTAAATTTTTCAATGGCAGCTACCTAATGCACTTGTGAAATTTTGACGAAAACCTAAGAGGCAGGTCTCAAGGCCACAACTAAGCCCTGATATTGGTATTATCCCATCAACAAGAGTCACCAAAAATTATTTCTCTTAAGTTATTATTCTGAGCACTTGATAGGCAGTTTACAAAAATATAACTCCGCTTGCGATTTGAATAGTAAAAAATACATTTTTTTCACACACAAAAAAAAGAACACTAGTAAAGTTTACTTGAAAGTTTTCTCTACGAAAGAGTCGTTCGCAACCACACAAATTTCTTCACTACAAAAGTACGTCCTTTTGGTTAGAAAAAATGGTCGCTTTTTGCATCTATAATTTACTTATTGAAAAAAAGTCTGCCATCGTGATGTGTAATGATCCAAGAATTGATTATTGGTTAAGAAACAAGTTTGACCTTTCAAAGGTTTGACCTTCACTAACTCCACAATCCAGCGAATAAAATAACCTGTATTAAGTTTGCCTGTAATAATATTCACGTGCAGATGACGTTATCACGAATGATTAAAATTATTTACCAATTATCTGTTCTTATGAAGATTACTTAACCTCTGAACTCTGCCTCCGTCACTCCTTAAAGAATTAGTTGCTTGAGTGCATAATGAAGACGAGAGGCAATAATGATAGATATTATTCTAAACTATTTCGATGACGATTCGGAGTTGGAAGAAAAATAACAACAATATTTATTTTGATTAGATAAAGCATCTTTTAAATCTATATATTAACTACGTGAAGTAAACAATATATAGCGCTACTTAAAATTATTTTTGAATAGCTGATTTTTCTAAAGCAGTATGTCATTTACAATGCATTTATATGGCATGCAATAATTTTAAATTAACAATAGGAAGGTAAATAGGCAAACGGGAAAGTTAAGAAAAATGAAGAGTTGGCGAAATTTTGAAAGTCAATATTGATAAGTTCACTTCCTGCTTGCTTTAATACTTCAATTTCAGTCTTTTTATAATTCTAGATGCAATTCCTTTCTTCCAATATCAAATATTAGTTACATCAGTAAAACATTAGTTTCAAATTTTTGTCACCGAATGATATGATTGATCATGTGTTCAAAGCACGTTAATTTCTAAGCCATTCAAATAGCAACCAATAAAAATACTTGATTTATATTAAAGTTAATGTATTATCTATCAAATAATAAACCTAATTAAATGTATTTAAAATATGTATTATAAGCCTGAGCTTGAAAAGATAACTTTTAACAAAAGTTGAAAACCAATATCTTTTACTTTGCAACTATAAGGTTTTTACGAATTTTAAGACCAACAATTAAGACCCAACAGGATTGGTCGAGTAAAAAAAACATAATTACACCTCGTACCATTTATTATACAAAAAGTTACATGCTCATACATAAAATAGTTACTGGATCATACATAATAATACAATTTGCAAAGTTGACACAGCGTTTAACAATCATACTGTAAAAATACAATAAATAATGCAAGCTGGAAAAGTTTATAGAATCGAATAATACGTAAATATAAATAACTTTTTTTATCACTAAATAACCAAATATAGTACACTAAATAATTCAAATTAAACACATAACAATTTTGCAGCACAAAATATAAGTTACTTAAATGGCCAGTATAATCTAATCATTACCCATTGATGATCCCCCAGTAATATATCCGTTTCTTAAAACTCTTTACATTCCCGGAATTTACGTTTGAAGGCAAATCATTCCAATCATTGATTTTCCTATTATAAAAAGTGTTTTCGCCCTTCCTTATTAAATTGAGATTTGAACAGTTTGCATCAACTTCCTCGTATCTTATTGTCAGTGACAAATTCTAAACTCCTAACTTCCCCCTGTGATAATTTATATGCAAAGCATGGGAGATACGATTACAAAGGTACTAAAAACCTGTATTTTGATTGAATAAAATGCCACTAAATAACGAATGGGGAAGTTTAAGTATTGTCTTGTAAAGGAAATTGAGGGCATAGTGATTCAGTTCATTTCAAAGTTGAGCCTTCTGTAATTATATTAATAAAATAAAATAACTGATAATTCAACTGAATATTCATAACTTTTATTTTTTGTTTTTATATTAATTTTATTGATATTTATTTAAATTATAGGATTTTATTGGAGAAAAGTAATACCATGACGAATATTCAAAAAATCGGTTTTATTTTAAATTTATACTTTTACCCTTTTTTAATTTATTGACAGGCTATTTAGACCATACATTTTTACATTAATTAACTACATTACGAGTAGTAAAAAAAAAGAGACTACAAAGACGTGTTTTTTTCCAAATGAAAGGCCTCTTCGGGACGAGCTCTTGAACCGAAATTTATTACCTGAATTGTAATAAAATTAAACAGGAAGTGCTCTGTCACATGCAAAGTTTTCATTATATTTTGTCATTTTTTAACATAGATTTCATTTATTTAACGTCACAAACTGTGCATGCTTGTACGGATATGATATACATATCGGAAACATATGTAGAAACGAATATGTTAAGGAGAGTTACTGTCACAATACAACTTGTATAAAACTTACAAATAATTCCCTATATTTGACTTCACCAAATATAAATTAAAGGGACTTAATATCCCTGAAACATATTATACAGACATTCCTTTATTATTCAGATATGTAACTTTTTTTTTACTTATTTAAAAGCATTGCTAGTTTAAATATAAATTTTGCTGAAATTTGATCTTTGTGCTTGCAATTCGAAATTTCATATTTTTTCATTCAACATTTTTTTTTCCTTTAAAGATGTGTATTTCATAACTTAAAAGATTGGATTTTCAATAAGTATAATAGTTATGAGACAAAATTGAGAACCTCGAGGTTATTAGTATATTAGTAAAACATCGGAAACTAATGGTATTTTTCGACATTTTTAATTACAAACAAGTTTTAACTTGGGTGAATCTATCCATAGTTTTGCCAAATTAATCTTTAGGATTATTTTTTGAAAATCACTATTTTATTTGTTGCAGATAAGTATTTGTTAAGTTTTGGCAGCAGGAGTAAAGTGGTCATTTAAAAAATGTGAACCAAGAAAAATAAATGTTAAGAGACAGCATGTCTATAAACTTTTTATTTTTTTTTTTTGCATTTTTAAATTATCATACAAACACAACTTATTATCGAAATATGATGCAAATGTGAAAGTTTTTTTAAAACAGAAATTAGAAAGTTATCATTTTTGTCAAAATGTTGGCTTGCCCAACCCCGTAATATAAATTTCCAAAATGGGATACCATTTTATTTTAGTTAAACTAGTTTACAAAAAAAATATGCTTGTTCTGTTTGCCATAAGTCTTTAGTAAAAGGGTAGAGTCGGAAACTATTTACATTTCTACCTCTTGCTTATCAATCACCTCCTTTCGATCACTTATACTTCGTCTTAACGTCCCTGCCTTGTGGGACCACTTAGTTAAAGTTTTCAAAAAATTTCTCCCGTTCTAAATTCAAATGAGAGCAATTTCTTAAGAAATTCCGGAAAGTACATCCTTAACATTCATACTACTCTTGGAAATCGAACTAACATTGGCAGGGTTATCTAAAACTTTGGTCTCATGGTGGCATGATCGTGGGATCGAAACTGCTTCGTAACACTGACATTACAAATTTGAGGGAGAGGGAGGATCTGCTGCAGTTTTAATCCATCGAGGTCTTGTTGAGCTCCAAGTGTGGCATGGATTTGGAGAGATGTGCTAGCTCAGGCGTCGGTGCCTCATCCATCTGATCAAGAATTCAAAATTAATTTTAGATAAAGAAGATTTTAAAACTATGATGTATAGTTTTAGATGTTATTAGAATGTATTATGACGCAACATGGGCCTTGTGTAATTCCTGCGACAGGAAACTTAACCAAGTCTCGGTAATCCAGATCGTGTGACCAGAATGTGTAGTGCCTCATAGCCCTCGTGAATTTAAGAATTCGATGGTACCTGCTAGAATTGCTTGTAATGCAAGTAAACCCAAAGAAGCTTTATACAACTGCATTTTAAATCGATGTATTACTATATTTATTAGTGTATATTTTTGCCATGTTATGTAATGCCAATAATGTTAACATTGCCCATGCTTTTATTCCTTAGGACTCCCTGGGAGGCTGTGTACGCGTTTCGGCAAGGCCGTAAACTCGTCAAGCCCACTTTCCAAGGGAGAGTATACAACTTCCTGGAGAGGCCCAAAGAGTGGAAGTCCATTCTCTATCACAGCTCAATGTGAGTATTCTTTTAAATACTCCTCATTCTTAGTCTGTAAATAATACGATATATGCTGATCCGAGAAATTTTAAAGGAATAATTGTTCTTTAACATTATGAAGTCAGTGTCTATTTTTAAATTTTTTTACCTTTTCGGGACCAATAATGTCAAATTATACCATCCAAATTGAAACTTTAAAGTTCGAATATGTTTTACTAAAGAGATAGACGAACAAACACAAATTGTCAGTTCCTGTAGCTAAAGATGATGTTTGATTGTTTCTTTATAAAATAATCGTTGTAGTACAACCTAAAAACAAAAAAAACTAGGGTTAAAACTTCAGAAATTGAAACTCGACTAAATTTTATTACTAAAATCTGAAATTTACATAAGAGGAGCAAACTTAAGACGCCTAAGATAGAGAAAAATTAATCAATTTAAAACTCTGTTCTTTCAAAGTAGTATTTTTCTCATTTTATATTTTCAATTGTTTGTTCACTAAAAACTGTTTCAAATTTTGAACAGACAAATCAAATTAAAAATCCGTTAAGTGCAACCCAAAAACCTATATGAAGCTAAATGAAACATAAAAAATAAGTTAAGAGTATAGATGTTATTTTCCAGATTAATTTGTGTCTGAAAACGTTTTATATAATTTGAATTCCAACGTTTATGTCCCTTTAAAATATGTTTCCTGGCCATGATAAAAAAAAAAAGTTTCTAACACTTCACTCAATCGGTAGGTGTTGCAGTTTACTCGGGTTAAATGTATCTCGTAATTTCAAAATGTTTCTGAGATATTTTTGCTAATAATAATTTTCTTTTTTGGTATAAATATTGGCCGATTGTAATATAAAATATTGTGAATAAAATGCTCCGATACCATTTTAAAACCTGTTATTTTTTTAGATACGCCTCTATATTAGGATCGTTATTGCTAAGCGTTTTATCTACAGTAGCTGAAAATCAAGCCATATACGCGGAAATAGTGTTTATTGTGGTAAGATAAGACTTTTAGTAAATTATTTGGTTTTGTTCTAAATAAAGTGATTCAAGACTGATTACACCAATTTCATTTTATGCTTGCATAAATTTCAAACAACCATTTTATTTTTCTTGTTCGTGAGATTTCAATTACGTAGTTATCAATTATAATGTAATATTTTTCAAAAAAATGAAGAACCGAAATGTAAGAAACGCATATTTTTTTAAAAACTTAGCAAAACGATTTGCGCAAAACGTTGTATTTGGAGATAATTGAGTAATAAACGATCCTATATGTTTCTACAGTTTGTTAATTTATAAATTTAGTATCCGTTAACTTTCGTACTGTGTATTCATAAAAATATGTATTCATATATATACATTATATAAATCGGATCAATGGTAAGTGTATTTTTCGGAGAATTTTAAAAATCGGTGTTTTGTTAAAATTTGGAAGGATTTTAATTTTGTGCAGAGAAGTTAATTAGAATGAAACTTAAGAAAATAACACCCTATCACCTTGAGGATTCAAATTGCTTTTCTGTAAAACTACTTTCCCTGTAATATGAGTCTTCAAGCAAAGTAAACAAAACCTTTTAGTCGTTTAAAAAACGGAAAAATTATTGAAATTCTGCAAAGGAATAAAATGGGCCTACAAGCTTGTATCATTTAATTTAATAATCAATCGTTTCATTTATATTACAGTTTTATAAGTTCGACTTTCATTCGAAAATTTCTTAATCGATCGAAATTGAATTTTAATAACTTTTTATCCTTGATGTCAGTCTTTATCAAAATGCGGCCGAATATTATAGTTAAATTACTAGGTTTCTTTAATAAAATTTAAAGAATTATTTTGCCTTTGTTTCTTTGACTTCTCAAACAGTCAGGTCAAAACCAAAAAGGAAAAAAAGTTCTTCAATTACATTTCACAAATATTTCAATATTCCTTTAATGCTTTTTGCGAACTTTTAGACAATCCGATTGTAAAATCTTTATCAGTAACCTAGTTTTCGATCCTTGATAAAGCATATTCTAATTATTGTAACATAAAAGGATCATCCGATTGAAAACTAACTTTGTACATGATTGCAATTTTCATCCTGCATTGCCGTAACGGAAAATTGATAACTGAATATGAATATTTTAATACATTTAAACTTAATATGTATTTATTGAAAACTCTTTTGCAAAATCTTTATGTATCCATGACACACATGAAGATATGTTTTATCTGTAAAGTTGTAGCCACTCCAATGCTGAAAAATCCTATCGTCAGTCTCAAAAAATAGGTCAATAAAACTCTGTTCTGAAGTCTCCTTGTCCATAGTGAATAGACAAAGTAGATATTGTGACATAGTCTCGTGTTCATGGATGGATTTCTTATGATTTCCGAGTTTTCTTCCATTCGAGATACAAATGCGAGGCAGTTCTCTTTGAAAGAAGACCGGAAAGGAAATCCTATCAGACACGTTCTTAGTTTAATAAAGGACAGGCAATATAGCTCTTGTATCTCATACACCTCTCTAATGCAAGCAACCACAGAAACCTATAAATTCATTTGGTTTGAAACAACTATATTGAATCAAGTTCCGTGCATCATGTGAACCACTATGTATATGCATACTGTTTATTCGAAGTGGTTTCAAAATCAGAATGATGAAGTTCAGTTAACATTTTCAACCAGTGTAATAACGATGTTGGTTCACTCCCTCCGCCCGCAAATAAAAAATGTCGAGACCCTTAAATTTTATTTTTAAAATTGAGAATTTTATTCAAACGGAGAATTTATTTTTTCACAATATACTTGTGAAAAAAATTTCGTGATGTAAATGACAAAATAGTTTCTAGAAAATATCCTTATAAACACACACAAAAAAAAATAGTCATATTGTTAATTTACAATATGACAAGTTAAATGGTTAATAACTGTCGCGTTATGATCATAATAGGAACTTCTATTGGGTACTTAATAACGAGCCCCTGAAAGCGTTAGCTCTTCATTGAGATATATAGTTCGTTATGCGATTGATCAACCTGTTTCTAAGAGGAGCATGATGAAAGAGAAGGGAGAGGTCTACATTCTTTTTATCCAATTTTATAGTATTTATGATATTCTTTGGAATAAAAAAAATGTAGTTTGGTTATGGTTTAGAGTTGTGATATTTTTATTTCTCATATAGTCTGATTTTATTCCTCGCATCGTCGACCCATTATAGTAACGTTCCCTCACCCCGCATTGCGGTCGCGTCACGCCTCTATTTTAAACTAATAAACGCAACAGTGATGTGCTTTTTAACATGAATAAATCTTGATTCCTGACAAGTTACAATTGTGTTTTGTTAACCATCTTCCAGATAGTCATTTTAACATTGGAGTGATAACAGCTTCTTTGTAGATATATGCTGATTTGTGTCTTAAAATATAAAACTTGCAGGAAATTATACTAGTTGCAATCTTTACTGGAGAGTACATTGCAAGATTTTGGTCTGCAGGATGTAGAAGCAAGTATCTAGGCGTTTGGGGACGCCTTAGGTTTGCCACTAAACCCATTTGTATTATAGGTAAGAATCTCTCGTTAAGTATATAGTTTTATAAATATTAAAACTTCTAAAGTATGGAATGGTATTACAATTCGGATCTAACAATGTGGAGTTAAACTAATATTGATTACAATTTAACTTAAATAAGACTTAATTATGTACAGAAGTATTTTAAATGTTTAGTCTGAAGTAATAAGCTATTGTACTAACACTTAACTTAACTATACTTCACGAATACGTAACACTACCGCAGTGGATCAAAAGAGCCGTTTTCTGAAAGTCATTTTTAAGATAGAAGGAAATATACTACTTCAAACAATTTAGTAAATGAATGAAACAGTTTTGTCCAATTACCGATTGCAATTCAACTGGTTTTGACAATGTTGCTTAAAACTTGCAAGTGCGTATACGTCATTACGCAATTCGGAAAGTAATTATACTATATTGGGGCTTGCGACGACAGAAAACAACTCGTCAGCTACTGTTCAAATAAAAATCTCATCGAAAAATGTGCTGCATGTGAAAAGTATATTTAGAAATAACTAAATCAAATTTTTCTATTTTGTAACATGAAATCTATGGCAATATATTACTCTAAAAAATATGATCAAAGCATGTTTAATCGTTTCTGAAATTATATCGGTCAAAGATGCTTTAGATCAGTGTTCGCCACTACATTTTAGAAGCGGGCCATCTTACTTATGTTGGAGCTTTTCGCTAGCCGGATACACCAAAATAAGTATCTTTTAATTATTATCGATTTAATAATAAATAGCATTTTATAAATCTGGAAAAAATGTTTTTATCTTAATAAAATTAACTTGATATTTGATTCTAATTTTTAAAATAATTAAAATATAATAGTTTTCATTATTAGAAAATTAAAATCTAAAAAAGAAGTGAATCTTTTGTTTCAACTTGACAATTGTGAGACGATGGTGTAGAAATCGTTCAGTTGATTTTATGATAGAGTCGATGTCTTTCGGAGTATTTGCTGCAGTCAATTTTAATAAATTGTCCAAATAAGATTCAGTTAAGTTATGCCTGTATTCAACCTTGATGAAAACCACCTTGCTGAAAGCTTCTTCACATGCTTTCTTCGGACACATAGTGGAGAACTCTGCTCTTCATAGTTAAAAATATTATTTCGGATAAATTACTATTATGTAAGAAAAAAAGTCCATACTGTGAATTTTTTTCCCCCTCCTTCTGTGGTGTCACCGGGCCGCAGAAAAATCTGTCGCGGTCCAAATCTGACCCTCCGACCCCGTAGTAGCTGACGCTGCTTTAGATGCTTATTTTCCTCCAATTAACAAATAATTAGTCTATGATTCATATTTATACAAAGAAAAATAACTCTTATTTGTCAATTTTTTAACTAAAATATTTTTATATCGGTACATTTTTGTCTTTGTTTTCCGCGGTCATTAGTTAGAACGCAGTCGGCACAAACACCCCAACGTAAAACTCGTGATTTATACTATAGATGGAGCCACTACATTTCCTTGAAATCACTTATTTTGAGGAAAAAAAACGAATTTAGATCTTTAAAAAAAAATCAAAATCAAAATTGAAATACGAAAGAGATGAAACTCCTCCTTTTGTACAATATTTTATTTTTCTTGATTATTTACTTAATCATGCTCTTCGTGAATCATAAAAATTGAAGTGAACAAGATTGAGAAGTTTTATTTCCAAGAATTCTTCTCAAATGTTTTATTATAAAGTATAAATATTTCTAACAGCTAAGCTTTAAGGAGATAATTCAATGTAATATTCGTTGTTTGGGATCAAAAAGTTCAGAACCTGATTTTGGTCTCAGTATATTCAATTTAACAATAAAAAAAAAGTAGTCTGTCATTTAGTGAAGTAGCTAATGTTCAGAATCTAACCACAACTGAAACAACAATAATAAAGTAAAAATGTTATAATTCAATCCGATTCTGCTGAAGAAAATTGTGTAACTTACGATTCCTATCAAATTTACTTGTAGGAATGGTTGCAAATAGAGATATAAATGAGAACAGCAAATATACCTTCTAAGTTCTTCAGAAACGCATCTCCCACAAAACTCGTGAAATACCGAAATTGTAGAAATACTTTTAGGTGATTCTAGTTTGAGGAAAATAATATTTGCTTCGATGCATCTTTTTTTTTTTTTTTTCCTCCATTTGGTATTTTTTTTAAATATTTACGAGTGTTTTAATACAAAAATAATAAAACAATTAATCTGGGAATATGTTAGGATAGTTTTATAAAATATATTTTGTTATTTTTTAAAGTTATTTTTATTTTTTTATTTTTAGATCTCATCATTATTATCTCCAGTTTTCTTGTGATAATTTTTGGTTCTGATGGCTATACATTTGGTTTGAATGCGATAAGGTATTTTATTTTGATAAAAGTCAAATTTTAATTGTACCTCTAATCTTATATAGTATTATATTAATAATTTTCTCCAGAAAGACATTTTAATCTCTTCATATATCCGATGATGAAATTTCGCAAATATCAACCCGAAATGTTACTTTGAAAAAGAAAAAAAACGATAAACTCGAACTTAAATTTTTGCCTTGAAGTTTTAATTGCAATCAGTCTAAAACCAAAGAATTTTCGCATAAATTTGTTTTAATTCCAAATAAGAAATTATATTCATTCTCAAGTGTTAATAACTTCCATTCTCATTTTAAACTAGATTTGGCTGCGGCTTCTTTTACAAATTTGAATCCGCTTTAATCTTTAATTTCGCTACTTTCTTTCAGCTCTTTACTCTTTCTTCAGATTTACTCTTTCATTTTCACACCCATAACGCAATGATGCATCTTTTATTTCTTTAATCCTGTAAATTTAAACGTTGAAAATAAGGTAGAACATGCAATTGTTTTTTTATTAAAATTCAGTACTAAATAGTATTAGCGACACATATTCTATACTTGAGATTGTTCATCTGATTAAATTTTATTTGAGCTTTTATGTAATAAAGATACGATATTTTGCTTTGGAACCAAATTTAGTTTATTCATGGCTGAATAATTCTATGGAGTACTAGCTGAAGGGCCCCGGTTCAAATTGGTTCAGATTGCAAGTCATGAGCATTCGTCCTTTCTTCCTCTATCTTGGTAATCTGGATTAGTCTGCTGGGGGAAAAAAATTAAATATTTTTATTTATTTTTAATCTCGTGTAGCCACTGATCCTCCTCTTATTCCGAAGTTTAAGTGCGCAAAATTTAATCAAGATCGAAATAAAGCGCTAAATTTCAATTTATGATTAAACCCCTTAAGAGCTGGTAAAGGGGAAAGGTTTTCCGAAATGTCTTATAGCCAGTGACTTTTCTCTTGTTTGTCTTGAATATTCAGTGTGCAAAATTTCATTAAAATTTGAATAAAGCTGTAGATTTTTATCAAACACAAATAATGCACTTTCAAGGGCACTACTTTAGATAATATATTTCTTTATATAATATACAATTATGCAGATAAATTAATCCTTATATTCCTAAGGTTGCTTGCTTCTTTTGCAGAGGCGTTCGTTTTCTTCAAATCCTTCGCATGTTACATGTAGACAGAGAAGGAGGATGTTGGAGACTTTTGGGGTCCGTTATTATGGAACACAGACAGGTAGGATTTTGTAAGCACGAATTCTCTTCGCGGATGTTTATTATATTGAAACTTTTTACTTTCAATTGCTATATATGTAAAATAGGGTAATGAAAGTATTGCATTTGGTAAAAAAAAATTTACTTCACGTTTTGGAAAGTCCTTAGTTCAAAAAAGTGGTATAGAAAAAAAGTATGTGTCTGTTTTTCTGTGTGTCTGTCTGCAATCAATGTAAGTTCCAAACGGAATGACCTACGATGTTCAATTTATGTGTACGGATTAATGATAGCCCTGGAACCTGTCATTAGGTTTTCATCAAAATTGCGCTAGCGCAAAAGGTAACTGTCATCGAAAAATTTGTTTTTCAACAATCGCCAAAAAACGGCTTAAGGATTTTGACCAAAATCGATTTGGTGTATGGTAATACCTTTTTAAGGTGTATTCTAAACACCGCTCTCTCCAAAATTCCCGCAGAAATTCGATTAAAGGTGTAAAAAAAGGATTAAAGGTGAAAAATGAATGTCGTAAACAGTTATAATTCCTTGAGCAATTACACTTCAACGACTGTTTCTTCTCTGTTTCGAAAGGATAATGTAATTATCGAAAAATATCGCCATTTCGGCTGAGTATTTTTGAAAATATAATGGTAATGATAATGAAAACGGTAAATTACTCCAATATATATGTCGAATTTATATGCAGGGACTAGTATTATAGTGTAATCTAAAGTTGTGTGGTGCTCCATACCTCCTTTATATATATACTATATTAGTTATATATAAAAGATTATTTAAATACAAAAAATGATAATGAAAACGGTAAATTACTCCAATATATATGTCGAATTTATATGCAGGGACTAGTATTATAGTGTAATCTAAAGTTGTGTGGTGCTCCATACCTCCTTTATATATATACTATATTAATTATATATAAAAGATTATTTAAATACAAAAAATGAAATGACATTTTAACCAAGGATAATGAGATCAACAAATCCTTCTTGGAAGGCCTTCAACTGTCGACTGAATTCAAAACTAAACGTTTTCCTTTCAAATCTCTTAAAATATAAATTTAACTATTCAGTGCTTTTATCTCCTGTGGAGGGTATTTTTAGTTGCCTAACTCAAAAAATGGTGTCGAGATAATCTCATTTAAATTCGTACTGCAACATTACTTTCAATCCTATGCAACAGTTCACATTGGCTGCCACCATATAAAAATATAACTAATAAAGTAACTTCGTTCGCCAGGGAAAAAAATAATAATTAAACTTTCAACAAAACCTAGTGTTAATGAGTTAGTTACACACCAGTCAAAAAGTGTTCGTTTGATTGCTCTTGATTTTTATCTATTATACCAATTAGAAATGCTGTATAATTCCCTCTTATTTTATTTTGGCGATGCCTCCAGTATAGTGTGGTGTTTAAAGCTACTTTTGTAAATAAAATTGTTTTTGTGTTTACTTAAAGTCGAAACCTGCGAAGCGAAGGGGAGGAGGGGATACTTCTTACTTGTTAAGCTTATTTTAGAAAGTCTTTTTTTTTTTTTGTGCTTTGTATTCCTAATTTTTTTGTTTCAGGAAATGTTCACAGCCTTGTATATAGGCTTCCTTGGTCTGGTCTTCTCTTCCTATTTTATGTTCCTCGTCGAAAAAGATGTCTTCATTGATAACATGCCCTCCACTGCATTTGCCACTTATGCCGATGCTCTCTGGTGGGGTGTGGTAAGTTCATTGCATTTCACTGTTTAATTAATAAAAAATTATTTATTCTTCTTAATTTTATTTCTTACTCGAGTTTCCATTTAAAAATTGGTTTCACCATGTTTCTTTCCTTCAGGTTACAATGATGACCATAGGCTATGGGGATAAAGTGCCTTTAACATGGACAGGTCGATTACTAGCTTGTATTTCGGCTCTTTTTACGGTATCATTCTTTGCTCTACCAGCTGTAAGTAATATTTTTCTAATGAGTTAAATTACCATTTAATAATATATTCCATAAAAACAAAGTTTCTAGTATAAATCCTTTAAATAAATTGCCAATTTTTATATTCATTAACACAGCGCTGATTCTGTAAATAGTGCATGCATGGTGTTTGAATCAATCTAATTTTAAATATCAAAAACAATTCTATCAGCAAAATATGCGGCACACTACGTTTCAAAATTTATTAATTAATAACGAACATCACACTCGCATCCCCATCCAAATATCTTTAATTTATTCGAATTAAAACAATTTTATTTAATTATTAAAAAAAAATCTTTAACTACAAGAAAGAGTTTAAACAATGGTCGGTTCAATGCCATTTTAACGGGATTGGATGACAGCAAGTTGAATTATTAGTAATCCGTAAAAGCAACACTTTAGTGACAGTAACAGCCCCAAAATTTGATAGAATGCATTGACATTGAATCTATCTGCCAAGTTTTAGCCCAATTGGATGATGGCAAGGGAGTTAATTAGGTGTCCGCAGATTTACCCCTATCGACATACACAAAATCGAAATTAATATAAAGGATTTAATATCAGTGATGAATTAGTTATTTTCAATGAAATTGATCACTGACAATCTTGAGCAATATAAGTGGTAATTCGACGAAAACTAAAAGTTGAATTTGCATTTTCTTTGATATTTTTAGGAAACATCTTTTAAATCATAAACTTTAAAAATAAATCAGAAAACTATCTAAATTATTTTACTTATTCACCCCTTATCTCTTAGTGCTTTAAAGTACTCATTTGAAATATTACAACTATGTACAGTATTTTATTGCTCTAAAATGTGTAAAAGCTATGCTATAAAATGAAATTTCGTATGAGGTAAAGAATTGTTTTTTCTTCTACCTGCATGCCAAATTTCTATTAGAAATGAAAAAAAAAATTATTAAATAATTAAATATTTTCAATTCATTGTGAACAAATATGATACATGAAGGATTTAATACTTTAATTACAATACAATAACGAAATTAGTTGTTTCAACCAACTTATATAACCTATTTATTGTGAACTTAATTTTTTTATCAGGGTATTCTAGGTTCTGGTTTTGCATTGAAAGTCCAGCAACAACAGAGGCAAAAGCACTTCAGTCGACAAATTCCAGTGGCAGCAACTCTGATACAGGTGATTAAGTAATTTTAGGGTTAAAAAATAGTAATATTTGAGCAATGCTATTTAAAACTTGTAACTTACTCTTACTTAAAATCATAGTCAATAACATACAAATATATTCAATTTTTGAATTTAACGAGTTTCTAAAAATTAGTCCCTATTTTATGCAACACACCACTGTCAATAAACATAATTTTCTTTTTTATCTATTTCTTAATTTCATTTATAGAAGAAATCACTTAAATAAACCTTGGATGTCAAATTGGAAGAAAAAAAAATTGCCATTAAAATTTAGTACTATTCATCATTTACAGAAAATGTTCTTTGTAAGAAACACACAAAAATTAGTAAAATAGATTTTGTGACAAGTATGTTTTTAAATTTTAAAATAATATTCATCAAAAACCTATCTATTTTCAATAAAAAAGTATAATTGTTTGCTCCCCACAATCTAGACCTTATGGCGATGTTATGCCTCTGATAAAAGCTATACATCTGTTGCAACTTGGAAAATTCATATGAAAACTGCGTCGAATTCCACAACTAAGGTAAGAAATTTCTGAATTTTGCAATGCAACATCACATGTAACATAAATTGACAAGTCTAGCTTTTATTGTTTTATGGTGTAAATGTTTCACCAGTTATGGAAAAAATGTTTGTATAAACTTCCTGCCCCTTCAAAATGATAATGTGTCCTTTTATAAGTACAGAAAAGAGGTCTAAAATGGATATCCTTTATTATAAGTTTTTACTAAATCCAATGGAATTTTAAATTTAACATTGAGTTGGTTGTACGTAATGTGTAGCCTTTGAATTGTGGTGACTTTACAAGACTAAATTCTTATTGAAATTGCTCTGAATATTTTATCCAGAAATAAAATCTATAGGTACAAAAAAAATTAATATATTTCATTCAATACTTTTTATACCAAATAAAAAATTACATATTATTTTTGTTTTAAATTTATAACTACTTTTTTTTTTAAATCAATGCATGTTTTTCATTTGATCCAAAATGTATTGAATTACCTGTCTACTGCTTCAAAGTACAAATTCCCTACAAATTTAACAATCTTGGATGATTACTATAGTCTTTTTTTTGTTCCATGGATATAGCATAATTGTTTTCCAATGAAAATGCAAGCCTAAAAATTGTTTAGTTTGAATTTTTTTGGTTGTGTCATTTGTTGGACTAAAAATGAAAAACTGTCATTATTTCCATTAAGTTACAAACCATCCGTATGATTTGCCATTAAATGCACTTGTTTTTATGTCATAAAAATGATTCATATGTTTTGATGCAATATTTCAACATTGGGAGAAAAGTTTCATTATCTATGTGGCAGAAAATGAATAAGGATAACTCTTAAAATGTAACAGACAATTTTTAACTTGTATGTTAGCTATTTTGCATTTCTACGTTACTTCTAATTTTTATCTCAATTTACAGTACAATAAAACAATTGCAGCTCTCCGGAGAAGAAAGCCTAAGTACAAGAGTGATTCTGAAAAGAGTGATCAAAATGACAACAAATCATACGGGGAAATTGCGGTTAATTTAGATGCTCCAAGAATAGGTAATTGCAAACATTTTCACCCATCAAAGAAACTATTAAACTGAACTCATTTTAACTGTGATGGATTTTAACACTCCAGTCCCCAACCCAGAATTCATGGTGACTAGTCTATATATGTATAAATTTTTGCGTATTTATAGCTTTTTGTGTTTATACTTTTATTACGGCACACTTCAGTATAAACTAAGTTTATTTCGCATCAATATATGTTACTTGCAGACTACTAAATAATGTTTAACAAAACTCGGTCCTTATATGGTTACTGAGTTGGCTATTAGCTTCATTTACATTTTAAAGACTGCTAATAATTACATATGGTAGTCTGCTTTGGGAACTGGAATTTTTTATAATATGCAGAATCTTGCTTATTCCTAGTAAATATGCGTGTTCTCTTTTTAGGACTACACCAATCCAGGAGTGTTCCAGATATGATGATTTCAATGCATGATGATCTTATGACAAAAGATGGTATTAAGTATTTCTCATAACTATACAAACTCCTTAGCCGTATTCTTAAGAGAACTTGGGATAAATAATTATACTTGTAATTCTATATTTAAATAACACAGCAGACAGCTTTTAATTAGACAGCCTTTTTTTATATTTTGATTAAATATCTACCTTTTAATATATATAAAAAAAAAATCTATATTTAAATGTAACAATATAATATCTTTATTATTTCAGCATCAACCCAAAAGCTTCAAAATATGATGAATGGTACTGAAGAGTATAATAATGATGGAATCTGTGATGAGAGTGTTTATGTAAATACAGAAGGCTTCACTCAGTATGACTTCTTTTTAATCATATAATTAAAATGCTTAAATTTAATTCTTTAGGTATTCTTTACATAAAAAATCCAATATATTGCCTAGATGGACTTTTATTTTCTTTAATAGTATTTGATATTAAATTATTTACTTTCAGACTGTCTGAAGCCCATAAGAATGCAATTCGTGCAATAAGAAAAATTAAATATTTCGTTGCCAAGAGGAAATTTCAGGTAAAATAAAATAATTTTTAATTTGTAAATTTTGGTGCAAATCAGAAATGTCATGGCATAAATAAATAAAATTTAAAATACTTTTTAATAAGTAACTATTTAAAATTTTTACTTCTTATCCCCATAAGGAATGCACTGCTCGTCAAAATTTAGCTCAATTAAATGAATGTTTTATTCCATTTAAAAGCAATATTGTGCAAGAGAATTGTGTATCCTAATAAAATTTCATTATGCAAATTCATGTTTACAATGTCAACCACATTTTTTTTTCCAAAATGCTTTCTTTAATTAAGTAAGTATTTGGACCAATTTATGATTACTTTTTTAAATCTAAGTTCATTAGATTATTATAAGTTATATATTATATAATATTAGGGAATTAACAAATTATTTAAATATTAGACATTGAAAGAACAAACCATATATCAGTTAACGAATTATTTTCCATATAAAATATCCTCATTATTTTATGGTTAGCAAGCTAGAAAGCCATATGATGTAGGAGATGTTATTGAACAATATTCACAAGGACAACTAAGCATGAATGTCCGCCTCAAAGAGCTCCATAGAAGGTAATACTTTTCTTTGATAAATTACTTTCCTCATGAGGCCATGTCAAAATGTATTAAAACAAATATTTTATTATAGATTAGATCAAGTACTCGGTAAATCAGGAACTCAACTTTCATGTAAAAATGGAAAGCCAATTACTCTAGGAGAAAAATTGCATCAAATGGATCAACAGGTAGAAATCGCTAAACGTATTTTTTTCTTGTGAAGTTTTCTTAAGCAAATTTTTTTTTTTTTTATGAAATGTCAATGTTTTACTATGACTGATTGGGTAGTTAAGTAAAATTAATTAATGATCAACATTTAAAATTTATATTTCTTATTTAATATTATATCCTTTGTGAAGTTTTGCAAAAACCTGTAATTCATGCACAACTTTTATTCCTTATTGGAAAATTATTCTTTTATCAGGAATATACACACAAGAAAATCAATAGGGCTTTAAAAAAAACGGAATTTCTTACAGCATTTTCTCTTGTAACTAAAATAATTTTTTTTTTTTTTAATAATTTAATACCATATTGACATGAAAAATATAACTAGACACATACAATAAAAATTTCTTGTCTTTTTATTTAAGATATTGATCTTAGCATTTCTATTATGAAGTTCTAATACTTAATTTTCTTAAATAAAGAAAAACCCAACTTATTTTAAGTAACACTTAAACACTTTTTAAGTTAACACTTAGAAATATTAGTGAAAAATATAATTAATCTTTTTTTTTATTTTATTTAAGTTTTAACTCTTTCAGATTCAGTCAATGGACAGAAAAATTGACAATATCAGCTATGCAGTTCATACTATAGCCAGAGAATTACAAAAATCTGCTGGCATAGAAACACAATCAAGTGGCTCCAGTTAGCTTTCAAATGTGTATAGTAGTGTAAAAAGTTTTAATATCCTGTGTAGAAGACAGTTTGCACATTTTTAAGTTAACAAGACACTTCTCAAGTTCAACAGTATTTATTTATTTCAAAATGCTCAAATATGAACTTGTATATATAAAATTGAAATGGTTTTGAATTTTACATTGTTTTCGCAAGCTGAATATCACACTTAAGTTTAAGAAGTGAATTTAAATTTATAACAAATGGATTTTAATTACATTTTACTGTGATATAATGCCATATATTTTTATAGTTCTGATTTCATTGTCTTCCTTAAATTTATATTTTTAACTGTAATTGTAACAGTTAAATTGCTTAAGATGAGAAGTTGTTTTATATACCTTGTAAGATTTCTATGTTTGTAAATCTTTGCTCCATCAGTTATCATTGTGTATATTTTTCATTAAAACAGTCTTTCAGTTTATCTCAATTTTCTTTTTTGAAAGTTGTAAACACTTTTTATAAAATTGTATTCATTTTAATTGCTAGATTACAGCAGTCTTTGCAATGCATATTTAAAATTGTCTGAATATCTCCACTAAGTCTACAATATGTGGCAAGAAACTCTTGCATACTTAGAGCAATTATGCACCAAGTCATGGATATATACAAACAGTACGGCCTGAGGAATAGCTCTTAACCCTTTAGTGCCAATTTTTCTTTTAATATTTTACAAGTTTTTAGTTGTAGATAATAATAATAAAAAATTAAATAGTATATATAGATATTAATCTAAAGTGCAAAAATCAGTTTTTGTACAGATTATCTAGAATGATCTGTTAAAGTGCCGAAAATTGTCATTTCTCAGATAACTTGCACATTACCTACTTCGACACTTAACTATAGGCAAATGGCTTAGCCAAGCCAATAGCCTAATTCATGTTTATAAAATCATTAATAAGCTGATATAAATATATTTATTCCCAATACCTAATATTGCTAATTATAAAAAGTTGAAGTAAAAGTTTTGCAAAGTTTGTGTTTTAGTAAGAGTCTCAACTTGCTCATAACTATATAACCAAAAATTTAGTTAGTTCAAAGATGCAGGGGATAAAGTTCTTGCATCTTATTTGAGTACTAATTGGCTTTAGAAAAATTATTTTTAATACACCTTATGTTTCAATGACAAAATTTGTTTCAAGACAAATATATATTGTTTAATCAAACATTACATTTGACAAATCACATTCCATCCGACAAATAAATGAACACTTGTCCTTTCAAACTAGACAAAATTGATTAATTTATTGCACTAATTTTTCTCTTATTAATAACCAAACAAGTCAGCTGAATATGAAACAAACCATATGAATTTTTCTATTTTTAGTGAAAGTTTGAGTAAAACAGCATTTTTAGACAGACAATATCAAATATTTAAAATCGGTTTTATTTACACTAAATAACATGATTAAAAAACATAGCAAAGATTAGAATTTATTAATGAAAAAGCTCACAACATACTCTATTAAAAATAGAAGTTAACAGTACAATAAAATATCCAATGAATGAAAATAGTAGCATAATTTTAAATTGCACAACATTCAACTTAAATGTTTATATTTGGCAAACAAGTTGTAAAGAACACGCAATGTGGATTTCAGATCGTTGTTCACAATATCTAAAAAAGAAAACAATATAAAAATATCCATAAAATATTACATGATTTTTGCTTCCACTAACTTAAAGAATTTTTCAAACCCTTACCTTCAGGTCTTGCTTTGGGTTTTTGTAATCCAGCATCCATCATAAGCTCGAATGAAAAAGCAACATTATGGACTTTTTGATCAAAGGTTGTTGGAGTTAAATTAAATGAGTACAGAGGCACAAAGTATCCTTCCAGTAAGCCCATAAGCAAAGTCAAGTACAAGCCATCATGAAACTAAAAAAATAAAGGAATTTGTACAGTCAAACCCCGTTAATGTGAAGTAAAAGCAGTTCTCCATACTTAAAACTTAACGTTAATATATTAAATTTGGTTAACGTGAACTTCGACTTCGCGTTAACAGGGTTCGACTGCATAGTCATAAGTAGAACACAAAAACGTTCATCTATCATTTAATATTGGTATCACCAGCCAAGCAACAATGCTAGTTGAGCATGTTTCGAGTAAATACTTTGTTTTTTAAAACAATATAGCATTATTTTATTACACTAGCACATAGTAAGTACATTTCTTGTTTAGTCCAGTCTCAAACTGTACATTTCAGGACCAATCGCGACAGAGATTTTCTACATTTGAGAGAAATATTTTATTCCTTAACATTTTTAGTAAATGCTAAGAAACTATAACTTTTTTCTCAAATCCTACACCTGCTTTTTTTTGCGAGTTACAAACCATCCACTGCTATGTCTTTGCAGCACAAATTTATTTTTACAGCAAGTTTACATTTAAATGCTGGTTTAAAAAGTTGTACCAAAAATGTATTGTTTCATAAACCTTAATAAAAATTCAACTTATATAATTAATAAAATGTACCTGAGTTTCCAGATCAGTGACTTCAAGATTGATTTTGTTTAGGTGTTTATTCACAAATGTCACCAAAGACTGAAAGAGAACCAAACTAATAAGGTGACAACAACAAAAATCGAAGTTTCAAAATCAATAACCACAATGTTTTTTGTTTGTTTCTTAAATGAAAACTTTAAAAAAATTTATCACAAGGAATTTTACAAAACAATAACAAAGGAATGATGTAAGAAATTATTGCATTATAAATTTCATTTAAACAGGTAAATGAATAGATTTAAATTAGCAAACCTTTTTAACTAGCTGTAACTGTTCGGGTGCATGGTCAAACAAAGTATCAAATGCATCTCTTTCTAATAAAAGAAGTAAACAGTATATCAATTTTATTATTTAAAAAGCACTTAATTTACATTTTAGAAACGATTTATCACAAAAAAAATACTTACCCACTCGCATTCCAAGGTCACTGAAAAAGAAATACGATTCTTTTATTTCTACTGAAAGAATTTTACATAGAAAAATTTATAGTTAAAAAAGAAAAGACAAATTTAAAACAATTCTGAATTTTTTAAAACCTTTTTATATATTTGTATTTCTAATTAGTTTGTTGGCATCTGTCATTAAAAAACATGTCTATGGATCAAAAGTTGTCCAGGTTCCCAATCGCTGTATTCCAAGTCAATCACTTGCTGATGATTGGAGTTTCCACATTCTTGAATTTCACTTTTGTAGATATTTTGGAGGTTGATTTAAGATTGGGGGTGACTACCGATTACCAGCACCGCAACTGAAGTCTATTGTATTGATATTTTGGAGGTTAGGTTCTTTCAGGCCCTGCGTGCATGCTCATGTATTTAGATACAAGTTTTTTTGTTTTGTTTTTAAGTTTTGGAAGAAAAATGAAGAGATATGTCGTACAGTGATGATAAAAAGGCTTGAAACTATTCTTAGAGATGTATCAATTGAAGAATCGATAAATGAAGAAGATAAAGAAGTAAAGGGTGTGAGATTTATAGTGAACATAAATCTTCTTCAGAGGAAGATCTTGATTCTCATGATGATACAGATTCAGACACAGACATTTTGTCTCCAAACTTTTTTGTTTGCAAAGGCAGCATCCAATGAAATTAAAAATTGACAAAATGTCAATATTTCTTCTCACAATATCATGCTAAAATTATTAGGAAACATGGTGACAAAAAAAAAAATGTATGTTCAACAATTGACTCATGACAACTGTTGATTGATGATAGGTAATAGATATCTCGATTTGCACAAGGGACAATTTCCACATTTTTTAAAAATGAGTGAAATAAGTTTATATTTATGAAGAATCTTTCTGATTGCAAATATTCAAAAAAAAGATCTTTAAAAAAATTAGTTATTTAAATATTAGGAAAGGAAATTGCGCCAAAACCAGTCCGAGCGCAGTCGGATCAAAACGATACGCTATAGCTGTGACGTCAAAACATCCTTCCGTTTCTATAGTTATAGTGAGGTTTCTGCCAAATTTTTGGTGTGTGATTGGTAGACAATTGCTATATCCCGTACCGGTTGGGGTGATTTGCGAGAAACTTGCAAAACTGGTTTCCGCTGTTGCGTTTCAAGCCAAGTTGTTTTGGATGCAGTGACATCACATTTGCTTTGAGCCAAATGCATCGTTTTCCTCCGAAAACTAACAAGAACTTTGGTTGCAAATTAAAAAAAGAAAAGGCCAGCGAGCAGAAATTGTTGTGTTTATGGCCTTTTCGACACATTTAGAATTGAATAAAAAAAAGTTTTAAAGCGAGAATTGTCCATCATATAGAGACTAGAACACATAATTTTAAGTGAGAACGTGAACTTCAATGCAAGAAATTAAAGCATTAATTGGCTTTTGTAACTTGGAGGACTTCATAAATCGTCCAATGTAAATGTGAAATATCTCTGGGCTATAGCGCGAACACACCCTATTCGTATTTCAAAGAATAAGAATAAATTGTGTCTGCTCTTTCATAGAAAATGCATTTAATGTAATAACAGATATTCTTGGTACAGTATTATCTCCATATCTCAAAGTCGAAGGGACACTAAAAAAAATTTGAGATAGCAAGTTTTTGAGATAACAAGGTCGTAACCAAAACTTAACAATTCAGTTAAAAATTTAATATACTGAATAATTGTCTAGAAATTAGTCATGGTAGATAAGAATAAGTATAAATATGTAATTATAGTTGAAAAAGTCTCAATACACCAATTTTAATTTTTAGTCGAAAATAATAAATGAGTACATGAAATTGAAAAGAGTTAGTACTTACACTATAGTAATGTACATATTAAATAAAATGTACAAGGATGAATTTATTCACTACTAGTTACTTAAAAAAGTTTAGCATCGTGGCCTGGCTAAAAGGGAAATTTCTAATCCCAAAAACGATAGGCTTTTGCTTCATCGGAATAACCAATAAAAATGAGTTCTTGTGATCTTGGTTCGAATTTTGACTTGTGGCGATTGTTGAGAACGAAAGCTTTTTGAATTTAAGATTTTTAGATATGATGCAGTTGGTTTTCTGCCAAAAAATAACTCAAACGGTGTTTTGCTTTGCATGATGCATCGTGATTTTCTCAAATGAGCGTATTTTATTTGAAAAAGAATTGTGTGTTCTGATTCTGATAAATGATTATAATATTTGCTTCTACATAACTGAATGGCGATTTTTCTGGAAAACTTCATTTCTTACTTCGAAAATTTTTCGACACAACAAGGTTTTGAGTGAAAACTCTTCAACATAAGAATTTAAATTAACATTAGATGAATATGCAATATCAAGGGAAAAAATTATTTTTCGACATATCAAGTTTTTCGCGATATCGAAGTACTACTGTAGTATTAATTTTAAAAAACAGCTGACCAGGACTTACAGACCCACAGCACGTCCTCAAGTAAGTACTTGTAGCGCGCATTCCTCTGGGTTAAATATCTACATTATTATCTAAATATAAAATAATTTGTAATACTTAATTTAAATAATCACTAAGACTCTTGTTAGCTAATATTTTTTACCTGTGTACAAAGAATTTCCTTTACTCTAGTCAGTAACTATAATACATAATTATTGTTTTTACTCAGTTGTAAAAGTAAAATTACTAATAATCAACCATGAACTTACTCATAAGTAGATGTTAGTTCTTCAGCAACAGTTCTTGTGTGTAACATTCCATCTCTTTTCTGATTAAAATAAACAAAAAAACTAGTATAAAAGTTCTTTGAGACATTGTGGTATTAATAAGTTAGATAATTATTTAAAGTAATCTGGGTATACACAGGATGAAACTGAATACTAAAACACTGAATTTAATTTTTAATTTTACTAAATATAAATTATTAAGAAAAGTTAAACTATTAAAGCAATGTCAAACAATAATGAATTAGATGAAACAAACATCTAATTGGCTTATATGTTATTGATTATTAAATTGCGAATGAAGTACAGTAGCATGTTCAACAATATTAGAGTTAAATGAAATGTTTTACAAAAATTTATTTTTTAAAAATTTAGTACTTTCATACAATATTTATTAAAAATAAGCAATACTACTATAAACATTGTGTATCATATAATATATACCAGTAAAATTTAAGAAATTTATATGTCTTATGTCTAAGGTCCCATGTTTTGTTCCATAAAAGAATTTTTGATAAATATTGTAACTTTAAAAAGAATATATACATAAAATAAAAGCCAGTGACTATCTTGGATTCAGTGTTTTTGGACCTGAAGGATTAAAATTTGAGTTACCAAAAATAACCATTCTATTTATAAACTCCTACTCAAACAGAGACAGTTCTAGTTTTAGAGATCTTAGTATACTGAAGAGCTGAAACAGATTTTGAGATTCCCTGCGTCAAACATGGGTCGACAGTTTTGGAGTCAGACAAGCTGATCACTTAACTATTGCAGTTGAAACATGTGTGAAATAGATGTTCAAAAAATGCAAGATTATCTAAAAAAGTTCAGTCAATGTTTTGTATACTTTAAACTACAGTGGAAACTTTTATAAAGCTCTAGCAATGCATTTTCACATATTAACAAGATTCGCAGTTGCACAAATGAAGATATTTAGACAAATGAAGATATTCAGGTATTATTTTTTAAATTCTGTGATAAATAGAACTGTTGCCAGATCTGTTCAGGAATTTATCAAGTTGGATAGGTTAATATGGAAGCTAAATTTATTCAGTGATAAAAACCATGTTTATTTTAATATTCCCAGTGAAAACTTTGAACTACGGAATAACCAAACTGCATATTAAGGATTATGTTTCATATTCTAATAAATGTATATCAATTATCACATTATAAAATGTCAATTTATTATCTGGAATAATAAACTGTCATGGCTCTTTCTAAAAAGTAATAGTTAATATATCATTTAATTAAAAAAAATGAAATCTTATACACTATCAAAAAAAATATTTTGGTTCAATTTTATCATTTAATGGAAAGAAATATACGTGAATTTATTAAGTTGTAATCACTTTTAAATATTACATTTAGATAACTCACCTGTACAACCACAACGTTGATAACTACATTTTCAGGAAGCCGAATTGGAGCTCTGAAATGACGAGCTAAAGACACAAGTAGATGTAGAATGGCCACAACATTTTTTGAATGTATACCTAATAATAAAAAAATTTGGTCAGGCTAATGCCTTATAGAATGTAGGGGCATGTAATTAATATCAATTAAAATACTTAGTCCCAATATAGTTTCCAACATCTCAGATTTTAATACAAGCAAGAATAATGTAGAATTAAAGAAGGAAAATACAAAAGGTAGAAGTTTTACCAGGTTTTATGATGAATAAAATTATTTCTCACTATTGGATTATTAACATTTTAGTACAAGCAGGAATGAAACTCTTTAAGGGTTTTGAAACTTTTTTTTTCTTCAAAGTAACAAAAATTAGAAAATAGAAGCAGCATAATGACTTTTGAAGCAGACAAAAGACCAGGTTCAGAGCAGAACATATTTTTGGAGCTGTCAAGTAATGATTGACAATTTTAGAACAAAATATCTAATTAAAGAACAGCTTATCATTTTTCCAAAACAACATATTATATTCACCATTTGCAATTTAGCAATAATCAGAAAATCCATTATGTCTAAGTAAAACAAAAAAGAATTACTTAATGTAAAAACGGGTCATGACACATTAAAAACCTATCGATACAAATATATTTCAAATACAAAATGCACAGCCTGTCACCAAATTAGTACACATGGCAAACTTTTTAAAATTTCGAGGTTTTGGAGTAATTTGGCTAAAATAGGTGTAAAACAAAAATGATAAATTGGATCAATTTGATTAAGTACAAAAAGGACACACAAGGCATGCTAAGCTTTTCTTTTGGGCAAAGGTTCAATAACCAAGTTTACTTTAATGGAGCCATTACTTTAAAAATACTTAACAAAATTGAAAGAATAAGAAAACGAGATAATTTATACTCACTCTCAACATTCCATTTAGCTTGTTGATTCCAATTGGAAACTCCCAATACATTATTAGCAGCCTCAACAACTCTCTTTAATTTTAATTTCTGTCCTTCTTCAGACTGTGTCACCTCGACGACATCGATCTTCACATCCATTAACTTTTCTATAAACAGAAAATAAAGACATTGATTACAAACAAAATGAAAAATCAAACGCAATCTTTTTTTTTTTTTTAATAATAAAAAATACTCAGTTATAGAATTTAACAATTTCAACTCAACTATTTTAAAGTTAGTAGAAGATTAGTTTGGTAAAGAGTAAAACTTACCACCGCAAAAATTTCCAATACTGTCACTTTTTTATTTTTTTTTATTTTATTAAGTTTCAAACTTAATAGAAATTTACAATATGTGAGGATTTCTTCAAGGTATAATACATAAAGGAAATACAAAGGAGGCTATGAAAATGATTATAGTAGACTTATGAATAATCCTCCCTTATAAACAATTAAACAGCCTCTAAAAAATAGAATTACCGCTCAAGGAAGATAGTAGACATTTCTCTTGCAGAATTGATTTTTTGCAAACATTTGTTATTGAAACAAAACAATCAATGTTAAGATATAATCAAAACAAGTATATACATTGTCGAAAAGTTCCATTATTTAACATTTTTAATGTTGTAACCATGACATGTATATATAGATCCATTATTTTTTTCCATTATCCATTATTTAATTATTTAATTAAGTCTTGCAAATTAGCTAACAAAGATGCAAGAACCGAAAAGGGTTGGTTAAATAACATACAAGTACTGCATTATTTTAACTTTAAAACTTACGTGCATAAGAATGATTCTTTTTAAATAATAACTTGGAAGCGTATAAAGCATTTTTGACAAAATTGTACTGTAAAGTTTAAACTCTTTAAAAAAAATATATGAAAAGTAATTCATACCAAGAAGTTTTTGAAGAACTTGTCCGTCATATAAATCCTCTTCGATATCTTTAACAATTATTCGGTAACCAGCTAGTTCATCATTTATCCATTCTATCAATATGTTAATCAATTCCTTTAATTTTGGATCATCATAAGAATTGGGTTCAATCATGGATCTTTCTTCAAATTCATCTAAGATAAAAGAAAGGAATTTTTCAGAAGGCAATTTTGTTTTTAAATATTCAATTTTGACACTGTCATTCAATTTTGACACTGTCATTAAAAAATTTGATTAGAAAAAAGACAAATTTAGTTTACCCAAAATGTAATCTTGTGGTAAGAAATCCGGTGGTGCTGGGCTTCCAGGTGAATCGATAGCATGTTTTCCTTCAGCTGTGAGTTCATTTACTAGAAGAAGAAAAAATATTATGTCTATTATAACACATTATAAAAAACTCAAGTTCAAATAACTTTGGAAAATGAAGAGAAAATATTTCAAAAATACACGTGAAAAGAAATTAAATTAACATCAGAAACATAAACTGATAAAAAAAAGAAATACTTTTACAAATTTAGGCACTAATGAAACTTTCAAAAAACATTTGGTTCAGCGGCCGACTGTCACTTCCAAATAAGGTAAGGATACATAACAGGGCCACTCCTACATTCTAATTTTCTCTTTTTTAAATTACAATCAAATATCTGTCTTACCCTCCTTGATTTTTTTTCTTCGTCCAAGTGTTCCTAAATACTCAAAAAAGGATTCGTCTTTTTTTGCTTGTGGGGTGACAGGTCTGGGGGATTTTGGTCGGGGAACAGCCATTACTTAAGAGAGATGTTTTCTGTTCTCCAACTTCTGATGAAGTAAACAAAACTTTTCATCCGTGGTCTGGTTTATAAAAAAAAATCTCTTGGGTTAATGTTTTTTAAATCTAGCAAGTGTATTTTTTCTAAGTTAGCCAATCGTTTTATAAGTTTGAACATAATTCAAAGTTGCAAGCCAATCAAAATTACGTTTGAAATGTTTTCTGTTCGTACATTACGAAATAATCGTCACCATAAATAGCATTTATGAGTTTACAAGACAGCCACTGTGATTGGTTTACAATGACGTCAGACAGCAAAATAAGTATAGAAGAAAGAAACAACTTATGTCAAAAGAAACCAGTTGCTTAGTGCATTATGGGATGTATAAAACAAAAAAATAACGTACAGTACAGTTCAAAATAATTTCCTTAAATTTGTAGCCCATATCAACATAAAACTTCAAGATTTCTTAGATGAAATTATGTTTCGTTGATTTTTTTTACATTATCAATAAATAAAGACTTGTAACAAAAAATAAATATTTTTTTGTTTCAAAGAACAGAAAACCTATTTACTCCTCCTCCAAAAATAAAATCTACTTTATATATACCTCACTGATTTACTTTTAAAAGTAAATGCAGCCACGGTAACTCTCATTGTTTTTAATACTTTGATACTGAAAAATTGGAAGTAGTTCTTGTAACAACGTATAAATTCAGAAACTTTTCGGAAAAAAATTTTTGAAGAGGAATACCTAATAAGTTACTCTACAATTAATGAAGCTGTTCAGTGCCAGATTACAAAATAGGCCTAAATTGGCCCAAAGCCTTTTGAGAGCCTCACTAAAAAAACACTATAATAAAGCCTTATTATAACTTTTTCTTCCAAAAATTAGAATCATGGAAAAGTTAAAAATTTGCTTATACCATTTAGAAAAAACACCATCCCAATTTCATTTTGCAAGCATGTGCGGAAATTATTTCATTGTTCATCCCTTCTTTGAAATGAACTATTGCATCGGTTGCGCAAATTTTCGAGAAAGAAAACGAGGAATTTGCTTAAAATCCATGTTAACAAAAATTGAACTTAAAGACAGTTTTGAGTATTACAAGATGCGGATCGTCTTCTAACTTTAAAGTGTTTTTAAAATAAGTCAGATCCCCACTGCTGTTAGAGACTTGAAACAATGTGTTATAATTAAAAGTGGTTAGATTCACTGGTTTATATATTGAGATGATATAGATGATACTCCATCCATTGAAGTTGTATTATATTGCTTGAAGACAAGGTAGCAACATTTTACATCGTTCCGGAGGAAAGCAGTAGCATATTGGCACTAATAACTGTCCTAAAACATTTGAAGGATACAGGGGAAGAATCCCGATATTGCATTTTTGGAAAGCCGCGTCTGGCGCTGTTTCTGTGCCAAGGCGATTAAAGTCCCAAGAAGGTTAGAAGAGATGGAGGAGAAAAGAACTATCCATACTAGGAAGAACTTTGGCAAACCTAATCTTATGAAAACTAAGCCCAAATTCAAAGGACGCGGGAGACAAAAATTAACAAACTATTAATTCTGTGGAATGTGACAAAATGCGTTCCCGTGTGAAATATTCATTTGGACAAAATTTCTTCTTTCCATCAACTGTGAGATTTCTCCTCATATTTACAACAGTGTAATTTACTTCCTATTTTATTTCCCTTGTTGAAGCATTCTATAAGAAACTTCTGTTTTTGATTTTGGTTCAAACGTGTAACTTTCCTTTTGTGTTTCAGTGCCCATCCTTCTTTGGGCACTAGACTTGAATAGATGTAATTTTTATTCTCTGTAGTGGGTTCCTTCAAAAGCTGCAGTAATTACATAACAGGTCTTTTTGTCTCTACTTCCATTCTTTTGGCAAATGTACTTATGGCTTTGTCTTGACCAGTGATTATTTTCGAAATTTGCTGTTCTATTCAGTGCTAGAAGTGTGAGTAGATGCGAGGTGACGCGTCCCCCCACTTGTCTAGAAAACACCCATGCGTCTCCCCACTTCTAAAAACACTGAAATCCATCCCCCCACTTCTAAAAACACTGAAATCCATTTCCCCACTTCTAAAACCACCGAAATCTATTCCCCCATTTAAAAAACATTCAATCCGTCTAAAAATTAAAAGGAGAGGGGAGAAAAATAGAATTAACCATTTTCATTATACACTTCTGCTTTCTGCTTTTTCTGGCTGTTTGTTATTTTTTATACTTTCATTTTTGTTTTGTTTAAAGCAGATTCAGTCAATTTTTCTTGGAAATGCTCGGCGAGTCTCGGTGTGTCTGGGATTATTGAGGAGTGGATAGAAAAAGACATATTTATTACACTATCATTTCCTGTTTTATCCTCGACCATTTACTTTAAAATGTTTTGCATTTTGTTGATTATTAGTAGAAAACCGTGTATTCCTCCAACTTAACCATTAACTCTTATTTCTGATTCTAAACGGCATTTGTATTCGTAATCCATCTAGTACAAAACAAGATAAGATTGATATATTTGGCTTCAAAACTGTAAGAAAAATGACTCCGATACACTACAGAACGTTGAGGAAGGAGCAGTGGAAAATGTGCAAGTGTTTCAAATTGAAGAGACCACATGGAGAGATAATCTAGCACGTGGCAGCAACAGTAAGCAAAAACGCACTGCAGTAATGATTATTCAAAGTATTGGACACAAAATGATACGCACCTTCAAAAATACAACGAGTATCCATGGCTTACTTGTGAAGAACAAAAACTTGGATACAACACATACAAAAGGCTGCTAAAAAGCTTGGAACCAGAAAAAAAACAAGGATTGAAACTTTCTAACGAATGGGTAGGGTGTAACATTTTGCCACATGGAGACAAGGAATTTGACTAACGAGAATCCTTAAGAAAGCAGATTTTTAAACACAAAGCCAGTAAAACTCATAAGTATGCAGGAAAAATTATCCATGAAGCTAAACGAGGAAGCTGAAAAATGCAAACATTTCCTTTAAGAAGGTAAAATATCATTTTGCAAATTTTTTTACTTTCAATTTTTTAATGCACGATACAATAATTTATATACTATCAATGCCAAAATTGTTGAAACAAATTCAACTTATCACTGTTTTCCGAGTCATGTAATTCAAAATTGTATAATTTTTTTTATTTATTCCCGACTATATTTTTCAGTTTTTATCACTAATTTTGTTTATAAATTTCTTTGAACACTAAGCAATACTGGGCATGGGAAAAAAATATACCAAGCATGTAGGGAAATGCGAAATGTAATGACACTGAGAAAAAGTTTTAAGTCACTGAAAAAAAAAAACTATTTATGTCATAGTGTTATAAAAATGTATTATTCTACTTTGTATAAAGATATAGGTATTTTCACTTGGTCAAATTTTAACTTTGGAGGAACTAGAAAAAATATAAAGACAAAGTATTTAAAAAAAAAAAAATTAGAATTCCTTATTAATTTAATTTTATGAAAGTATGCTTATTTAGAGGCAATATTTAAATCTAAATAAACAATTATGTATGTAATGTTGAATTAATACTTCCCTTCATCTCTTACTTCCTAGTAAAAAAACTAAGTCGCAGAATATTTATTAAAATAACAATAAATTTTGGACCCTTGTTCGTGTTGAAAATTGTTTCCTTTCTACTAGTTAATTGTTATGTATTTAATTGCTATAAATTTATTGTTATTAGAAACGAAATTATAAAATTTATCGTTGAGGAGGTGCACTTTTCACCAAGTTCTATTCCAGCAATATGTATTAATAAATAGTACTAATATAGCTATATCCAATGACAGTAGTTAGAAAATAGGGCTCCTGAGCCATGGCGGGATGCGGGATGGGATGAGGGATGATGACGTCACCGGAAGGGGGCGTGACCGTATATGACATCACAGGAAGTGACGTCACCGGAAATCCCGTGACCGGAAGTGGAGTTGAGTTGTTCCCCTCCTGCTGCTGTTTTAGTTTCGGTTTCATTATAAGCTGTTTGTGTATGACGTCACAGTGGGAATGACGTCATAATGTGTTTTATATCAAAGTTTTGAGTGGGGGCAACACTTTTTAGTTTCGGTTTATCTAACAGACGGAGTTGAGTTGTTCTAGGACTGCTTCTTAATAAGAACGTTATGGTGATAGGCTTTTATTGCGTGACGTCACAGTAGATATGACGTCATAATGTGTTTTATATCAAAGTTTTGAGTGGTGGCAACACTTTTTTAGTTTCGGTTTATCTAACAGACGGAGTTGAGTTGTTCTAGGACTGCTTGTAAACGAATAAGTTAGAGTGATAGGTTTTTATTGCATGACGTCACAGTAGATATGACGTCATAATGTGTTTTATATCAAAGTTTAGAGCGATGGCAACACTTTTTAGTTTCGATTTACCTTTAAGATAGAGTTGAGTTGTTCTAGGACTGCTTGTAAACGAATAAGTTAGAGTGATAGGTTTTTATTGCGTGACGTCACAGTAAGTATGACGTCATAATGTGTTTTATATCAAAGTTTAGAGCGATGGCAACACTTTTTAGTTTCAATTTACCTTTAAGATGGAGCTGAATTGTTCTAGGGCTGCTTCTTAGCGAATAAGTTAAGAGTGATAGATATTTTTACTAGTGACGTCACAGTAGATATGTCGTCATGAATTGCTTTATGTTAGAGATCGGAAAAATACTTGCTTGCGATTGGTCGGTTTTTAGACACATCACCAAATACTCTCTTCTCATTGGTTGAAATGTGTCACGTGATTTCATTGGCTATACAGTTTATGGTGCTTTGAAAGATTATTTGAAATTGTAAATAAAAATTATTCAATGGAAATATGTGTGTGTGATTTTCTTATGTGAAATAATAATAAAAAAAAAAAAAAATGTTAAAGCAATATCACTTTATTGAATCATAAATTTTCCCACTTTTTAGGTGGTTTTACATTTCGTCTCAACTTTGTTTGGACAATTTTTACAGGTGACTTTAGCAACTTCTTATTTCCGATAAACTGCTTCGGAACATTTAAATCTTTCAAAACAGTATTAAATAAACTTTTCCGTGATACATTACTTTTGGTACTGTACATATAATTGAAAAAGTCGATAATGTTAGAGTTTGGTATTTTTTCTCCGTGTATGGAGATTTGACCCTTGGAATTCCACGATAAGATATCAGGTTGATTCTTGATGAGAGCAAGTGTATTTTCAGCTTTTCTTCGCATGGGTTTAGAAAGTGATGCTAATATAAGTTCTTGATAATTATCATCTTTTTGAAGTTTCTTTATTTCTTCTACTTTCACAGATTCTTCAACTTTCCTCTTATCTTCTATTTTCTCCACTTCTTCTTTCTTCTTCTCTTCAGCTGTCTTACTACTTTGTTCATTCGGACGTGAATTATTAAATTCTTGTAGATTTAAACTTTTCTTCAACAGTTCATGATAGAGGACCAATTTTTCATGATCAGGTAAGTCACTATGTAAAATTTGTATCATTGCCTTATCAAGCTCACTAAGCCTTTTATTGGAAACAGTATGTTTTGTCACCAATTCTTCGGGTATAAGAGCAAACTTCTTAATTTGAGCCATGAAATAATGTAGTTAAAACACTCAAGGCTGCAGGAATAAGTATGTTGAGGAAACCTCCTTTCTGTAAAATGACTTGACGTTTTTTCGGTAAAGACACTTTACGATTACTTAAATGACGCAATATCTTCTTATGTTTAGAGAGCGTTTTCTTCTGTCGTGCAGTCAATGGGATATTTCCATTCAATGTGTTAATGCAACATTCGCATATGGCTTTTATACAGTTCTTATTGAGTTTACTTAATAAAGTTTTTCGTAGCCTTAAAGGACAAATTTGCAACAGTCGTAATTGATTGAGTTGCTCCTTCTTAAGCGTCATCTTGCTAAATGATACTTATCTTCAAAGTCATTCCCTTTTATATCATTTAAATTGATACACGATCTGTCTTTCAGTAGGTAAAATTTTGGTACGTAATCGTAACTCTTCTGGTGTTTCGGCACGTAAATCTATAAATAAATAGGAATAGGGGTTTTTCGTTGCATCTTCAAAGACTTCTTGAAATAACTTGACATGTCGAGGAAATATTTGTCTTCCTAGATGTGAAATTTGACTCACGTCTCGTCTATTTTTACACAGTACTAAATAGTGTGCATTCAATGTAATGTCACGCATTTCTTTCCCTTTGTAGAAAAAATTTTGTGTTATGAAGATAACACTCAGGTTTAAATGATGACTACCTTTTGTAAAGAGATCAGTTAAATGACTGTTAGCATTTGACATTAAATCATCAATTACGAAGAGTGTATTCTCGCCCAAAAATTCTTTAAATGTCGTAGGTAGACCTTCTACAAATGTCACATTATCAATTTCATCATATAAGGGTTGATGTATTCCATAAAACCAAACAATCTTATCGGGAACAATTGAAAACATCCCCTGTTTTTCACTTATCAAATCCCGCACAAAATAACTTTTACCGCATCCTGTTGGACCGGCGATTACCATCGTAAAAGGATGTTGCAACTTTGGAAATTCCATTTTGAATGAGAGACGAGACATAGTGCTACTGTTTAAATACTTTCTTTATTGATAAAATGGTGCTACAATTCTAAAGTGCTTGATTACAAAATGATGCACTTTGATATCATTACATATTTGATTGGGTACAAAAGACAAGAGAATATCGTTCATAGAACGTCCATTACATTTAGAATATAAATAAAAAATACAATATTGTCCACACACGGAACTCGCATTCGATTGAAGTATCATAGGATTAAACTCTACATGTCGATAATGCTTTACATAACTTGATATTCCTAAGGGAAAATAAGACGGTGGGTTTCCGAACGAATCAAAGAAGCATATTTCTGTAGGTGATTCTATATAAAAAGCCACCCAATGGGTACCTTCTTGATTGAACTTGTCAGTGTTGGCAATAAAACAGGCTGGAAAGTTTCGAACATATGTTGGTAATCGATCACTTGAGAAAACACCCAAGAATATATTCTTGGTTTTTGCATTTCCAGAAAGAATTCTAGTTATTTGTAGGGTATCCATTAATTCGGAAAGTCACACACCACGTGACGTGATTTGGATATTTCAATCACGTTTTGAAACTCTGCATAAATGAGCACTGATAAAGTTTCCGTAATAGCCTCGGAAAATTTAATTTCCACACGTAAATTTCCTTGGTGTTGCAGATTAAAATGTTCTCCGTCGCAAAGATCAGGACTTAGATCAAATGCGTAAAGTACATGACCTCTGGCATATTCTTCTTGAGATAAGTAAATTCCCTTATCACGATTAAATCCGGAAAATAAGCTATGATAAGCCCGAACGTAGTTGTTGGAATCAAAATTAAGCTCTAAAGGCTTGCAGGGAACCGGTTGTCCATCTACATAAATAGATACAAAGTTTGCACTATGGTGGGAAAAGAGAAATGGGTTCTTTGAATATTGCCCATTCATTGCAGCATTTCCTAAACAGGTGAGAATGACACGTTTTGGCATGAGTCCAAGAAACACATTATCTTGTAAAAAGGACCAACTCCCTTTGGCAATGCTATAAGTTTTGCAAATCACACGATCAATTGGATATTTGCACGATGTCTTCTCCAAAGCCTTAGCATGCCCAATAGCAACGGCAGGGCTAACCTTCACTTTTCTTATAAATATAGAAGCATGCTCTAGAACTATCTTATAATCCCCATCCACTTTGGTTGAAATTAAGCAAAATGAGGATTTGCTGCGTATCATTTTAATTTTGATATCTACCAAGTTAATCATGAGACGATTTTGTTGAAAAATGTCACAGTGGAGTTGACCAATCATTTCTACGGTCTGGCTGTCTTTGATAAGATTGTAACGCGTCTTCAATCCAGCATCAGCTTTCTCATCTATGGGGTCTATGATATCAGGTTGCGTATCTTTGTAGAATCCTTCACAGGTCAGCAAACTTTTCTTGGCATCTTCCCCATAATTTAACAATGTCTCTATATAGGCTCTAAAAGGATAAGTGTTGCTTGCAGAAGAAATATTTCTCTCGTTTAAACTAACGTCTACTTGACTGAAAAGCGAATGTAGGAAAAGGTTGACGGGAGCAACTGGTTCCTTTTCTGGTAATTTAGTTCCATCTGCTTTCATCACTTTCACTTTCACGTGTAGATAGGAAGCAGCTAAGTCCACATATTCTTCACTACTTCCTGATATTGAAAATTCAATCGGTCCACCATCTCGTACACTTGAAAGGGGATGAAATTCGACAAATTGTCCTTTTTCGATAACGGTCTGGGTTGGGGGAATTGAAAATAAATCTAATTCCGACTTGACGCAAGGAGCAGAGTCTTTGTAGATGAAGGAAGCCATTAGGAGAAAATATCATGCGATGTGCACTTCTTCTTGGCTGAAAGTGGAATGATGGTTTTTTTCTTCTGCATACGCTTTTTATGTCTTTTTCCACTACCAATCATAGTCTTGACTTTGGTGGCGGCTTTATCTGTTAACACATTTCCAGCTTCTTTGAGTCTTCGTTTGGCGGCCATTTTAAAATCTTGACCTTGAGAAACATCATTCATCAGGTTGACACCGCTGTGAAACATTTGTTTCCCAATAGCTTTAGCACCTGATTTCAGTAGCGGAGCTGCGGCACGAAAAAATGATCTGAATAGACCTCCTAATCCATATCCTCTCTGATAAGAACTTCCTTGATAATAATTCAAGCCTTTTCCCGTCTGCTGCACATAATAATCTTCGAAAGATTTTTGACAACACTGGTAAGGGACATACATTATGAGAGAGACTTCTGACGAAAGTGTAACTTCACGTATGAGCGCCCACGTTCAAATGGCGTTAAACATCCCGAGTGCGTCCTTATAACGATTTCCAAAGTCTCAATAATTTTCCGATTTACAGGTAAGTAGTGAGGTCTATCATACTGTTCGCTAATCATCTCACCATCTTGTCCTCTCACTCTAACCACTCGAAGGAGAGGTGCTAAGACATCTCCCACAATTTGTGGTTCCACTATATCCGTATAAATCATCAATACGCGATAATGTGCAGAGGGGTCGGCTACGAATGGACCCACAACAGTTGCTTCTATACTTGCGTCAAACGAAGTTATTTCCATAGGTTCAAATCCAAGCATTTCAGCAAGTCCTTGATATAATATGAGTTTCGCATTATTTTTCACAGTTATCTGAACACGCTTAGTTACCGCATTATAACTTGTGACAATTTTATCATCATGTTCTTTCACATAAATAGCCTTTAAAATATCAGGAACTGTCTCATAACAACCCGGAGGTAATCTTCTTCCTACCTCTAACTTTTCACTCGTCTCGAATCCAATTAAATTATTTTGATGATTCACATTATACCAAGTATGCGGATATAAAAACTCTACCGTTCCAACTTCCCATTCTCCTTTCAGTTCAATTGGTATGGGTAAGCGAGTAATAAAATGGGAAATTTTATTTTCAGGAAAATAGGACATGGAACTATCCGAGATGAGTGTTATGTAGAAACTCATGATAGCAAATGAGTCCTGCAACATGTGCTAGTAGTATTTATAGGGCTAGTAAGTTTGAAGTGGGGATCCATTGATTAAACTTGTCGGGGTATCCTCGATATTTCACAAAATATTCCATTTTCTTTTTACGCATGCGTTTTCTTAAAACTTCTTCAACAGGAAATTCGTCTTTCATTGTTACTTTTTGTAACTCTTGTGCGTAAAACGTTCCTTGTATAGGCTCTCCTAATAAATCATTCACTCTATACACTGCAGGTTGTCTCTTGACACACTCTGTTATGACAAACAATTCTTCCGTCCAATTCGTTTCATACCCCTTTTCAAAGGTTAATTTCTTCTTTGAAATGCGAACTACATCATCTACATTAAATACGCATTTGGGTTTAGGTAAATTCTCCATATCTCCATAGAGAGTGAACCAAACATCTTGTTCATTTTCGGCATTCACTTCCACGGGAGTTCTTTTTATACTTGAATGGTAAGTATGATTATAACTTTTCACTAAATCTTGTAATACGTCAATGTATCTATGCGTATTTTTAGCAGTAAAGTACTTCCACATTTTAGTTTTAATACTTCTATTCCAACGCTCGACTATGTTTGCTTTCGACAAATTATATGTCGTGAAAAATCTAATCCCCTTCTTTTTTAACAAGGTCTGAAATAGATTATTCTTAAATTCCGTTCCCTGATCAGTCTGGAGTGATTTCGGAGTTCGTTGATCGAATATTATTTGAAAAGCCTCAACAATATCTATACCTCTCTTTCGTTTCAGAGGAATTAGCCATCCAAACTTTGATAGCACATCAATACAACTCAAAATAAAGCGATAACCATCATTAAACTTTTGAAGACTTGACATATCCACCAAATCCGCTTGCCATTGCTGATCAATGTTATAAACAATCACCCGATTCGTAGGAAATTTATGACGAATGGGCTTGTGTAGAGTGTACGCATCCACACCCTTTAGCCATTTCTGTATCGTTTTCTTGGGAATCTTTCTTCCTGAGGCACGGTATAATGCATCGATACCACCGAAACTTGCTACATGACCCGGGTCTTGATACGTCGCATTCATTACAGCAAGAAATTTTATTAACTCTTATCTGTATCCTAAGTCTTAACATTTTCACATTGAAATAGATAAGTTTCCAGTTTCATTGAGACGAAGCGTAAAATCGATAGCGAATCGATCACTACTACTTAAAAAATAAATAAATAATAATGCAACACATAAACAAATACACAAGTATGCAGTATTCACAACCTCACTCGATAGAACCATACTTGCAACTAACACATACAACTATAAACTTTACCTTATAAAGAACAAAACTTGATAAAATTAATATCCTTAAGATCATACCAATACCTTAAAATTCCTTGAAACTCCGTTTAAATGCAAAATTCCCCCTATATCCCCTCTGTGACGTAACATAAATATTTTTCAAGCAAGAACGCTATCTTCAATTCCCACCACGTGGTAATTTTTCTGCAAGTTTTAAAATTAGTTTAAATTATATTTTATAATTATTCATCAACTATTACTTAAATCTTTCCATTTCAACAAGTATCAACGTTAAAAACCCACGTGATAATTTTTCTATAAATAAATAAGCGCCAATACCTTATCTGTTTAAATGCTAGATTCCAGCCATATCATCATTATGACGTCATGTGTTAAAAAAGCCAATGAGTTTATATTTTGCAATCGTTATCAACAACTCAACTCGCAAACGCGTTGAAGCGTGTTGAAACATGCCTAGTCTCGCTCCCCACCCGCTCTGATCGATTAGAACCAAGCAGCGCCCTCTACTGTGAAATCTGATTGGTCGGTGAAGTCACGTGATCACCCCCCATATATATACGCTACCGGTTGCCGTCTCTCCATTTCTACTTAGATTCCTGAGTGCGAAAGACGTTTATCGTGTTTGCTTAGTATTTGCTTATCGTGCTTGCTTATTGTATTTGCTGCTACTATAGCTTTTTGCTGATTTCATCTGAATTATTCGGTAAGTGAATTTTTATTATTTGTGAAATGTTAGTATCTTTTAAGTATTATGTGTATTCAAATGTTTTAAGTAACATGTATATTTAAATGTTAAATTATTTTACGATATGTATTAGGGTAAAGAATCGCGTTCATTCAAATATTTTTCTGTATTACATGTTAAAGGTTTAAGTTATCCGTTCAGTAAATTTAAGATGTATGTATATTATTTAATATTAGCAGACAAATTATTTTAACTGAAGTTATTTATCGTGTGTTAAATTTATATATTGAAATGGACTATCGAATGCATTTGCTAGATTAAGTATCGCGTGCATTGTTAGGCTTAAGTACCGCGTGCATTTGTTAGGCTTAACAATCGCATCATGTTAAAGTAGTCGATTCAACTATTACATAAAAATTATTTCCAACTTGTATTGAAAATGTATGTTTTTCTCTTTCGATATTTATATATATTTTTTCAATTTCAGTTATTTATAATGTCATCATCACGTTCTCCTTCTCCCATGGTTGTCGTTGTCTCTAGTCTTAATGACCAAGTAAGTGCTCTTTTAGTAATATATATTTAAATTATGTTTGAATGCTTATAGATTGTATTTATCTTAAACTTTTAAAATTACTTACTATGTATCTTAAAGAATATTCTTTAAATAAGATTAAACTTGTTGCTTTTAAGTAGATGAATGTTTAATGTCTAAGATAAATTTTAAACTGTGTTATTTAACGTTGCATAATTGATTTGTTCACTTAAAACTTTCTCAATTATATTTGAAATTCGTCAATAATGGGTTCTTTAAAACTTTTTCTAAATGTTATTCATTAGTATAAGATTCACGCCATAATTTGTATTACTTTTGTACTTGGTATTTTTTCTAAATGTCATTCACTTGAATATTAGTATAAGATTCACGCCAAAATTTTTAATGTTTTTGTACTTAGTAATTTTTAATGTTGTAACTATTCAAAGTCGCCCCAAATTCACGCTGAAATTTTCATTACTTTTTGTACTTAGTAATTGTCAGTGCAGTAACTATTCAAAGTCGCCCCAAATTCACGCCAAAATTTTCATTACTTTTTGTACTTAGCAAATTTTCAATATTGTAACTATTCAAAGTCGCTCCAAATTCATGCCAAAATTTTTCTCTGACGTAACAAAAAAAAAAACTTAGAATAATTTCTCAATATCTTATTTTAGGAGGTTGTTGTTGAATCTACTGCTGCTGCTGGGCCTTCTAATGCTGCATCCACCTCACGCGGTTTACATGTAAGTATTATTTCAATCATTTAGGTGAAAGAATATTAACTTTTAAAACATGTTACTCAAAATTTCTATTTTCAACAGGTCTGTACCATCTGTAAGAAGGGTTTCGTACAGAAATGTCATTTGACAAGACATTTGAAAATCCATCAGAAAACTGTAAGTATTACATTCAAAGGACAAACTATTATTAAGAATATGTTAAAATAGCTTATTTAAATGTTAACTTTTATTTTCTTTTCTTTTAGACTCCTGCTGCTGGACCCTTTCGTGCCATCCATCTTGCACAAAGTTCAAATGTTATGAATTCCAATGTTGAATCTCATGTAAGTATTTTTATTTTTATTTTCTTGGAGAATGAATTTTTAGAATTAATAGTTTTTCAGAGAAGAATTTAACAGTTTATCGAGATTTAAAATATAGTGCTTTCAGATTGATGTATTTTACAAGTAGAAGAAGAGAAAGTTTTTTTTTTTTTTTTTTTTTTTTTTTTTTGCAATAAAATGTGTTTTAGGAAAAGACAAATTTTAAATAATATGTCTACTATTACTGTGAAATAATTTCATGTAACTTATCATAGTTTTATTGTCAACAGATATGTCACATCTGCGAGAAGACCTTTGTCCAGAAATGTCATCTCAATAGGCATTTGAAGAATCATGCTGGCAAGAAGGATTTTACCTGTGGGATATGCCAGAAGTCATTCACTCGAAAATCGGATCTGGATCGACACATGGAGAGTCATCAATCTGCTACCCCTCATGCCTGTCCTGACTGCGGAAAGAGTTTCGGTCGTAAAGATGTCATGATGCAACATCTTCTCACCCACCTTCGAGTTGCTCAAGTAGGAGGAATTCAACCTGCACCCTCTGTGCCCAGAAGGAGGAGAGTAGAGGTGAAGACGTCTGATGTCTTTGCCACCCGTCATTTATTCCCGAGTGAAGAGGCAGTTGGAGACCTGCTTCTCTTCATTAGGGAAAGTCATCCTCAAGTTCAGGATGTGCTGCAGGAGAAGTTGGGAGAGAAGAGGGCTATCAAGTGGTATGCTGTGTCTAAAATCCGGTTCGTTCGCAAGAGTGATGAGGGAGACGAGGAATATGCCACACCCTATTTCCGGAGCAAGGTGCAGATGGAGCTGGATGACAGCGTCCTCCCTGAACACATCGACCAAGCCTTCGCCAAAATCAAGTCCTCCTTCGATGAATTCATCGAGCGGGGATCTGGATGGGTCCTTGATGAAATTATTCATTTGGAGGTGAAGACTGCCACATACCAACCTCTAGCCCCTGCCAGCCACTTCAAGTTGCCCAACAAGTTGGCAGCAAAGAAGGCCGTCCTCAACATCCAGAATGAAGACACTAAATGTTTCATCTGGTCTGTCCTGGCTGCTCTTCATCCCATTGCTCATACAGATCATCCCTACAGAGTTTCTCACTATCTGGAATTCGAGCAGGAGCTCAAAATGGGAAATGTAAGCTGTCCCGTCCAACCCTGCAAAGTTCGTTTTGTGGAGGCACTGAACAACCTTCGCATTAACGTCTACGGCTATGAAGATGATGAGATATTACCTCTATACATCTCTAAGAGGGAGGATCCTGAGGTTATCAACCTACTTTACATCATAGAAGGAGATAGGCAGCATTATTGTCTAATTAAGAGTATGTCCAGGCTTCTCACCAACCTCACTAAGTATAAAGGCAAGTGTTTCTATTGTTATAGCTGTCTGCATCGTTTTGCCAAGGAGGAGACTCTCAAAGCACATGTCCCGTACTGTAACGAGCACTCACCCCAACGCATCAAGATGCCGACTCCAAAGGACTGTGTGCTGAAATTTAGTCAGTACAAGTTCACCCAGAAAGTCCCGTATATCATATACGCGGACTTTGAGGCCCTTGTAGAGAAGTTGGATGACACCACCTCCACTTCCACTGTGAAGACGGCTACCCACATTCCCTGCGGATACGCCTATGTCATTATAGGTCCAGATAGTAAGCCGACCAAACCCATCTCTGTCTACAGGGGAGAAGATGCAGTGGACCACTTCATCAGTAGTATCATTGCAGAGAAGGACGAGCTGGCGGTGAAGCTGACCACCATCATCCCCATGAAGATCACTGCACAGGATCAAATTACTATCAACGCAACGACTCATTGCGGCCTCTGCAAAGGCCGACTAGGAACTGATCGGGTGAACGACCACGATCACTTGACTGGTCAGTTCCGTCAAGTGCTCCACAATGAATGCAACCTTGCCTTCAGGTTGCGGAAAATGATTCCCTGCGTCTTCCACAACCTGAAGAATTATGATGCGCATTTGATCATGCAGGGGCTAGGGAAAGTGGCTGATCATGACATTGGAGTCATCCCTACAACGATGGAGAAATACATCTCCTTCTCCATCACCAAGAAACTTGACAAGATCCCGGTGACTCTCCAGTTTATTGAAAGTCTCCAGTTTCTGAATGCCTCACTTCAGAAACTTGTCGATAATCTGAAGAGAGACAAGTTTCACATTTTGAAGAGTTCTATCGCATCTAACCATGGTACGTAATATAGTCAATGTTAATATTATATAAATGTTCTCTTAACAATATCATTTAATTTTTATTTTTTCCTTAGATCTCTTGCTGAAGAAGGGAGTGTACCCTTATGAGTACATGGACTCGTTCACTAAATTTCAAGAAACATCTCTGCCACCTCAGCAAGCCTTCTATAGCACCCTTACAAACTCCTCCATCACCGATGCAGATTATTACCACGCTCAAGTTGTTTGGGAAGCTTTCGGCATCAAAGACCTTGGCGAATATCACGACCTGTACGTGAAGACGGATGTGCTCCTCCTCTCTGATGTTTTTGAGAATTTCCGCCGCCTAACTCTGGACTTTTACCAGCTAGACGCCGCTCACATGATGACGTCTCCGGGGTTAGCGTGGCAAGCCGCTCTCAAGATGTCAGATGTCGGTTTGGATTTATTCACCGACATTGACATGCACCTCTTCATAGAGAAGGGTATTCGGGGAGGTGTCTCCGTCATCACCCATCGTCATAGCCAGGCAAACCATCCAGGCTGTCCTGAATATAATGCTGCTGAGGAGAAGAAACATATATTGTATCTGGATGCCAATAACCTCTATGGTAAGCATGAATTTACTTTAAAACTGTCATTTTTTTTTATTTAGCTTCTATGTTAATATTGAATGATTTAATTGGATTTTTCTTTCAGGTTGGGCCATGTCTCAATATTTACCTGTTGGTGATTTTCAGTGGGTGGACCCTGAAAACATCTCTACTCAAACCATCTTGGACCAAGCAGATGATGCAGATGAGGGTTTCATCCTAGAAGTGGATCTCGACTATCCTGCTGAACTCCACGATCTCCATAATGATTATCCTCTGGCTCCCGAACGCTTCACCATAAAGCCAAATATGCTGTCTCCTACCGCCCTCGAGATTTTGGAAGAAATGCAGATGAAGCCAGCTTCTTCCAGCGAGAAACTCGTTCCGAATCTTCAGTCAAAGAAGAATTATGTTATACACTATCGTAATCTGAAGCTATACCTTTCCTTGGGACTGAAACTAACTAAAGTCCATAGAATTCTAAAATTCTACCAACAACCTTGGCTAAAGGACTACATAGCATTTAATACGGAGCAGAGAAAACTGGCCAAAACATCGTTTGAAAAAGATTTCTTCAAACTTCTCAACAATGCGGTGTTCGGGAAAACAATGGAAAATCTGAGGAATAGAGTGGATGTTCAGTTGGTGAACAACCCCCATAAAGCCAAGAAACTGGTCGCGTCTCCTGCCTTCCATGCCTTCACTGAGTTTGATAACAGCTTGGCAGCAGTACAAAGAAAAGTGAAGAGTCTCACACTTAATAGACCCATTTATGCTGGTTTCGCCATCTTAGAACTGAGCAAGGTTTTAATGTATGATTTCCACTATAATGTCATCATGAAGAGGTATGGAAGTAATGCCCGCCTACTATTCACCGACACAGATTCACTCACTTATGGACTCACTACCCCAGATCTGACTGCTGACTTACAGCAATTAAAGGGATTTTTTGACTTTTCTGACTACCCATCAGATCATCCCCTACACGATGTGTCTAACAAGAAGAAGATCGGCTACTTTAAGGATGAACTTAACGGAAAATCTGCTTTGGAGTTCATAGGGCTTCGTTCCAAAATGTATTCCATTTTAAGCGAGTGTGGTGAGAAACAAACGGCCAAGGGAATCGCAAGAGCAGCTCAAAGACAGCTAAAGCATCATACCTATAGAGATTGTCTTCTCAATCGACAACCTTCGTCTGTGGTTCAGCATCGGATCGGTAGTGAAAAACATCACATTTTCTCCATCCAGCAAAGAAAGCGAGCGCTCTCGGCATTTGATGACAAGCGATACCTGTTGGAGGATGGTATAACTAGTTATGCCTATGGTCACTTCAAAATTCCTTAAATTTAATTCTTCTAACTTAATTTTTCGCAATTCATTAACTAAAGTCATTATTTTTACTCAAATATTACATTAACTTAATTTTTATAAAAACTAAAATTAGTATATTTTCAGGATTTTGTTAGTGACCATTAAATTTAATTTTGGGAAATATACGTTCCCTCAAGTCTTCTTCAAAAAAACTGGACACTCTTAAATTTAATTTTTAATGTAACTCTATTCTAGAAATAGTTTATGTCCAACATTAATCTTTTAGACTAAAACTTTAAAATTGTTAAGAGGTGAAGATATCTTCTTAAAAGATATCATCGGATGGTTGATTAGTGACCTCAAGTTTCAAAGAAATATACGTTCTGTGGAATAAGATTTTTTTTTTGTTAAGGTGGAGTGAGGCGGTACCAATTCTTCCTAAAAGAGGTATCGGGCTGGAGGTGGGTCCTCACCTTTAATAAATAATTTTTCAAAATTTATTAATTGTAATTCTAAAGTCTTAACTTATTCAAAATTAGTTAGGGAAGTGGGGTGGGTAGATGAGTTACCATGAAGGCAACGTCCGATAGTCGATATTTTAACAATTGTTTGGTAAAATATTGAAATGTCACGTGTAGCTCGGGGTTAGGGTTCTTTTGACCCTTAGCAAATGGCCTTCCTTTTATTAACTTTTCAAATTTAACATTTTTTTTTTGTGTAACTTTGTTGCAGGTATTTTAACTTGGCTAAAAGATATGTAAGTAACTCGCTAGAAAACCAAACAGTCAATCAGGAGTTAACTTTTGGTCACATGTTTAAAACTTATCAGTCACAAGCGAGCATTTAGCTGACCGATCAGAACTCGTTGCCAACACCTGAAAACTAAATTTGGTATATATCCAATGTTATCACCACTTAAAACGTAAATCTTAACATAGAATGACGTCATACCCACTGTGACGTCATTAGTAAAAATACCTATCACTCTACCTTATTCGTTTAGAAGCAGCCCTAGAACAACTCAACTCCGTCTGAAAGGTAAATCGACACTAAAAAGTGTTGCCACTGCTCAAAACTTTGATATAAAACAAATTATGACGTCATACCTACTGTGACGTCACTCAATAAAAGCCTATCACTCTAACTTATTCGTTTAGAAGCAGTCCTAGAACAACTCAGCTCCATCTTAAATGTAAATCGAAACTAAAAAAGTGTTGCCACCGCTCAAAACTTTGATATAAAACACATTATGACGTCATACCCACTGTGACGTCACGCAATAAAAGCCTATCACTCTAACTTATTCGCTAAGAAGCAGTCCTAGAACAACTCAACCCCGTCTGAAAGATAAACCGAAACTAAAAAAAGTGTTGCCACCACTCAAAACTTTGATGTAAAACACATTATGACGTCATATCTACTGTGACGTCATACACAAACAGCTTATAACGAAACCGAAACTAAAACAGCAGCAGGAGGGGAACAACTCAACTCCACTTCCGGTCACGTGACTTCCGGTGATGTCACTTCATGTGATGTCATATCCGGTCACGCCCCCTTCCGGTGACGTCATCATCCCTCATCCCATCCCGCATCCCGCCATGGCTCAGGAGCCCTATTTTCTAACTACTAATGACACCTTGTTTGCAGTGGCAAATCAAACGCGCAAGATATAATTCAGGTTTGAAAATGGTAAAAAACCTGAAAACCTGGACATTTCGTGATCTTGAATTACCTTGCGTTATTTACTTGTCATGAACTTTTTTTATGTTTCATAAAGATCTATGTTAGTACATTACATAACAGAAGAGATGAATTCTTATGTTGCGGTAAAATTTATCTGAGACGTCGAGCGTGGGCATAAAGTGAAAAGGAAGCATTTTCAACCCCCTGGCACTAGTTGAAACAAGGTGCCGAATCATGGAATCAAAATATAGCTAATAATCCAGAACAAAGTAGTTTCGAAGAGAGTCAAGTGTATCGTAGCTTATTCACAAAAAACCAGTGGCGGCTCGTGCACTACACCCAGTACAGCCGGGTTGCATCTAAATTTATTAGTTCAAAACAAAAATTATATATATTACAATTTTCTACAATGGAGATCCAATTTCTACGGTAAGTGTAAAAAAAATCCGATAAATAGCAAACTTGTTGCCTCAATACTCAATTCACGAAAAAAAACCGCTTCCAATCAACCTATACTGGTGATCTTCCTCCGAAGAGCAGACGAGTGTACCTGGAACAGAGTTTCGGCAGCAACTTTGCTGTGGTGGCCCTGGTTACAAGCTACATAGTTTTTCCCTGCAACCTTCCAGCAGGACTTTGAACTCCTCAACTTGACTGACACAGAGACTGTTTGGATACTTCCACGAACGACCTACTAGTCATCTCTTAACAAAGTTAATCTAGAAAATGCCCGTCTTATTTAGGTTTTAACTAACAAATAATTATTTAGATAGAAGAAAGACACCTTCTTTTTCACTGGTGCCCCTAGAAATCAACATGCAGCTTAAACATCGCGATGATCTAGTTGGATACTTCATTTCGTACCCCAAGTGCATGGTCTGTAATCCTTCTAATCTAAGGCATCGTCTTTTCAAAAACAGCGTGGCCTCGTCGCATAGTCGGAGGTGAATGGTGTTTCTGTCATTGCGAGAGAGATAGTTACTGTTTTTTCGTTGAGCGATTAATGTTATTCAGTTTTTAATCGTATTTGAAAGTTGTTTTACTAAACATGTCTGTAACTGATCAGAACGCACAAACTGGAGGTGTAAACAAAATAGCTCTCAGATTGTCACCATTTTGGCGAAACAATATCGAATTGTGGTTTTCACAAGTAGAGGCTTCTTTTACCTTATCCAGAATTTAGGCAGATGTCATTAAATTCGCTAGTCTGGTCGCAAATATCGATGCGCAAACTTTAAGCCATGTTAGTGTTATAATTTTAGGCCCTCCAGAAACCAATAAATACCAAGAACTTCAACGAGGACTTGTCAGAGAATTCGCAGACTCTGAGGTTTAACGCGTTAAAAAGTTGCTGAGCGAAATACAATTAGGAGACAACAAACCATCTGGTTTACTTAGACAAATGAAGAATTTAGCCGGAGGTAAATTAAACAATGATTTCCTTAAAAATCTATGGCTTCAACGACTGCCAACTAATATCCAATCAATACTTCTAGCATCTAACGAGAAATAAGACCAGCTCGCAATTTTGATCGATAAGGTGTACGAGGTCACAGGTGATTGCCGTGTCAGCAGAAACAGCGGCGAAGCACTTCTACGACACCTGGATTTCGCGTTTTGGGATGCCTGAAGTCCTCACCACCGATCAAGGTCGACAGTTTGAATCCCATCTGTTCACCTGCCTTACCAAACTGTTGAACTTTCACAAGATTCACACCTCGCCCTATCATCCAAGAGAAAACGGGGTGATCGAACATTTTCACCGCTCGCTCAAACAGTCCATTAGGTGCCACTCTCCACTGGGCTGATATACTTCCTACGGTGATGCTGGGCCTTCGAGCAGCCTTCAAAGAAGACCTCAGTGCTACCTGCTCTGAGGTGGTATATGGAACCTCCTTACGCTTACCCGGGCAGTTCTTTCACTCTAGTGCTGCCAGTGTGGAACCACCGCTGTTCATTCAAAAGCTAAAGGACTATATGGACGCTGTAAAATCTACCCCGACCAGGGCGCACAGAAGAGAAGCTGTTTTCGTCCATAAAGACCTACAGTCATCAACCCCCGTTTTTTTCTCATCGTCGCCGTGAAAAAATCTTTAGAGCCAACATATTCCGGTCCACACCTAATTCTATCCAGGGGAGATAAAACGTTCCAAATCCGCGTCAACGGCAAGGAGGTGGTGGTGAGCATCAATCGCCTTTAACCGACCTTCATATGGACACCGGGCATTGCAAATTCCACTTCCCCCTGGGCGCAACCAACTTCATCGACCATGGACTCTGTTGCTAATGCGTCACCTGACATGACAGGGGATACCTCCTCTCATAGTCAGGAGGCTCAACTTCCAAGAGTTCATCAGACAACACGTTCCGGACGCAGAGTTCGGTTCAACAGGAGGTATTTGCAAGTAATATTTTCGTTATCACTGGAGGGTGAGTACTGTGGTGGCGCTGTTACAAGCCACACAGTTTTACACTGCAACCGTCCAGCAGGACTTTGAACTCCTTACCTCGACTGACACAGAGACTGTTTGGATACTTCCGCGAACGACCTGCGAGTCGTCTCTTAACAAAAGTTATCTAGAAAATGACCGTCTCATTTAAGTTTTAACTAATAAATAATTATTTAGGTAAAAGAAAGGCACCTTCTTCTACATTGCCACCCGTTGGCATGGTAACCGATGGAACCCAACAGATCCTTTCCCTCGACGAAATATATAGGGTGTTTGCCTGTGAGCACTTTTTGACCTTTGGCAGACCTTGAGAATTCAGTGGATTGATTGGTCGAAAATTAGTATGGGTAGGGCAAAGTGAGAGTTAACCTAAAAATTCCTTCAAACGGAATGTCATTTTGAAGCAATAAAGCCCTGTTATGATAGTGTGAGTTTTATTGGAAACACCATTCAGAAGATGGAAAGAAGATGATAAACACGAACTAATTAAAGAAGATAGACCAACACCAAGGTTGTCCATCCATCAAAGAAAATATCAGCATGATCGTAAGTTTCAAATTTCTTGGTATAAACTTTTCCCGTGGCTGTGTGGAAGCTTTTATTTACAAAAATTGTTATGTTGGCCGTGTTTGTGTTGAATATAGTGGATTAAACAAAAAGGTATCTCTCTGATTAGTAGACGCTTCAACAGGGACGGATTTAGAATTGATAAGGCCCTAAGCTATTTAAGATATGAGGCCCTTTATAAGTCCAGATATTATATATCAGTGAGAAATATGATTTTCGGATTCCTAGAGAGTTAAATTGAAAAACATTTAAAAAGTATATAGATAGTGAAGTAATAAATCTTTAACTTAAAATCATTTTTATTCATAACATACTTAAAAATGCAAACTCTGGTAAAAAGAAACAAAAGTTCTTTTAAAAGGCACATTATACAAAAGCTTATTATCTAATCTCGTGAAACATGTTATAATGATTAAGGAATTATATTAAACTAAAATATTTTCTTTCTTGCCTTTGCCAGAGCAAAGTCACTGATGGCATCATCAAATCATAAACTGCGTAGTTTGTCACTTTCTATGCACTTGAGACTTAGGAAACATAATTTATCTTGAGTCATTGTTCTAAATTCATTTTTTATCCTCTTCAGCTGAGAAAAAGGTCTTTCTCCAAAGCAATTTGCAACCATCATACTAAGAAACAATCTCAAAATTGTTTCTACACATTAGTGAATATTGATTGGACACGATCGTTAAATATTACCGTATACAGATCCTGATGTGTCAGACTATCATGTTTCGCTGAACCATAGGCTTGACTATGTCTAACATATTGAAGAAAATGCTTGACTTCTCCTACAAGATTCATGTCCACATCTTCAGGATATGTTTGGCATAAAGCACTCTAACTCCTTCACGAATCTTTTCTTTTGTAGCTTCTAATTTTTTTAAGAATGAAAACTTTTTTGCAGCATCATTGTATACTGAGGCCCTCTGTGCCAGACTTGACTCTAATGCATCCATCACAGGTATAAATGTTTTGATTCTGAACTTGGCTCTTGGCTCAAGGTTTTCTAAAGCATCATCATTGATATGCTTTCTCCTATATCTGCTTTTCCTTTTCTTATCATCAACATCAGGCAATTTTTTATTTAAAATGATCAAACATATCCCTGGAACCTTTAATAAAATTCTAAAGAGAAGCATACAATTTCCTACATACATCTAAACTAATTTGGGGTCTTGCATTTGATTGACTAGTCTTGTGAAATTCATACAGCAAGTAACTCCACGAATATAACATTACCATAAATTCAAACTCCTCCATTTTATTCAAAATGTTTAAAATGCTTGATTTCTTGTTTCGCCTTTCGCTGTAGTATCAATATGCAGCTGATGCAATGCAGAAATTATTCCATCATAAGTATCAAGTATTGTGTTTGTGGCCATTGAATGTGCTCCCCATCTAGTCATTGACAAAGACTTTGGAACTTTTTAATCATCTTTGAAGAATGACAACAGTACTATTCATCATTCTAGTAAAAATAAGTATATTACAACTAAGTAACAAAAAATAAAAATTAAAATTTTTTATTTTTTCATATAGAAATGTAGATAAAATTTATATTTACCTTGATAAGATACTAGCTGTAGGAATAAAAATCTTTGATAACAAGTGTCTTCGATTTTCAAGCAAAGGATAGCAGAAGCGCTATGTAAAATACATAAAAACAAACGACTACATTAAAAAATAATGTTCCAAAAGTAACCATTACATAATACGAGTTCTAATTTATACGATTAGGAGCTTTTAAAAGATCAAATATTGCTGTATTAATATAAATTACGATTCTAAATTCACTCGATGAAAGTGAATCTAAAAATGCATAGAACTTTGCATAGCAACGGATTGTTTAGCCTCACCTGACTACAGTGACGTCACCACTTACGTCGTTCATTGCTCAGTCGGACGATTTTGGGGGGGGGGGGGGCCTAAGCCACAGCTTGTCTAGTTTATACGTAAATCCTGCACTGCGCTTCAATGCCTCATGCAATTACTCATCAAAGCAGTACTGTTTTTAAGTAAACAAGAACTTACTGTTGCGTGGACGGGTTCGAAAGATTTGAAGCCAAAATCAGATCAAAACTTGCAGAAATTTATTCCAAAATAACTCTTCACAGTTCTCTTACAGCTCCAGAACTTCTCGTTCTAGTAGACACAATACAGCTCTTTTCACCTCAATAGAGCACAAAACAGCAGTTAAAAACTTGACAAACAACTGCTAAATCGCCGCAAAAGACAATGCAAAACAGTTCGCTTTAGAATGCTCAGTATCTCCAGTCAACTAATTCAGTGACTCAAAATTCAAGAACTGACTTCAGTCAACTATCGGACTCAGCTAACAACTAGCTCCGTGACTCAAAATCAGTCAACTAACTAACCCTACTTACGGCCATCCTTATATAGGAGTGGGGGAACTTTCGTGAATATTCCAGAGATAGACATTTGGAGAACTTTCCAGATTATAGTCGAAAAGTCCTTATACATGTACATGGGATACATGTACCCAAACATGTACCGAAAATGTCGCCAAGTTTGGCGACATTTGGCGATTTCTCGCCAAATTTGGCGACAAAAATTAGTCGCCAAAACCGTCGCCAACTTGGCTCTATCTCGCCAATTTGGCGAGATTCCCATTACCATAATGTTAAATGCCCTACCCCTTGAAACTCGCTTCCCAGAGTTACCTCTGTAAAACCCGTTATCAAGCGTTGATATCCTCACTGCAGGGAAACAAACCATTGCATTGCCTTATGCGAAATGTACAGAAATATATTTATTTACAAAATTAACACTACGAAATATTTACAAATATACAAAAATTCGTAACATTGTCCCCCTTCCAAGGACTGCACGTCCCGGGCAGTGCAGTTCCCGGAAAAGAAGGCTTACTTTCAAAGCAATGGCATTACTGAACTATAAAACTTACTAATTTAAAGACAGAAACATTACTGAATAAATAAATAAATAATTAAATAAACAATTAAATAAACAATAAACGTAAAAATTTATATACACATGTGACCATGGTCTTAATAACTATATACACTTTTGTACATTAGGGGGATTACAAACTATGGCCATAGTAAGGGGCTAACCTGTCGTAATGAACGACTCTAGGTTTAGAATTTGGTGACTTACGTATTTGGACCACGATATCATTCAGCCGGTTAAGGACTGAGTAAGGACCATCCCAGTGAGACTGAAGTTTGGGAGAAAGTCCTTTTTGTCGTTTCTGGTTCCAGAACCAAACCTTGTCACCTTCGTGGAATTGATGTCCTGTAGACTTCGTGTCATATCTGGTCTTCATCTTATCCGTCGCCAAGTGGATTCGCTCTCAGGCAAAATTGTGCACATCTTCAAAGCATGCCTGAAGATCCTCGAAGTACTCCTCTGGCGATGAAGGTGCATCTGGAGAGCGGCCAAACAACAGATCACACGGCAGACGAAGGTTACGACCGCAGAGCATCTGGGATGGGGAATAGCCGGTAGTCTCGTGGAAAGCGCTGCGATAGGCCAGAAGAAACAAAGGTAACTTCTGATCCCAGTCCTGTTGGTTTCTTGAAACCATCAGTGAGAGTTTATTGAGAATGGTTCTGTTAAACCTCTCCACCATGCCATCCGACTGTGGGTGTAAATTCGTCGTCTGTGTTTTGTCAATGCCAAGTAGATCACAAAGTCCTTTCATTACAGCAGAGATACAATTTCTTCCTTGGTCAGAGTGTAACTGAAGAGGCACTCCAAATCTCGAAATCCAGCTCTGAACCATTACTTTCTGCAACGGTGGTAGCCTCTTGGTCAGGGATAGGATACGCTTCGGGCGCCACTTCGTAAAATAATCCATGACAACAAGGATTTATCTGTTGCCGTCAGCAGATCGTGGTAGTGGTCCCAAGATGTCAAACGCAATCCGTTCAAAAGGAGCTCCCACGTTGTAATGTTGCAGTTTTCCTCGACTGCGTTTCTTTGGTCCTTTCCGGGCAGCACAGGCATCACATGATCGGCACCACTTCTCCACGTCAGCCCTCGCCTTACTCCAGTAGAAGCGCTCTCGAACTCTTTGCAACGTCTTCATTACTACGAAGTGGCCTCCAGTTGGACTACTATGAAGTTCTTTAAGAACGTCTGGGACTCGGGATCTTGGAAGCAATAGCTGCCATCGGGATGTCTTTCCGTCATCAGATTCAAACTTCCGGTACAGCACGCCGTTTCGAATATGGAGGTAGTCCCAGAGGGCCCAATATTGCTTCGTCGTAGGACTAAAGATGGAAATGTCCTGCCAAGTAGGTGTCGCATTCGAAGACTCCTTTAAATCGATTATTGGCTTGATGTCAGGATCTTCCAATTGGTCTTTTCTGACTTCTCCGTCACACCACGGGTCTGGATCCGATGATGTTGAAGATGTAATTTGGCGTATTACCGGATTGATCAGCCCATAACTCGCTTCAACCCTGGAACAGTATCGGCAGCTCTCTGGGCAGGGTCTCCTAGACAGGGCGTCTGCATTTCCATGTGAAGATCCTTTCCGATGACGGATATCGATGTCATACTCTTGGAGTCTCTCTATCCATCTGGCTATCTGACCTTCAGGATTCTTGAAATTTAGAAGCCAGGTCAACGATGCATGATCCGTACGGAGCAGGAATTTTCTACCGTAGACGTAATGATGGAAATGCTCTACGGCTTTAATTATGGCGAGCAACTCTTTCCTGGTGACACAGTAATTCCTCTCCGGTTTAGATAGGCACTTGCTCCAATATGCTACAACTCGTTCTTGGCCGTCTATTTCTTGGGACAAAACAGCACCGACACTCTCGTTGCTCGCGTCCGTGTCAAGAATGAATTGTTTATTGGGCTGAGGATACGTCAGGATAGGTGCAGATGTTAAAGCCTCCTTCAGTTGGTCAAATGCATCCTCACAGTCTTTCGTCCACAAGAATTTTTGCTTGCTCTCTGTCAGTCTGTGAAGGGGTCTTGCGATGTAAGAAAAGTCCTTCACGAATCGTCTATAGTAGGTGCAAAGCCCCAAGAAACTCCTTAATTGATGTACATCTTTGGGGCGTCTCCCCTCTCCCTTAACTGCAGACACTTTTTCTGGATCTGTGCGTACACCCTCGGCAGAGATGACATGTCCGAGGTAGGTCACTTCATGTCGGAATAACTTACATTTGGCCGGACTTAACTTCAGGTTGGCTTCTTTTAATTTCCGCAGCACCTTCCTAAAATTTTCAAGATGTTCCTCGAAACTTCGCCCCACGATAATGATGTCATCGAGGTAAACGAGACAGGATTCGTAGGAAAGACCTCTTAGCACTGTTTCCATGAGGCGTTCGAATGTTGCTGGAGCATTGCATAATCCAAATGGTATCACTTTGAACTGCCAAAGTCCTTGTCCGGTTGTGAATGCTGTCTTCTCTTTATCATCAGGGTGTATCTCAACCTGCCAATATCCACTCTTTAAGTCTAGTGTTGAAAACCACTTGTTTCCAGAAAGAATGTCCAGAGTGTCATCAATTCTGGGAAGAGGGTAGCTGTCCTTCTTCGTGACATCGTTCAACCTCCGATAATCGACACAAAATCTAGTTGAACCATCCTTCTTCCGAACCAGGACGATGGGAGAGGCCCAAGGGCTGGCTGAAGGTTCAATCACGTCGCTATCTTGCATTTCTTTTAGAAGACTTCCTACCTCTTCCTGTTTGGCAAACGGTAGTCGTCTTGGGTGTTGCTTGATAGGTGGGTGGTCTCCTGTATCAATTCTATGCTGCGTCAAACTTGTTCGTCCGACATCCGAAGATGTGCGGGAAAAGACATCTTGGAATTCTTGGATGACCAGTTTTGCAGCACTTCTTTCTAAGTTGTTTAATGGTGCATTCTGCAGTAGTTCTGATGTTAAGTTCTCTGGAGACACAGTGACTGGAGGATTGGTAATTCGATTTATGCAAGTTACTGGAGTACAGGTGGCTAACACTTCACCTTTCTTTATGACTTTCGCTTTATCATTCACATTGGCGACTCTCACAGGTATGGCAGTCCTTCAAAGGTCGACGAGAGTTGAAGCTACCAGTACTCCTTTGGGGCTGTTGTGATTTTCAGGGTATTCCATTATGCCATATCGGAAACTTATCTTCAGCTATGTAACCAGGAAGTAATAATTCTGTTCTTGCGGGTAATGTGATGTCTTTTTGAGCTATTATTTGATGTACTGATTTAACTTCACTATCTTGGATTCCAAATAACGCTATGTCTTCAGAAACTGAATGCAGCTCATTGTTTTTAAAGTCTAAGGAAAAATTATATTTCCTTAAAAAGTCCCGTCCGAGTATACAAGTGTCCATAATGTCCGCCACATATGCCGTGTGATAATAAGAAGCACTCCCGAACGTGATGTTGATGTTCATTTTTCCATGGATGTTGATTTTATCGCCGGACATAGTTTGGAGAGTAACGCAGGGGGGTGTCCATATTAGTCTTCCATCCAGTTGTTGGGCCAAATCTTTCCGGATGATGGTCACATTGGCTCCAGTATCGATGATAATATTGCAGGGAACTCCATTTACGTGTCCCATGATGAAGGGTCCATTACTGCCGCCACTCATTGCAGAAATTTGCAGAGCTCGAAAATGGGGCTTCTCAACAACTGGCAACCTCCGCCTAGCGAGTTGGCTTCCATCCTCCCTTCTGGGAGCGGTCTTAGCTCCAGTGTCTTGGCGAGTTCGGCAGTTTCTCCGTATGTGGCCCTCGCCTCCACAGTTCCAGCACTTCAGGCTCTGCTTCTTTTCCGGAGTATTTTGTCTCAAGTCAGTTGTCTTTGCAATTCATCCAGACGAGCAGCAATTAGGTGTTCTGGCTCCTGTAAAGTAGCAGTCCTGGTAGGATGGCGTTCTCTACGAGTTGCTTGCTGGGCTGCCTCGTACTTCATGGCATACACTAAAGCACTTCTTAAATCCTTGACATCTGCCACTCGCAGGGCCTTCTGTATCTCTTCATCCCTGATGCCATCTACGAAGTACTGTAGAGACAGGATTTCTCTACAGTACTTCGGCGGGCATTCTGAAAAGGCGAGATGGGAGAGCCTTTCAACATCCGTGGCGAGCTCCAGGAGTATTTCGGTAGGCTTCTGTTGGCGAGATTTCAACTGCAGCCTGCTGTAGTCTTTCACACATTTCTCGCCAAACCGCAGTTCTAATGCACTTGAGAGGGCGTTGAAGTCCAAGCGTTGCTCTTCGGAAAGCGTTTGTAGTATATCTGCAGCTTCAGCTCGCAGAGATGCAGCAAACTGGCAGGCTTTTGTCACGGAGTCCCATCCGTTGGCGTTGGAGACAATTGTGAATTGAGTTTTATACACTTGCCAGGAAGATTTTCCATCGTAAGTCGAAAGCTTGATTGAAGGTCGGGTGGTAATTGGTACACATCTCAAATCATCCGAAATAGTTCTGCTCGACAGTCTCTTCTCTAACATTTGGTCTATCTTTTCTTCTATCTCACCCAAATTTTCTTCTAAATTCTTCTTTTCCAGAATCTCTATCCTTTTCCCTAAATCAATGAACTTCTTTTCGACATTCTCGAATTTGCCTTCAAATTTGTCTTCTATTTTTTTCACGCTTTCTTCCATAGTTGCTAAAAGATGACCCTTTAATTCCTCCTGTCCGGCAGAGATCGCAGCAATATTCTTCTGCATTTCCTCTTGGCCAGAGAAAATTTCTCTCTTCATCTCTTCTTGACTAGAGAAAATCTCTTTCTTCATCTCTTCTTGACTAGAGAAAATCTCTTTCTTCATCACTTCTTGACCTTTGGATAATTTCTTCTTCATCTCTTCCTGCCCTTCGGACATTTTCTTCATCTCTTCCTGCCCTTCGGACATTTTCTTCTCCATTTAGTCTTGGCCTTTCTTCATTTCTTGCAGGAGAGCAAAAAGCTGTTGAAATTTTTCATCTTGCTCCGCCATTGCTCTGGTAATCGGCATCAAATCCCACTTCTGACACCAGTTGTTGCGTGGACGGGTTCGAAAGATTTGAAGCCAAAATCAGATCAAAACTTGCAGAAATTTATTCCAAAATAACTCTTCAGAGTTCTCTTACAGCTCCAGAACTTCTCGTTCTAGTAGACACAATACAGCTCTTTTCACCTCAATAGAGCACAAAACAGCAGTTAAAAACTTGACAAACAACTGCTAAATCGCCGCAAAAGACAATGCAAAACAGTTCGCTTTAGAATGCTCAGTATCTCCAGTCAACTAACTCAGTGACTCAAAATTCAAGAACTGACTTCAGTCAACTATCGGACTCAGCTAACAACTAGCTCCGTGACTCAAAATCAGTCAACTAACTAACCCTACTCACGGCCGTTCTTATATAGGAGTGGGGGAACTTTCGTGAATATTCCAGAGATAGACATTTGGAGAACTTTCCAGATTATAGTCGAAAAGTCCTTATACATGTACATGGGATACATGTACCCAAACATGTACCGAAAATGTCGCCAAGTTTGGCGACATTTGGCAATTTCTCGCAAAATTTGGCGACAAAAATTAGTCGCCAAAACCATCGCCAACTTGGCTCTATCTCGCCAATTTGGCGAGATTCCCATTACCATAATGTTAAATGCCCTACCTCTTGAAACTCGCTTCCCAGAGTTACCTCTGTAAAACCCGTTATCAAGCGTTGATATCCTCACTGCAGGGAAACAAACCATTGCATTGCCTTATGCGAAATGTACAGAAATTTATCTATTTACAAAATTAGCACTACGAAATATTTACAAATATACAAAAATTCGTAACATTACGTACAGAGGCCAAATCAAGAGATTTTTTTTTTAATAAAAACTATACAGAATGATTTGATTAATTCTTTTTATTTTATAATGTTAGGATATAAATGTTATTATTTTGTACAAAATTGAAACGAAACTTCGATTTGAGTATTAAAAAATTTGTATTCATTTTGAATAACTCAAAAGTAAGTCAAATGTGTTTATAGTTTTTTTTGCTTTAAAATAATCTCTAAATGGAATTTTTGCAAGGTAATGGTATCATTTGAAGACCAGAGAGTTATTTTATTAGTTTGAAATACAATTTTATTCTGAAAATAAATTTGAATATTTAAACTCGTTATCTAATAAATTGTGTTTTTGGCACGTGAAACTTCATTTAAACAGTGATAACTAAAGTTTGATACAATCTTTTAGAAAAATGATTCAAGAATTATAATCTACATTAACAGTAGATAGAAAAGGACATTCCTGGGCCAAGGCGGAGCAGGGATGATGACGTCACCAGAAGTGGGCATGACCGGATATGACATCACAGGAAGTGACATCACCGGATATGCCGTCACCGGAAGTCACGTGATTGGAAATGGAGTGGAGTTGTTTCCTTCCTGCTGCTGTTTTAGTTTCGGTTTCATTATAAGCTGTTTGTGTATGACGTCACAGTGGGTATGACGTCATAATTTTTTTTATCAAAGTTTTGAGCGGTGGCAACACTTTTTAGTTTCGATTTACCTTTCAGACGGAGTTGAGTTGTTCTAGGGCTGCTTCTAAATAAGAACATTATGGTGATAGGGCTTTATTGCGTGACGTCATAGTGGATATGACGTCATTTATGACATTACAAAGTTTTGAGCGGTGGCAACACTTTTTCGACTTACCTTTAAGGAGGAGTTGAGTTGTTCTATGGCTGCTTCTAAACGAATAACTTAGAGTTATAGGTATTTTTACTAGTGACGTCAAAGTGGGAATGACGTCATGACTTGCTTTATGTTAGAGATCGGCAAAATACTTGCTTGCGATTGGTCGGTTTTAGACATATCGCCAAATACTCTCTTCTCATTGGTTGAAATGTGTCACGTGATTTCATTGGCTATACAGTTTAGTAAGATAGTTTTCTTCAAAATTTAAGGTAGTGGCGCCACCTAGGGATGAATTTAAGAGTCATTTACATTAAATTTCTAAGATAAGAGATATACGCAAATAAAAAAATCTTAACACGACTTTTAAGTTTAATAAAAGTGAAGGCCATTTGCTAAGGTCTAAAGAACCCTAACCCCGAGCTACACGTGACATTTCAATATTTTACCAAACAATTGTTTTTAACATGACAATGTTTTGAATGTAAAGTTTATTTAATAGTAATTTCCGACTTGAAAAATGTAGATAGCATTTATTTTCGATGAGCTTGATTTCAACTGACAAATATATTTCAACATTCGAAGCATATGCGAGTTATGTGAATAAACCATATGCAACTTAGCTAAATTTCAGTAATTAAGTTGGGAAGTTTTATCTTTGCCATAGAAAATATATTTATTTTTACTGATTTTTTTTTAAGTGCTATGACGATCTTTTACAAAGTATGTCTTCTTGCAACATGAGAAAAGATGCGAAATGATAAGGACTTCACTGGTATGCTTTCAATTCCTTGAGAAATAAATTTAGCTTAACTACAAGACTTAATCTGATTCTGAAGATTATGAAGTATGCTATTTCCTATCGTAATTTATAATTTTTCATGATACTTGGTTTAAAAGTTGAAAAAGTTTGCATAAATTTCCTATGTAAATTCTACTTCACTGAAAAGTTATCGGTCACAAGCAATAAAAATTTCACTTTGTTTGACTAATGTTATGCATGTTGTATAAGTTATTTAGAAATTATGGGTGGAAGTTAAAAATCTCTATATTAATGATATATTGTTAACACCTCTCAAATAAAAAATTTCCCGTATAATTTAGTCTGTCCAGATAATGTTCAATTTTACATAGTATAACAAACTACACATTTTTTAAATTTATGCTAGTTTTTCAGAAGAAAAAAAATTCTTTAAGTTTGCCTAGCAAACTTTTTTCAGTATTTAAATATTCTAAGTATATTCCATCACAAGAGTAGTTAACTATTTCAACTAAGGGAAATATCTTATTATTTTAATTTGTTTGAATGATGTTATATTTTTATCTTTCTGATTGGTGATTTGCATATACTCTTTTAAAAACTTTACACAATTCATAACATATATATTAGAAATAATAGTATATCGCATCTGAGATTGAACAAATTTATAACTATTATCATGTAAAGAAGGTTAAATTTTAAAACATGTCATTGAATATGAGTGTTACCATGAAAAAAGTTAACTAAATTACTTGTGATTTCCTTTTAGAATATAAAAAGTTATGTAGTTTACATATAATTCGCAAGTTTCTTTCAAATTATCTTAAGATGTTTTAAAAGTCTTGCAGGTTATTTTCAAAACTTGAATGATATCTATAATGTATTTAATATCTACAATTTATTTAATATTTTCCCCCAATTCACCTTTCTTAGATTGATAAGTAAAATAATCCTTAATCAGCATTCATTGCACAAGTTAATATGACACCTTAACGTATATTATTACAACAGGCGCGTAGCCAGGGGGTGGCTGATGGGGCTGCAGCCCCCCCCGAAATTTTCAAACCTCGAAAGTCAGAAATAGATCTATTTATGCTTGGATAATTAAAATTTGAAAATAACACAAGTTTTCGTTATTTTCTAATTTTTTGAAATTGTATATAAGCCCATCAATTCAAAACGAAATCATAAGTATTTTTGGAGAGCTCATACAATCCGAAATAGTTAAAAAAGTATCAAATTCAGAGTTTTTTTCCCATCATTGCCGACGAAACAACAGATATTTCTCAAATAGAACAACTGTCTTTATGCATAAGGTATATTGATGAAGCAACTGTACAAACTAGAGAAGATTTCCTTGCGTTTATTCCTGTCACTGATTTAACTGGTGCAGGTCTTACAGCTACAATTGTAGAAGACTTGCTAAAACTTGGCTTTGATTTAAACAAGCTACGTGGCCAAGGATACGACGGGGCGTCAAACATGCGTAGGCAATTTCGTGGTGTTCAAGCTATGGTGAGAGAAAAATACCCGAAAGCTGTATATACCCATTGAGTATCTCACTCTCTCAATCTCTGCATATCTGACGCAACGAAAGTTCAGGGCAACCGAAACGCCTTTGGTGTAATTTCAGAAATTTGCAGTTTCTTTCATAAATCTACAAAACGAACAGATATTCTGAAAAAGAATATTAAAGACTTGAAACCCAACACAAAACAGACGAAACTTAAGACGGTATGTGAAATTCGTTGGATTTTACGTCATGAAGCCATTTTAATGTTCAAGGAGTTTTTAGAGCCAATCATCGCTTCGTTAGAGGAAATCGAGGGCCTCGCAACAGACGATTCGTCCAAAAAGCCAAACATTTTGTTGCAAAGCACATGCCAGTTTTCTTTTCTAGTATGTTTGTGCATCGCCAGTAAACTGCTCGGTTGCACATACAACCTATCCGAGTATCTGCAAAGTACTAACATTGACTTGGCCAGTGCTTTGGGTGAAGTCAGCAACATAACGACGATGTTGCAATAAAGGAGAAACAACCATGTGGATAAGTTTAATTCTATATATAATGAAGCTGAAACCTTAGCTGAAAAACATAATATAGAAGTCAAAACACAAAGAGTGTGTAAAATCCAAAAGAATCGCCCAAATATAGCCTACAAAACAACTGAAGAATACTATAGAATAACAATTTTTACGCCCTACTTAGATGATATGATATCTTCATTAAATGAGCTCTTTTTGCCTCATAAAGAAACAATTTCTTCCTTGCAAAACCTTATTCCGTAACACGCTGTTGGGAAGAGTTTTCAAGATATTGAACCATGCATCTCCTTTTATGAAGATGATCTTCCTACTTACAAAGATGTGATTGAAGGTGGATGGGAGCTGTGGAAAAGAAAGTGGATGTCGGTCGAAATGTTACCAAACTCAGCGATTTGGTCGCTGTATGAATGCGACCAAAACATCTTCCCCAGCGTATACGTTTTGCTCAAAATCCTATCCATTCTGCCAGTGTCAGCAGCCACAGCTGAGAGAAGTTTTTCTACTCTTCGGAGATTGAAAACTTATCTTAGAAGTACGACAAGCGAAAATCGCTTAATAACTGGACTGGCTTTGCTGAATATCCATAGGCAATGCTCAGTTTCAGAAGAGATGGTCCTCAAAAAATTTGCCAGCAGTGGAACTGTTAGAAAATTCAATTTAACTTTGTAATGCTTCTTAATTAAATACAATTGTCCCATTATTAAACTTTATTTTAAATGTGATATTTCTTCTCATTTCCTTATTTTAAAAAGCATTTTTATTGTGTTTCATTAAAGCATTCTTAATCAAGTATTATTCATGCATATTAACCCTTTGCACTCCAGGCCTTTTTCGCGCGGAGGAATCAGCAACTCGAGACATTTTAGGTTCGGCTGGTGTTTATGGATTTGCTTCATAGAAACTAAACACAGTCATTGGCCTTGCATCGAATTTCCGCATCACACCTAATGGTCCTCTAGTGGTTTGGCATCCAATCGTGTGGCGCCTGAGAGGCGCCACTGGAGTGCAAAGGGTTAATACTTAATGTCACGATTGTGAAAAGAAAGGGTCATTTGATTATTACTACATTTAACGAATAAATTTTCTTTCCAGTGAACGCTATATGTGCTAAAAGTATTACAATCCCAAAAAGTGTTTATTTGTTTTTTAGTTTGATTAATTTTGATTTGTAAATTATTGAATGATAAATATTGTTTCCGAAGTTGACATTTATAATTTCTCAGCCCCTCCCGAAAAAAAATCCTGGCTACGCCCCTGTATTACAAAGTAAATTGTCTAAGTCTCTCTTGAAGTAACATAAATTTCCAACTTGTATTGCTTTTCCGATTGAAAAGTAGAGGTGAAATTTTTTCTTTAGAATATCTATAACTAGTATTCATTTTAAATCACTTGCTATTTTTCTTCTATGTAACAATTTTGTTAAGTTTCACCCGTATTGTAGCATATAATCCCACTGAGTTTGAAAGATATTCAATGTTTTTGATAACAGAAAAGTTTTCAAGTAGAAATGATCTTAAATTCTCCAAGCGAATCATACTTTTTGGAAGAAAGTCCATGCAAATTCTTCATTTACTAATGTGTCTTTGAAATCCACTTCATTCATTCCAAGTCTTCACAAACATTTCATTATGAAAAAGGCAAAGTAGGAAACGATAATCTCAAAGATCTGCTATCACACCATAGCATCACCCGCTGCTTGCTCGTCGATCTTTATCTTAATTGGCTGATTACAGTCACGTGCTAATCTTCCCGTACTTGATGTACAAATCTCCCGAGCTGTTCCAACAAGTTTTAGCGTGACTCATCCTCCGGTCTAAAAATGCCGGCGAGTGGCGTATCATCTATCACTAACTTGATTGGCTAATTACCGTCACATACTTATCTTCCCGTTTAAAGACGTGAATTTTATATGTAAAGTGAATTTTTACACTAACGCTAAAATTCTTTGCTATAGAAAGTTCAAGTATGTTAGTTTTTTTCTCTTATATGTTGCATTTTAAACACGTCATACGAAATTTTTACTTCATGTTTATCTTAAAATTTTTAAGTATGTTACTTTTTCTCTTATTTAGCATTAACCTAAGAGTTTAATTGTATATGAAGAGTAAATTGTCACGTTAAAGTTTAAAGACATGATATTTATATGTAAAGTAAATTTTCATGTAAAGGTTAAAATCCTTTATCTTTGAAATTTTTATTCTATTAAATTTCCCATTATTTAACATTAACCTAAGAAAATAATTGTGTATGAAAATTTCGCGTATTGTTTATATTTTTTGTCGAAAAAAGTTTAAGTATGTTACTTTTATTTTTTTTCCTTCTCTAATTTAGCATTATTCTTACACATTTTAAAGATAAAAATTTTATGTGTGAAATAAATTTTCGCGTATTGTTTCAGTTCCTTAACTTATAAAATTTTTAGTATTTGTTTTTCTCTAATTTAGCGTTATTCTTACACATTTGAAAGACATAATTTTTATATGTGAGGTAAATTTACGCGTATTATTTAAATTCTTTGCCTTATAAATTTTTAGAGCTTCTTTTTTATCTTATTTATCGTTGATATAAGAGTATGATTATACATGTAAAGTTAATTTTCACGTTCAATTTTAAATTCTTTGCCTTGTAAATTTTTAGTGTTTCTTTTTTCTAAAAAAGTTAGAGTTGTCATTATACATTTTAAAGACATGAGGCAATGTTTGAATTCTTTGTCGTAGAAATTATAGGTATGTTATACTTTTCTCCTACATGTCAAATTTAAAGTCGTGATTTTTATGTGTAAAGTAAATTTTTACGTTAATGTTAAAGTTATTTGTCGTAAGAAAGTTTAAGTATGTTACTTTTTTTCTTTTATTTAGAGATATTTTAAAGACATGATTTTTATATATGTAGTAAATTTTAACGCAAAGTCTAAAATCATTTATCGTAGAAATTTTAAGTATGCTAATTCTTCTTACATGTCACATTTTAATGTCGTGATTTTTATATGTGAAGTAAATTTTTTACGTTAATGTTAAAGTTATTTGTCGTACAAAGTTTAAGTATGTTACTTTTTTCTTTTATTTAGCAATATTTTTACATATTTTAAAAGACATGATTTTTATGTATGTAGTAAATTTTCGCTTAAAGATTAAAATTATTTGTCGTAGAAATTTTAAGTATGCTAATTTTTCTTACACGTCACATTTTAAAGTCGGGATTTTTATATTTGAAGTAAATTTTTACGTTAATATCAAAGTTATTTGTCGTACAAAGTTTAAGTATGTACATTTTTTTCTTTTATTTAGCGATATTTCTACATATTTTAAAGTCGGGATTTTTAAGTGTAAAGTAAAATTTTAGGTAAATGTTAAAGTCATTTGTCGTAGAAAGTTTAAGTATGATACTTTTCTCTTGCATGTCATATTTTAAAGTTGTGATTTTTATATATGAATGGAATTTTCGCGTAAAGGTTAAATATTTATCTTAGAAATTTTAAGTAAGTTCTTTTTTCTCTTATTTAGCGATATTTTTACACATTTTAAAGTGATTTTTATGTGTAAAGTAAACTTTTTACGTTAATGTTAAAGTTTTTTATCGTAGAGATTTTAAGTATGTTACTTTTTTAACTTATTTAGTGATATTCGTACACATTTTAAAGACATGATGTTTATTCGTAAAGTAAATTTTCACGTTTACTTTTGAATTCTTAGTTGTAAGATATTCAAGTATGTTACTTTTTCTCTTATTTCGGCATTAGAGTATCCAAAATCAGTTATCAGATCTCTATGCAGCATTAGCAGCTAGTTCTGTGTTGCTATTCATCAACTTAAGTAAGTATCATTATACAATAAAAACTATCTTGATTAATATAACTAACATAGACAGATTAATTTCTAACAAGTTTATTGGGGTAAAGCTCAACTATCGGGACTCAAGAGCCATTGGGAGTAGTTAGGGAGCATTTAGCAGGTATTGGGAGCATTTAGGGAGCATTTAGCAGGTATTGGGAGCAGTTATGAAGCATTTAACAGGTATTGGGAGCAGTTAGGGAGCATTTAGCGGGTATTGGGAGCAGTTATGAAGCATTTAGCAGGTATTGGGAGCAGTTAACATGTATTTGGAGCAGTTAGGAAGCATTTAACAGGTATTGGGAGCAGTTAGGGAGCATTTAGCGGGTATTGGGAGCAGTTAGGGAACATTTAACAGGTATTGAGAACATTTAACAGGTATTGAGAACATTTAACAGATATTGGGAGCAGTTAGGAAGCTTTTAACAGATTGGGAGCCATTGAGAGCCAATTGGGAGTCGTTGGGAGTCATTGGTAATAACATCATAAAGAAAGACATGCTAGTTAAAAAAATTAAGATATTTCTGCACATTTGTATGAAGAATAAACTGTAACACTAAAGTTAAATTTGTTTGTATCAAAATTACAATTTTCATGAAAACTGTTAAGGGTACGTTAAAATTTTCGTGAAATTCATTAAGTTTTTTCGGAAAAAGCTACATACAACTAGATATTAGTAAAAATTTCTATTAAAAATATTTTTTTTTTACATTAGTGTTTAAATAATTTGTTTCAAAACTAAAATTTTCATAAAAAAATGTTTAAACAGACTAAAATTTTCATGAAATTCAGTATTGGATGGTTGGTTAGTGACCTCATACTTCAAAGAAATATACGTTCTTTGGAATAAGTTTATTTTCTTTTTATAGGGAGGAGTGAGGCAGTACCAATTCTTCCTAAAAGAGGTATCGGGCCGGAGGTGGGTCCTCACTTTTAAAATTTAGCTTTAAAATAATTAACATTTTCTAAAGTCTTTCAAATTAGCTTATTCAAAATTGGTTAGGGAAGGGGGTGGGTAGATGAGTTCCCATGAAGGATACGTCCGATAGTCGATATTTTAACAATTGTTTGGTAAAATATTGAAATGTCACGTGTAGCTCGGGGTTAGGGTTCTTTAGACCCTTAGCAAATGGCCTTCACTTTTATTAAACTTAAAAGTTAAGATTTTTTTATTTGCATATATCTCTGATTTTAGAAATTTAATGTAAATGACTCTTAAATTCATCCCTAGATGGTGCCACTACCTTAAATTTTGAAGAAAACTATCTTACTAAACTGTATAGCCAATGAAATCACGTGACACATTTCAACCAATGAGAAGAGAGTATTTGGCGATATGTCTAAAACCGACCAATCGCAAGCAAGTATTTTGCCGATCTCTAACATAAAGCAAGTCATGACGTCATTCCCACTGTGACGTCACTAGTAAAAATACTTATAACTCTAAGTTATTCGTTTAGAAGCAGCCATAGAACAACTCAACTCCTCCTTAAAGGTAAGTCGAAAAAAGTGTTGCCACCGCTCAAAACTTTGTAATGTCATAAATGACGTCATATCCACTATTACGTCAAGCAATAAAGCCCTATCACCATAATGTTCTTATTTAGAAGCAGCCCTAGAACAACTCAACTCCGTCTGAAAGGTAAATCGAAACTATAAAGTGTTGCCACCGCTCAAAACTTTGATATAAAACAAATGACGTCATACCCACTGTGACGTCACTAGTCAAAAAGCCTTTCACTATAATGTTTTCGTTTAGATGAAGTACTCTAACAACTCAACTCCGTCTGAAAGATAAACCGAAACTAAAAGTGTTGCCACCGCTCAAAACTTTGATATAAAACAAATTATGACGTCATACCCACTGTGACGTCATACACAAACAGCTTATAACGCAACCGAAACTAAAACAGCAGCAGGAGGGAAACAACTCCACTCCACTTCCGATCATGTGACTTCCACTGACGTCATATCCGGTGATGTCACTTCCCGTTATGTCATATCGGGTCACACCCACTTTCGGTGACGTCATCATCGCTCATCCCTGCTCCGCCATGGCCCAGGACTGTCCTTTTCTATCTACTACCAGATGTTTTGAACCTCAGTCAAATTGATTGGAAAAGAAAAGAAATTTTGCTAGACTTTTCAATGCATAAGTTCTAAGAAAAATTGCGATTTTGTTCACTTTCAAAGTTAGAAAAATTCTATTAAAAATCTATATAATCTAGAAACTAGCAGATGGAGGTTCATAACATTAAGAATGCTATTATGGACAATTTACAACCATAATTTCTTTTCTTGGCTCTATAAAACTCGAGTAATTGTCCAAAAATATGCTACTTATAACGAGTTAAATGTGAATTATTTAATAAATTTTTGAATAAAGAGGAAAAAAAAATTTCATGTAAACAACAATACTATTTATGCACTTTTAAATGCAAAAGATCCGTTTTTTTAAAATGATAATTTAAAAAAAAAAAGTTGAAGTGATGATTGTGGAAAGTGTGTGTGTGGTTGAAGGAGGGGAGGGGTTTTTGGATGTCGCATGTTTCCGTCTGTACTAACATTTTCGACCACAGGCCGTCACTGCAAAAAACATCATGCAAGCCATTCTTTACGTCGCGTCGACACCATTTAATTACCAAGCTAAAATAAGATGAAACAGACATTTTTAATTAAATAGAAATCTTAAGGATGGAATACGACATTAAGGATCTTCGATTGAATATAGAAATCGATATAGAGACTGAAGAAGGGAACTTTGGTCTTAGCCAAACAATGCAAATGAAAGATAAGATTTAATCTGAAGAGGAAACAACCTACTTATTTACAGATGTCTCCAAACTATCAGAAGACAAAGAAGAACTATACTACTTTTTTATAACTCAGATTGCAAGAAAGCAGTGGAGGCTTTAAGTTACATCCCCACTGTTACCATACATGACATCGGCAATGCATTTAACTTATTAAGTCGGAAAATTGATAACTAAAGACTGAGATGCAATAAAGAAACTCATCAGCTACCTTAACACTACCCAAACTCATACACTCATGATGTACAAGGCCGATGTAACACTATCACATCAAATGCACACGTAGACTAGAGAGGTGCTCCCACAACTAGAAGATCAATAAGTAGAACTTTTTTTCAGATTGGGACTTACTACAATATCATGGAGAGCAATGTAATAAAATGTCATTGCAATGTCATCAACTGAAGCAGAATATATATCAGCTGCAAACGCCGCATAAGAAATAAAGTGGAATATACAACTAGCATCTGTTTTTTAAATACCGCAAGTTACCCATCACAATTTCAAAATATAATATAGCCCGGCTCTGGCTATTTGGCTAATTTGAAGGAAAGATTATTCCGACCTTTTCTACTCTCAGCAACTGGTACCTGTTCTCTGTTCTTTTTCCTATGTCAATAGCCAGAGCCAAACAGTAAATCATATATCAGACATGGGCACCGGCAGGATTATTTTCAGAGTGGTGGAGATTATACATTATGGGCAGAAAGAAGGTTAGATTTTGTTCAAACCTTGATTTCTTAATTGGATTTCAAAATAAAATAGTAAAGAAAAGCTATGCAAGAAAGGTTTGTTCTATTAAGTACTTTAAAACCTCTTTCATACACCTGTTGTTCAGGGATTTATACCGCTATTTCACCCCCTTACATAAAATTTCCAAATTTCAGAAGTACAATTGCACACTTTTGTACCTTCCTGGTGGACTCATCACATCATACTATCCCAAACAATGAAAAACAACTCTAAAACAAAAACAATCGATATTAAGTACCATGACTTACGTGATTTATATAAAATAGAAAAAAGTGTTGCTAGATACATAAAACATATTAACTCGAAAATAAGCGATGTCACTTAATTGTACATAATACAAATTAAATGTTCGATTCTCAACTATTATGTTGGGATACTGGTATGAGAATAATTTCAACAATCGATAGATTGCCAGATGTTACAACCCTTCCACACCACAAGAACATTTTTTTCATTTTACATAACACTCCTTCTTCCTTCTTTCCTAGTACCACTTCAGCCATATAAATGTATTTCTCAGTGTATTAATTAAACTTAATCTTCAACAGAAACTCGTCTACAGATTATTTACCTTGTGTTAATTTAATTTCCCATCTGATGATAAAGCAGAAGAAAACAACACAGGCAGATAATTTACAAGTGAATGAAACATCTAAAACATCCCACTGAAACAAGTAAGCGTATGCTTATTGCTTATTATCTACTGGTTGCCGAGAGACTAAGTTGTTTACTACAACAACAAAATATAAATTTTGCATTCACTTTTTATAATTCATAGGAAATGATAAGTCAGTGTTCCCCTCTCCCATCAAACTACTGAACATCCACGATGAAAATAGGCAATAATCACCGAAGATCAAACTAAAATATGAAGAATTTAATAACTTCATGACATTCAATTCATCTGATTAATATCAATATAATTTAATGGTTACAATTTTAAAACATGAATTTATGACCATACTTAATTTAAATTTTTAATGTAGCCCTTTCATCAACCGATGGTAATATAATACGCTAGATAACATTTATTCTTAAAAGTAAGATAACGAATACAAATGGAAAATATTCCTAAAACCCGTAATTTTGAACATTTAATTAAAAAAAAAATGGGTAATGTTTCACATTTTTCAGCAGGTTACTAGGCAACCAAAAATTATATTTGTTGTATGTTCTTGCTAGAAATGATTATATAAAGCTTTCTTCGGAACCCGATGGAACGAATTACATTGCTACAACTAATCATTGAAGCTTGTCATTCAATTAAATGATCTAAAAACATTCACTTTACTTGAAGTCGCGTTTTCTAATCTCTGCAGAATGTTTTTCTTTGATAACATGGGTGTATAAATATTTTCAAAGCTTCTCTGAAAATCTGTTTCGTTTATCTCCCTGGATTTACTCATTTATTGACACATATACAACTATAGAAAAATGAACCCTAAGTACTGGTCTTCTGTCTTCAAAAAAGGTTGTATTTTCAAAATGCGTAAACTTACAACAGGATAAAATAAACAGTGTTTCATGTAATTCAAAACTATAAACAATAGTTAAAAATGAATAAAGTTAAGAATGAAATCGCACCGGCGATCATTACATTTCAAAGCTCATATTGACGGTATCCAAGTAGTAAGCAAACAACTCCAAAACAACTCCACATGCATTCAAAAAGGAAGATTAATAATAGTTGCACATCTTTTAGTTTCATTAAGAATTCCCAATTCGGATGCCTATGGTATATTTTGAATTTAATGGGCATGGATTTGTGCAAATATCCTAAGCCTAAAGGATTATTTGAAACAATTAAACATTTTATGAAAGCTTATTTTTTCACTTTAATCCAACAACTTGGCTTAATTTACATCTTGCTTGGAATATGGTATCGTTCTCAAGGGTGGAATTATGTTACATTACTCGATACTTCTTTTGCAATTACACCAAGTGTATTGTGGCTCTCTATGTTAAAGAATAAAAAGAACATCATGCTTTTCTTTTCCCAAATCAATACCACCAGAAACAATTTATCACAACAGAAAATGGCTAAAATAATAAACAGCACTTTGATAGCTGGATTTAGCTTTCCTTTCTTAATATTTTGTACGCAAGGATTTATCAACAATGAAAATGATAAGACAATGCATCTACCGACAAACGTCGGACGATTATTCATTCTCTTTCATGAAACTGCCGTTGCTTTTGTAGTGGCTATTACGTACTGTTCCATTTGCAATTTGTTTGTTCAACAATTAAAAGCTTACAAGAGGAAATTTACTCGATTGGTGAAAGGCACACATCCAACAACTTTATTTATATTATTAGAACAGTATTTAAGCACTTTTAAGGACATTGAATGTTTCCAGAAAACGTTCTCCACTTACATTCTTTATGCAATCTTGCAAAATGTTATCAACCTGTCTTCTGTGGCTTTGATTATCCTATCGCATAAGACGATTGATACACCTCTAGGTATTGAAATGGCTGCATATGTAGCTTATTCCTGTGCGATCATAGGTACAGTTACAATACTTGCCGCTGAAATTCCATTCGAGATGCAAGGTATCAAAGCAACCCTGTTAACTCCAAGCATAAATTTTATTAGGATGTTACATCAAGAAACAAACTGCAAATATCTTTTGGGTGTCATATTGAAAAGAGACATAACTGTGATGTCTGCTTGTGATATATTCGTTCTTGAGAAAAGTTTTCTTTTTAAAGCCATTGGCGCAATCGTTACACAAGCCATAGTATTTAATCAAATTACAACCTCATATAAGTTATAATTCAAAGAGTACATTCTCTTTTTATTAAAATATCAAGTAACTCTAAAGTTTTAAAAAAAATTTCGAACAGTAGCAAATTTTACTGTATTTAATCAAAAAATAATTATTGCTTGATCTCTTTATGTATCTCAAAGTTAACGAAAGTAAAATTTAATAAAAATTTTAAAATTTGCCTATAAATCCGAAGTAAATACTACAATATTGCAGTAAAAATAATCAACAATCAAAATAAAACTTTCTAGATTATCATTACCCTTCTAAAATTGTACAAGTCACGTTTATGAATGTTTCCTATTTCGTTTTATTATAAAGATAGGGTGATAATTACATTTGTACTATTGAGATTTGACATGAGAACCAGTTTTGTATTTGATAATTTTCTTCTACAGAGGTTGTACACATTTTTAAAGTAATTTACCCGTGAAAATCATTCTATTTATTTATAACAACTTTCCCTATTTGGTACATTTTTGCAATTTACAATAATTCTCTATCACTCATAGTTTAAGAAATATATAATTATATATATATAGCAAGGTATGAATTCAAAATATATGTGAAAAATAAAAGCATAAAATAAATATAACTTTTCAGTAAAAAAATGGAATTCATTCACAAAATCAAATTTAGACTCCCAGTAAAAAAATCAAAAATCCAGTTTTTTAACAAAAAATGAAATAAATTACACAAAATTTTACCTTTTAAAACCCAAAACGGTTTGAATTTCTACGTATAAAGCAGAAATTTAAATTCACTCACTAAATTTTTTTCTTTTCAATTAAAAAAAGCTTCAAAATAATTTGCAAGTTGAGCTGAACCACTCATGATGTGATTTCCATCAAATACTTAAGAGTAAATAGATAATTAAATGATTAATTGTTCGACATACATAGAAAAAAATCCTTTGCTGTAAATAAACCTCTACAAGAAATTTCAAGACTATATCCATGTTATTATGAAATAGTATGAACAACTAATCAAAATCTGTTAAGATTCTTAATATTCAAATATTAATTTATATTTTTAAATCCTTTATATTAACAACGAGTTTGTTTGTTTGTTGATGTCGGTGCATTCTATCAAATTTTGGGTCTGTTACTGGCACTAAAAGGTCGCTTTTACGAAATACTAATAAACCAACTTGCCATCCTCCAATCGCGTTTTAGTATTGAACCTATCATTGTTGAAAATCTTTCCTGTTACCAGCAAAATGTACGACAAACTATGTTTCAAAATTTATTTATTAATAACGAACGTGAATCTCACATCCAAATATCATTTATTTATTCTGATTAAAGTAATTTTATTATTTATTTATTAAAAAAATTTGGCAATATATATATATATATATATATATATATATATATATATATATATATATATATATATATATATATATATATATATATATATATATATACTGGCAGTGTTCCCCCGCGCTGCTGGGAACAACTCGTTGAAAGACCTAAATGTTTACACTTAAGAAAAAGTGGAACTGATGTAACATAAGGCTTATAAATATAGATTTATATAAAGGATTTTCTAAAAACTCTTTTATAAGTTGCGTGCTAGCTTCTAGACCGCGAGGTTGCGGGTTCGAGTCCCGTGTTTGGCATGGGTGTTTGTAAACGTATATTGGCTTGTCTAATGACGAATGTTTCGGCGCATTATAACCCTCGTGTTGCTGACGGCGCCAGATAATCTGAAAACAACCAACCTTTTATAAGTTGTTATGGGTTGTATTATTTTTTCGATAATACTTTAACCGTCTCACTATATACTATACATCCCTCAATATAAAAACTATTTTTAATTTGAATATTATCAATCAATTAAATTCAATAAAAAACAATATTATTAGCCGGCGATGCACTATCTGTTTTCAATGGTGTTGCCGGTGTGACCTGGCGAACCAAACAACTGTTTCGTTGTCTCGAACTTAAGAGATTAATAAAGAAGTCGAAAACTGAAAGTGCTTTAGTTTTTTTCTATTTTTCCTTCTTTTGAACCGGACCCCAACATTGCGCGAGGAGGGGAATTCTGTTGGAGGTTGTAAACCACCTTGAATGGCAAATCTTTCCAGAGTTTCTCTTCAACAGCCCTTCACTGCATTGTCGGCTGTGATGGCTTCACCAATTACCATTAAGCACAGTTGATCAGTACTTAAATCTTTCTTGTTAGTCAGTTCGCATAGCGGTAAATAATAGCACTAAACCACGGCGCCGGCGATGCACTGTTTTCAATGGTTTTGCCGGCGGGACATAGCGAACTAAACAACTGTTTCGTTGTCTCGAACTTTAGAGATTAATGAAGAAGTAGAAAACTGAAAGTGCTTTAGTTTTTTTTTATTCTTCCTTCTTTTGGACCGTACTCCAACGTTGCGCATAAATAATAGCACTAAATCGCGGGGCCGGGATGCATTGTTTTCATTTGTTTTGGCGGCACAGAATGACTGTTTCGTTATCTTGAACTTTAGTGATTAAAGCACTTTCTTTGTTAGTCTTAAATATTTATTTTAAAATATCCATGTTAAACAATCTTGGTGTAAGACTGCAAAAAATATCATGTTTTTTGGAGTCTTATACCAAGCAGTTTACTTCAAATCATCATAAATTCAAGCAAAAGAACAAATTTTGCATTCTGCTCTATCTATGCATCTGATATTAAGATTTATCATGGAAGATTTACTGATGTCAAAGTTCATATCAATTCTAAAAAACACAGTGACAACATCAAATGTAATACACTCATGTCCATAAATTAAGGATAATTCAGTTTTTCCCTAATAACTTCTCAGTGGAGTAGCATAGACACTTGAAATTTACTTCAAAGACACATCTTTATACAACAAAACGATAATTAAAACAACTCAGTCACAGAATGAAATGCAAAGTGTACAGCGGGGCATATGCAAAAGAATGGAGTACCGTTAGTGTGCAGTTGTACACATGCATTTACATTGAAAATCACAATTTAATTACATTGAAAATCACTCAACACATGGAGTTGACTTTTAGTGTGAGATATGACCTTCCCTGTCATCAATATTTACTTGGCACAGTATTCTCATACTTAACATGAGTTACTTGATGAATTCTAGCGCCTAAATTGCTCGTCCCTCCTTTTGAAATGTTTGCAAGTGAGGGAACGTTCCCAATGCATTAAATCTTTACACAATGAATATCGTAGAAGCGTCCCACACATGTTTGATGAAATTTGGAGTAGAGGAGTGATCTGGCTTACTTATAGGAGCGATACTCATATTTTTAATCCTTTATCCAAAGCAAAAGTGGAATAAAATAAACCATAACTATCAATAAACGCGATTTTGAAACTGATATTTCACAATTAAAGACGTGTCTAAATCAAGTTAACGTAATTACAGTAAAAAAGTGGAATTTAATTATTTTTTGCGCTCTTGGGAAGCTTATTAAACAAATTCAACAAATTGAATATAAAGACCAAAACTCTTTTCCCACCAAATCATTATCTTGAACTGGCATTTACCATGAAATATCAAGTTCCCACCTTTCTACAGATCCTCTGATGTCCAATATTACTCATGAGACTGAAAAAATTATTTTCAGTAAATAGTATCTGATGTTAAAAAGATTTGGTCTTTGGGGGCAATATGTTGACTTGGTTACATAAGCTCCCCAAGAGACCAAAAGATAATTAAGGTCCACTTTTTCCCTGTATTTATGTTAACTTGATCTAGACAAGTTTTTAATGGGGATATATCGGTTTCTAAATCGTATTTATTGATACTTATGATAAATTTTATTCCAATTCCAAATTTCTTCAAGCATGTGTGGGACGCTTCTACGATATGAATTGTGTTAAGACTTGATGAATTAGGAACTTTCCATCACTTACAAACAGTTCCAAAGGTGGGGCGAGCAATTTAGCCACTACAATTCATCAAGTAACTCATGTTAAGTATGAGAATACAGTGCTAAGTAAACACTGATGACAGGGGAGATCGTATCTCAGAGTAGAAGTCCACTCTATGAGTTGAGTGATTTTTAATGTAAATGCATCTGTACAACTGCACACTAATGGTACTCCATTCTTTTGCATATGCCCCCGCTGTACACTTTGCATTTCAATTTGCGACTGAGTTATTTTAATTATCATTATGTTGCATAAAGATGTTTCTTTGAAGTGAATTTCAAGTGTCTACGCTGCTCCACTGAGAAGTTATTAGGGAAAAATTGAATTATCCTTAATTTATGGACATGAGTGTAATAAAAATTCGAAAGCATGCATAATTGATATTAGTGCGTGTGATTAAACACTTTGAATACCACCAACTCATGTATGTTTCACTGTAGTTTCTGTGTCATAAAGCATGTTATTTGGGTGTAATGTAGATTAAATCATAAACCTCATCAGAGATTCAATCGTAAAGTTTAAATTTGGTTTATTTTTGAATCCAGGTTAGTATTTTATTTTATAATTTCTATTCTGTGCTAAAATGTAACAATTTGTTATATTTGGGTGCAATTTAAAATAATGCATTTTTTTTTTTTTTTTTTTTTTTTTTTTTGCATTTGTAAGTGAATTACTATTATTTCTATAATACATTCATAAATATTGTCGCTATTTGACTTTCCATGAATCATAGGAATGCAAATATTTGTTCCGTAAAAATTGTACTAATTTGAAAATGGCAATGTTGGCAGGTATGCAATTCATTTGATTCACATATTTTGTCTTCACATAATTTTATTTTTTAAATTCTGTTTTAAAATATGACACTTAGAGTAAAAGATAACAAAAAAATAGAAAATTTCAATATTTTAACTTTGAGAATTTTTTCAATTTTCAACAAAATTTTAAAATTAATTTTAAAAAAATTTCTTTATATAATTATGTATCACAGAAAGCTTTCAATTTGAAAAAATATTTTTGACTAATATAAAAATACGCAAACATCAATTATTATGGATTTTTCTAGGGTGTTCTTTTTTTTTTTTTTTTTTTTTAAACAATCCCAATATTATATATATATATATTTAAAAAAAAAAAAAAAAAAAAACATTATCTCAAAGACATAAATAATATCTGTTGTATAAGATACATTTTTAACATAAAAATATTTATAAATAAAAGTTTTTTGGGGGTTTTTTTGTTACAGGACCCCCTTAAAAACTTTTTCTTTATGAGTTATATTTATTATGGGTTATATTATAAATCCCTTATACTAACTTCGTTTTTGTGTTTGTGTTTGTTGCCACCATGCAAATCTGTGGAGACCTATTAACCCATTAACGACGCGACGGTTGGCAAGAAAACTTCATTTCCAATCGAAATTTTAGGGTTTTTTTCTTTGCTAATAAATTGCAATTGTTGTTCCACTTACTGTTTTTTAAAATCATAAAAATAATGTTCTAAAAAATCTGAAAAATTCAAAATATCCCTTAAATGATAAATAAACAAGGTAAAAGTTAATACTAAAAACATTCTACATATATTCGTAAAACTTTAGTTAGCAAATGGTACTTCATCCACATCTGGAGTACTGGCTAATAAGGGGGAAGGGCCACCGGTCATCTCTTTCTGTACTTTCAGTCGAATTTTACAATAATAATGATTTTGTATTCATTTCAAAGTCGTCTTTAATAGGTTACGGTTGACGAGGCAAAATCTTCGGAGAGATAATTATCTCACTTTTCGTCATCTAATCGAGCTGAAATTTGGCAAATAAACTCATTGTGGATGACATAGTCAATCAAGTTTTTATTGGGGGGAGAGGGGGAAGAAGTTAGTAAATAGTTCTGTATGTATCATTTCTTCGTAATGGGCAAACAATACGAAAACTAGATCGGATTTCAATAAGTTGCAATTGCAAATAAAAATTGGCAATGGATATAAAGAATTTGTATCGAATACTGTGTTTTATGGGTTGAATGATCGCTGTTTTCGAAGTTGTTTTTACTGAAGCTTGTGTCGAAGCTTGAGATTGATTGCACTGTTCTTTGAATAAATTTTGTGAGTTGTAGAAGCGAATAAATAATAGTTTGTATATAAATAAAAACTGTGTCATCATTGCCCCTGTGGAAAAATTCATAATATTGTTGACGTCCAACACTTGGGACATTCACAATCCAATTGAATCACTAGTCACCGAGGGCAAAAGTGTATGGGCAAATCTATCGTAAGACCAATACGTGGTAAAAGATGTCTAGCATATACTGATACTAGCTGAATACCCGTGCTGCGCTACGAAATTTTATTATGCGCATTTGAGCAATCAAGACATTCATGTATTCTTCACTTCAGACGTGTGCTCCCATTTCGATCCCGACAAATTGATTTAAGAAATTAGGATCTTTCCTTTGTTGACATTTTTTCCGAAATTTATAATTGTGAGTATATTGGAAATGAGACATTTGAATATCCTTCGTTTAGAACGTTTAACCCCCTTTTGACCCTTTTTAATTACTTAATCGGGATTGCAATAATTCATTGTGTTATGTGTGCTCTTAGTTCTAGTGAGACAGTAAGATATTCCTCGTATAGTTTCAAAGTAGCGTCGATTTTTCATCCCTTAAAAAATCAATCGATATTAGAAAAACTTGTTTTCTCCCCTCTTTTCCACCCCTTAAAGTGGGTTAATCGAGATTTGAATAGCTAACTTTTTCTATGTTGACATTTGCAACAATTTTTTGGAGTTATGACCATGTGGGAAATGGGACATTCGAATATCCCTCGTCTGGAATCCCTCGTCTGGAATCCCTCGTCTCGCCTCTTAAAGTTGGTTAATCGATATCGAAATAACTTACTTTTTCTATGTTTACCATTGTTGACATTTGTACCAATTTTAGAAACTGTGACCATGTGGGAAGTAGGACATCCGATTATCCTCATTTGGAACGTTTAACCCTTTTCCCACCCTTTAAAGTGGGTGAATCGAAGTCGTAATAACTTTCTTTTTCTATGTTTGTCTTTGTTGTCATTTGCACCTATTTTCAGAGATGTGACCAAATGAGAAAAGGAACATTCCAATTTCCCTCGTTTGGCACGATTAACTCCTTTTCGACTCCTTAAAGTAGGTTAATCGAGATCAGAATAGCAAACTTTTTTTATGTTTACCTTTATTAATATTTGTATAAATGTTCAGAGTTGTGAACATGTTGGAAGTGGGACATTCGAATATCCCTCGTTTGAAAAGTTTAACCTTTTTCCACCAGTTAAAATGGGTTAATCGAGATCGGAATAGCTTATTTTTTCTATATTTGTCTTTGTCGTCATTTGCACCAATTTTCAGAGTTGTGACCAATCAAGTGGGACATTCGAATATCCCTTTTCGACCCCTTAAAGTGGGTTAATCGAGATTGGAATAGCTTACTTTTTCTATGTTTACCATTGTCGATATTTGTATAAATGTTCAGAGTTGTGAACATGTGGGAAGTGGGAGAATTAGTGATCAGTGATGGCTTTGCCTTACATATATATTGTTGCGTGGATGGGTTCGAAAGATTTGAAGCCAAAGCAGATATTTATTCCAATATCACTCTTCACAGATTCCTTTACAACTGTAGAACTTCTCGTTCTAGTAGACACAATACAGCTCTTTTCACAACAATAGAGCACAAAACAGCAGTTAAAAACTTGACAACACAACTGCTAAATCGCCGCAAAAGACAATGCAATACAGTTCGCTTTAGAACTACTCTGAATGCTCACTGAGACTCAGTATCTCAACTCAGTAATTCCAGTCAACTCAGTGACTCAAAATCCCGGACTCAACTCACGGCCGGCCTTATATAGGGGAGGCGAACATTCTTGAAATTTCTAGAGGTAGATATTTGGAGAACTTTCCAGATCGTAGTCGAAAAGTCCTATACATGTAAATTGGGACCGAAAATGTCGCCAAATGGTCGCCAAGTGTGGCGACATTTGGCGATTTCTCTCCAAATTTGGCGACAAAAGTTAGTTTTTAAAACCGTCGCCAACTTGGCTCTATCTCGCCAATTTGGCGAGATTGCCATTACCATAATGTTAAATACCCTGCTCCTTGTAACACTTGCTTCCCAGCGTTACCTCTTCTAACGACGAACTATTGCACTGCCTTATGCGAAATGTACATAAGTTTTCCTATTTACAAAATTAACACAACGAAATATTTACAAATATACAAAAATTCGTAACAATATGGAGATAGACAAATCTGAAGCCTTATCCGACTCTCTAGAATTACAATTCCAAGAGAATAAAGAGCCATGCGATGACAATTTTGAAGATATCATTAAAGACAGAGTTGGTAAATTCGACCTCACTCATCACTTCTCTCAAACTCTGACTGATACCAGTTTGGAAGAGATTATGTATATAATCAAAAAACTCAGAGTCAAAATGGCTCCAGGAGGAGATGAAATCTCCAATAGAATGATAAAGAGCCTCCCACCTGAAACCATAGAGAACATGTCTAATATCATCAAAGCTTGTTTAAAACATGCATTCTTCCTCTCCATTTGGAAGCAGGCTACAATTATTTTAATACTAAAACCAGGAAAAGGCTCAATTATGCCTACTAGCAAAACAGTCCTATCAATCTGCTTCCCTCAATGGACAAAATGTTTGAGAGGATTGTTTTTTAATAGACTCAATCCCTACTTGTACAGAATGCCCAACGAACAATTTGATTTTATGACAGGGAGATCTGCCACTAAACAACTTGTTCGACTGCTTGAGTTTGAAGGATCGGCCAACTATAACTTATGTTAGATGTGTCCAAGGCCTTTGACCGTGTTTATCAAGATGGGCTCATCTACAAACTCATCAACATTGATCTCCCTGTCGATGTGACCAAACGGTATAGTGGTTAGCGTACTAGCTTCTAGACTGAGAGGTTGCGGGTTCGAATCCCGTGCAAGGCATGGGTGTTTGTAAATGTATGTTGGCTTGTCAAATTACGAATGTTTCGGCGCATTATAGCCCTCGTGTTGCTGACGGCGCCAGATAATCTGAAAACAACCAACCAACTCCCTGTCGATGTAATTAAAATTCTACAATCTTATATTGTAGATAGGACGTTTAAAGTTAAAGTGGGCAAAGCCCTTTTCGGCTCCAGAGACATTCTTGCCTTTGCGAAATCAATATATTAACTTCTAAAAAAACTCCAAGTATGCCAACTCTGATTTACAGGCTAAACTTAATTATGAAATCCTCTCAGAGGACAGTAAAATCAGACCTTTTGTGGACAGGACAGTAAAATCAGACGCAATCCTATCCAAAAAAAAATATAATACATAACTATGAATTGATATCCCTCTTTCAATGTGCCTATGCACTCCCAATTTAACAGAAGTTCAGGGGCTCGATCCCCTTCTCCATAATACACATTTATGTTTTCACTTTGTGATCGACCATTAATTATCTAAATTGAGCACCAATTGTGCTATCCATATTTATTATTTAATCATGATATGTGCCCATAGGGCAAATTTGTATTTTTTTCTTGTGTAGTATCCTGTATCTGTTTATTTTCTAATTGTATTTCTGTACTATGTTATGATTTTATAAACTTATATTTGTACACATTTACGATGAAAGGGTATACTGGCGATTTGCGTTGAGCACCCTAACAAACCTATTTATTCAAGATAATGATATTAGGCCTTTATTTGTTGGTAAGTCTTGACCCTTATAGACTGGCATTATGAAAAAGGAAATACTTATTTTTGAGTAATAATCAATTAATACAGAATATTTTTGTACAACATTTTGGACCAAATTTTCGAATTTGGGTCAATAAATTAGATAAAAAAAAAATTAAACACTGAATCAGCTGATCAAATTTTGAAATTCAATTATTCATACATTTAAAAATAAACATTTCTAAAGCTGAAGTGATTCAAATTAGCAGTGGGAAAATTCATTCATAGATTGGAATGAAGTTTTACATTAATCAACTTTGGCGGGTTTTTACGTCATATTTCCATTTTATTTAACCACGGCTATATTTGATCACTTTCCAGATGCGATGGCCGTGATCTAACAAACCTAGTGGTTCTACACAGCGTGACACTTTTTCGGAACTTAATTTTTATGAGACTAAATTTCACTGCCAAATAAACAAAAATTCTTAAATAACAAAGCTTTATTGTCTTATTAAGTATACAATGATTTTGGATAATTTCCTTTTATGAAAAAAAACACTTTTTTTCTCTATAATTAAAAAGAAAGATATGTTTGTGTTTGTAACTAACTTTTAACAAGCCTATTCCGTCGAATGCTGAAATAACAATAAAACAAAACAATTTCCATAGAAATTATTGTTTGTTAAACTCCAAATAAATGTAAATCCTTAAAGAACATTTTTCTCAATCTTTCAATAAGTATCTTCCAAAATGCCTGTTTTATCCTCAATATCACTAAAGAGGGGTCTTAAAACCATCTTCTGTTCTACATTTCCAATTACAACAGCGTTTGCTTCGTCTTCATTCTCGATCGAAATACAAATGGCGTCACAAAACGTCGGCACTTCCACGGCGCTTTCCACTGCCATCTTTACAGATCCCAAGACAAACCTCATCTTCCCTGATCTGAGAATTTGCAGTTTTCCTATGTGACCTTCTCCTATGTCTTTTAAAGTTACTTGGGAAGTTTCCATCTAAAAAACATCAAATGCTTAGATTTTAAAGAAATTATCAGTTTTTTTATTTCCCCCTTCCCCAATACTGCTATTCGGGAAACAACAATTAGAAAGAAAAAAAAAGCCCTGCTGATTTTGAATACTCAACAATTAATACTTTTAAAACTACTAAAAAATTTAATTTTTTGAATTCAGAAATAAAAATTGTCAAAAATCACACTAAATCAAAACGATCCTTTATTTTTGTTTTCGATTATGACAAATACGTTACACACAAATAGAGAATGCGTATAGTTCTCTTCGACGCAGTAAAATCTTGGTGGCCTTAAAAAGAGCAGGTTAGCATTAGCTGAATTTACATGCACTCGTGACGTCATGGGTATATGTAAATAATATTACTGCTATTTTCCTTTTTTTAAATCCTTTAAATTAACTTCGATTTTGTGTGTCGATAGCGGCGGAATCTGCAGAGGCCTAATTAACCCCCTTGCCATCATCCAATCGCGTTGAAACTTGGCAGATAGATTCGATATCGATGACAATGCATTCTATCAAATTTTGGGGATGCAACTGTCACAAAAGGACGCTTTTACAGAACACTAATAAACCAACTTACAGTGATCCAATCGTGCTAAAATAGCATTTAACCGACCTTTGAAGAAACTCTTTCCTGTTGCCAAAATGTAATGAATAAATAATAGAATTGTTTAAATCAGAATAAATAAATGATATTTGGATGCGAGTTCATAAATTCATATTCATTTTTAATAAATAAATTTCAAAACGTAGTTTACCGCACATTTTGCTGATAGAAATGTATTTGATATTTAAATTAGATGCGAACACTAAGAACACGCTGTTTACAGAATCGGTGGCTGTGTAAACGAATATAAAAATTGGCAATACATATACAGGGTTTGTATTAAAAACTTTGTTTAATGGATTATTTAATTTTTTTATAATACTGAAGTAAAATTAGTAAATAAGGTTGAAAAAATATTCAATTTTTATAGTTATGTTGTAGGGCGACCTCACAATTAACTAGCATAGGCTTGGGAATTAAAACAAACATTTGCGATTGACTGAAAAATAATTTCGCGCATATAATGTCATTACCAAATGTTCATATAGTCAGATTAATTACTAAAAGGTGTGTAACATCGCATAACTTTCAAATACACTTAATACTGGTCACTGCAGTTAAATTCTGCATCGATTGGTGTAATTTACTGTTTTTGTTTCCATATTTTCATTAATTTAAAATAATGGCTAGATATTTTCGGCAATGGTTATTATACTGACCAGAAAATAAAACGTGCAAAAATGGTGAAATTGCAGACACGTTTTTCGGTAATTATTACATTATCATAGGAACAATCGTTGATGGAAAATGCTCAAGAAGAGAGAGCTCTATGTTAAAAATAATCATTTTCAATTTTCTTAGAATTCTATCGAATTTCTACGGGAATTCCAGAGATAAGGATGTTAAAAACACTTTAAAAGGCATTACAACAACAATTTTGATCAAAATAGAGCTTCTTTTTTTTTAATTAATTTTTTTAATGACATCTACCTTTTGCATGCAATTTTGACAAAAACCATAATAATAGATCCATGGGCGCCCCCAGGAGGGTGCAAGGAGGTGAATTTGCACCCTTCTAGCTCATGAAAATTAAATATTGTTATGAATTTTTCCACTGAGGCAATGATGGCACAGTTTTCACGGTTTAAAATTATTTATTCTCTCTTCAGAAAACTCACAAAATTTATTCACAGGCAACAGTTTAATTACTCTCAAGCTTCAACACAAGCTTCAACAAAAATAACTTCGAATTCAGTGATTATACAAGCTCACTCCAATAGGTAAACAAAGCGATCAGCTTTCAACGAAGTCCGAAGTCAATCTGAAAACTTTCCCTTCTCCGGTCTTTAAATACCAGGCACGTGAGAATATTCCCGAAATTTCCAGCCAATTCATCGAAAAAGAAACATCTCGAAACTTTTCGATTGCTTTAGGTGTTGCCACCTTTTTCTAACCTGTATAATCGCTTTTAATAAATAAAATAAGATAAAAATAAATTACAATAGAATTTTAAAATAATACGTCACTATTTACACTATATACAGACAATTTGTGCAACATTTCCCCCTTCTTAAAGACTGCACGTCCCGGGCAGTGAAGTCCTTAAGCCATTCAATGACTTCTACCATAATATGGGACTAGCCTATTGTAGTGTACAACCCTAGGTTTACAGGAAGGTGTCCGTTGAATTCTCACCACGACGTCGTTGATCTTCTTAAGGACCCCATACGGCCCTTCCCAGTTCATCTGGAGCTTAGGGGAGAGTCCTTTCCGACGTTTAGGATTCCATAACCACACCTTGTCACCTTCCTGGAATGAACGGTCCGTGACCTTGGCATAGTACCGGATCTTCATGCGCTCCGTCATGATGTTGTTTCTCTCTCTGGCGAACCGATGTACGGCTTCCAAACGTGCCTGCAGATCGTCTAGATACTGGACAGGCGAGGAAGGAGTGTCCGGTCGGTGGTTATCCAAAGAGGATGTTGCAGGGGAGCCTAAGGTCTCTTCCAAACATCTTTAGAGTTGGAGAAATTCCGGTGGTCTCGTGAGTTGCACTCCCGTATGCCAACAGAAGCGGTGAAAGTTTCTGATCCCCATCTTGCTGGTTAAATGATTTTGAGATTGGTTGTTGATAAGAGAACGCCGGTGTTCCAGATTTGAACTTCGTTTCAGATGAACGTCGTCTGCTCTCTGGACATGAACTTCCAGAAAGAGCGTTCCCATTCCCATTCAACCGAACATCATCTTCAGTAAGATTTTCTGTGATTGCGTCCGAATCATCCGCGGGTGCAGTTGATAGATCCCGGGACCTCCGTTCGATGCTTGTAACAGAAGCACGGATGTCGATTCCCTCTTCACTAACTTTGTCCATTTCCACATGAACCACTTCCTGGGAGGGTTTCATCAACGTCGCTTTCTTCGGTTCTCTTTCCGAGGCTGGAGAGGTACTTTTCATAGATGTGGACTCTTCAGCATTCTCTATGACATTGTCCTCATGAGCCATAATCCGATATACGCACAGCTATTTCATGTCTAGATCGTGCAAAGGAACTTCGCCTCTCCATGTTTGCAGCTTGCTTTTCTCAAAATTCAGCGTAATTCCATTTTTCTTCAAAAAGTCTAGTCCGAGAATGCACGGATCTACAATTTCGGCAACATAAACGGTGTGCTTGTAGGTGTTAAATCCAAGGGCAATGTCCACTTCCAATTTCCCATGCACAGAGATATTACCACAGGACACAGTTTGTAGCGAAACAGAGGGCGCTGTGTAGAGGAGTCGGCTGTTCAGGCGACGAGCCACGTCCGTCCTTACGATCGTTACGTTCGCTCCCGAATCGACGATTAGACGACATGGAGTTCCGTTGATCTCCCCCTTCACGAATAAACCCTGCTTTCCTCCTTGTCGGGATGAAACGTGGAAACGACTGGTCGGGGCTTCACCTGTTCTACATTGCAGCTCCTGCCCTGCGAGATGGCATCTTCTTAGATTCAGTTGTTGAGATTCCGTGGTAGTGTTATCCCTTTTCTTTTTCAAATCAAGGCAGTTATGTCGTAGATGCCCTTCCCGTTTGCAGTGCCAGCAAATGACTCTGGTCCTTCGATCCCTGTCTCCGGGATAGCTTCTCATCATTCTATCAATTTTGCTTTCCAGTTCTCGAAGCTTACTGGTGACAAAGTCAGAAGAATCCTCCGCTAATGTACCACGCACATATCGTCGGTCTTTTCCTGAAGCTAGCTGCGCGGCTTCCACTCTCATGGCATACACGAGGGCCGACTTCAGGTTTTTGTTTTGGGATAACCTTACCGCCTGCTGCACATCGGGATCTTGAATAGCGTCGATGAAATACTGCAGAGAAAGATCGTCTCGTACATCTGGGGGACAGTCTGGGAAAGCGAGGAGCGACAGTCTTTCTATATCCGACGCCAATTCTTGAAGATTTTCTTTGGCCTTCTGCTGTCTCACTTTCAATTGCAGTCTGTTGTAATCCTTTAGATGCTGCTCCCCAAACCTTAACTCCAACGCACTTGCCAGCGCCGCGAATTCTTCCCGCTTCTCTTTAGGTACTGTCCGTAAAATGTCAGCAGCTTCACCTCGAAGAGATGCTGCGAGATGGAATGCTTTCGAAGTATCGTCCCAACCATTCGCAGAAGCAATAATTTCAAACTGCGTTTGATAAACGCGCCAAGACGACCTCCCATCAAAAGTGGCTACTTTGATGTTGGAACGTGGCGCAATGAAGGGAGTGGAAACATTATCCCATTTAGGCGTTGCAACGGTCATGGCTTCCCCCGTTTCAATTTTCCGTAGCCTTTCTTCAACAGCGTCATGAAACTTTTCCTGTTCCTCTTTCATGGTGGAAACCTTTTCTTCGATTTCATTCCTCACAGTCACAAGATCTTCTTTCATTGTAGAAACCTTTTCTCCCAAGCAGTCAACTTTCCCATTAACCACCTCAAAACTCTCACTGATTTCTTTTCTTACTTCACTCAGAACCTCTTCTTTTACCGATTGTAAAACACTTCTAGTATTCTCTATTATCGTAGATTCCACCATTGTAGCTAGTTCGGATTGCATTTCTTCTTTAATCCCAATTATAGCTGCTGATGTGGATTCTCGGCAGGTGGCGATTGCAGCGGCGAGTTCGGCATTTGTCGTTTCTTGACGGGCTTGACCAGCGGCGATTGTAGCGGCGGTTGATTCTTGTCCGGCTTTTATTCCAGCAATCATTTCCATTAATTGTTTCATTTCGTCTTCCGTCATTCCTCTAGTTGTCGGCATTCAAAATTACGAGATCCCACTTCTGACACCACTGTTATGAATTTTTCCACTGAGGCAATGATGGCACAGTTTTCACGGTTTAAAATTATTTATTCTCTCTTCAGAAAACTCACAAAATTTATTCACAGGCAACAGTTTAATTACTCTCAAGCTTCAACACAAGCTTCAACAAAAATAACTTCGAATTCAGCGATTATACAAGCTCACTCCAATAGGTAAACAAAGCGATCAGCTTTCAACGAAGTCCGAAGAAAATCTGAAAACTTTCCCTATCTCCGGTCTTTAAATACCAGGCACGTGAGAATATTCCTGAAATTTCCAGCCAATTCATCGAAAAAGAAACATCTCGAAACTTCTCGATTGGATTGCTTTAGGTGTTGCCACCTTTTTCTAACCTGTATAATCGCTTTTAATAAATAAAATAAGATAAAAATAAATTACAATAGAATTTTAAAATAATACGTCACTATTTACACTATATACAGACAATTTGTGCAACAATATATATATGTATATAGGTATATACATATAAGTGAAAAGGTGTAAATTCCAAGATAAAAAGAAAAGCACTTATGCCGTTTCGGTTTTTATGTTACAATAAGCATTTATCTTTCTATTACTTTAGTCTTTTGTTTCTATGTCGTTTCTTTTAGCTACTTGCGCCTATTGTCTAGGATTATTGGAGGCTGAGTAGAAGTATTTATGTCTTTTATTGTGTAATCATTTCCTGTGCAGTTCTCAAAATTATAGGAAACATATTTTGCTTTTTAAGTTATCAGATATACTATCTTGAAATCTATTTTTAGAATTCAATTAAACATATCCAATACTGCCTTTGTATTTCATTTTGATTTTTTTTTTTTAATTATTTCCAAAACTTGGAAGAATTATAATGTTACTCTTCCGTAATTTTGCATCTTCATGTTCCTCTGTTCTAAAATTTGTCTTTTGAATGCCTTGAGATGCAGTTGGATGATAAAAAATCATTAAAAATATTTTTTTTTTTTTAATATTTTCACTATTTTTTTAACAGGGTTGCACTTTCAAAATTATATACCATGAATTTTTTTAAACTATTCTCAAGGAGTATACTTTAAAATGCATAACTATTAATTAAAATTCCTGAAAAATTAATGATTTTGATAAAAATCTAGTCTTGCACCCTCCTGCAAATATTTCTGAGGGCGCCCATGAACAGATCCCATGGATACTACTAAACCACATGCAAAAATTGAGCATCGCAGGTGAATCTATTCAGGGGTTAATCTGACTAGAGGCACAAAGACACAGAGTGACTCACAGACGGACTTAGATATTTTTTCTAGACCATTTGTTTAAACTCGGGATGTTCGAAAACGTGTATAAATGCAAAACAAATCAAAACATTTTTTTTTTCCGCCTTCATTTGAAAATAAAAATAAAAAATTATTTAACTTACACTTTTAAAACTAGTAGATATTGCTTATGAATATTCCAACAGATCATTATCTGTTGGATGTAAATTAAATTCCTATTCAAGCAATGTAGTTTTAACCTGCCAGCTGAGATAATCACTTTCCATATTAACCTGTGTATAACTATAATTATTCATTTTTAGAAAGCAGATAGTATATACGTGTAACTCATATAACTCGTTAGATGGACTCAAACATATGGATGGGTATGCGATACGAGTGTCATTTGCATCAGTAAGTAAACAAACAAAATTAAGTCTGAATAAACATTATATTTATTTCTGTAAAATAAAATTATACATACATATCCCTTTTATGTACAGTAAAAATGTTAACTAATATTTTAAATGGTGCCGCGAGGCAACATTTTTTCTCGGAATCCGTTTTGAGGTTTTTAGCGCATCACAATATTTGAAATATTACCTACAAAATGGTTTAACTTGGTAGACAATGCGCTCATCCAAAGTATCTTTATATATTTTTCGAAAAAATAACATCACTGAAAAAAAACAACTTCTGTTATGTACTTTAAACGCTGTTTTCTCAAAATGCTGTTTTTTCACACAAATGTACCTTTTTCTCAGGATCTACTCAATATTTTGTTTTGATTTTTTCCTTGTAGTAGGTATTGTATTTTTACATAAACTTACAAATGCTTTAACAGAAATGTTGGTCAGTTTTTTTTTTTTTTTTTTTTTTTTTTTTTTTTTTTTTTTTTTTAGAGGGAAAATTTTATAAAAAAATTTCAAAACATAAATCCTAAACAAAATTTTATTTTTACAAAAACATAAGACAGTCTGTATAAAAGTGTTTTAATATCGGCTGTACAACATTTTAAACCAATGCTATGAGTAGTTTCTGAGAAAAAGGTACATAAAAAAGGTCTTTTTAACATGGACTAGATAGAGTCTTCCGACCCTCTAACTTAGTAGAATCGTGAAAAAAAATGCCATACCAACACCAAATCATAAAAATATAATTAAATAGTATATCCGTTGTCCTTCCTCTACCAAATAAATTCATCAGTTTAGCTATACCCATTAACGACAGTACATTTTAGTTTTTTTCTTTGCTGATGAATTGCAATTGTGGTTCCACTTAGTGTTTTTTAAAAATCATAAAAATAATATTCCAAAAAATCTGAAAATCTCAAAATGTACCTTAAATGATCTAAATAAACAAAGTAAAAAATCAAAACAATGACTGTTAATCCATTTCAAAATCGTCTCTAATGGTTTAATTCAATGTGCAAGACGTCCTTATAAATGGCTTGAGTGTTGCCCAAGGCGCTAAATATATTTTATTTAAGTCTTAGGAAAAATATAAAATCAACAAGCGGCTATATCGCTAATTATTGTTGATTAATTAGCAATTGTATTGCCCAAATACATTTATCTTTTAAATTAATCAAATAAAGTAAGATTTATTTCTCTAATAACAAACTAACATATTCATTCACTCATTACTATACCTACATGAACATAAGATGCGAAGTGCTCAAATTGTCTTGAGTGAAACCTATCTTTAACAATAATTTTTCTATTTTTTACGTACAACGAAAACCAGTATATAACAATAATTTTCTACGTCCCTACAGTGTAGTACAGTATCGTTATAAACAGATTTAACTGTATAGAATAGGGAAAAAACCTAAGAGTCACCTATTAATACCTTTTAAGAGTCTTTATACATGACATTTTAAGAATCTTTATACATGACATTTTAAGAGTTTTTAATACGCTTTTATTAGCTTCAGACGTATGTATGTATGTTAGTATGTAACGGAATATTTGAACATGATTTTGACACCCTTCAAAACGTCGGATTAACTCGAAATTTGGCATACTTATTAAAGTGGGTTAATCGAGATCGGAATAGCTTACTTTTTCTATGTTTACCATTATTGACATTTGTACCAATTTCTAGAGTTGTGACCATATGGGAAGTAGTACATTCGAATATTCCTCGTTTGGAACGTTTAACCCCTTTTCCACTCCTTAAAGTGGGTTAATCGAGATCGGAATAGCTTACTTTTTCTACGTTTGTCTTTATTGAGGTTTGCACCTATTTTTAGAGTTGTGACGAAATGGGAAGTAGGACATTCGAATATCCCTCGTTTGGAACGTTTAACCCCTTTTCGACTCCTTAAAGTGGGTTAATCGAGATCGGAATAGCTTTCTTTTTTTATGTTTACCATTGTTGACATTTATACCAATTTTCAGAGTTGTGGACATGTGGGAAGTGGAAGAATTAGTGATGAGTGAGTGAGTCAGTGAATGAGTGAGGGCTTTGCCTTATATATAGAGAGATAATAAATCACCAGAGCGTGATGTATACCTCCAATAACCTGATCTGATCAGCCTTCCTCAACTGTAGATAGAATACTGTTATCTAAACTATCCAAGAGTTACTACTCCTATTTGTTATATTTTTGTTATATGACATATATATCGGAACTTTTCTATTGAAAATCAACTGTCTATAATTTAGGGAATTTTGAAATTGATGTGCACATTTTTTCTATATAATTAACCTCAAAATGCGAACTTCTGAATAGTGCATGCTTGGTTATTGATTTGAAATTTAAAAAGACTTAAATTGTCATTGAGATCTACATTGGAAACTTTTCCTCAAACTAGTTACCGCCTATTGATAACCATCAAGAGCAACCTATTCCAAAGCATTAGGTGTGATGTAATATGGAAGCCTTTTAATTAGCTTCATCAGCCTGCAGAGCAAGAACCGCTTATGAGCCATTCAGAAATTACAGTTAGAAATCAGTGTGGGATATGCATCCTTTCCATCAAGTGTTCGATGTAACACAAACTCGTCAATACTTTTTTATAGTAATATCGTGCTCCTGTTAAGGGAGACCCGTAAGCAAAAGAGAGATTTTTTTTTTTTTTTCAATTTGATTGACAGATAATTTTTAAAAAAATATCTTATGTTTTTCACTAGAAATTTCTAAATTTTCACAAAAAAATTCCTTTTTCTAATTTTTAAAAAAAGTTAACACAATTTACCAAAAAAACTCTCCCAGTATTTATAAAACAGATATTCAAGATTTCAAAAATATTAACAGTTTAGTTATAAGTATATTTTTCTCAAACCTTAGCATTTTAAGCATAGTCAAAATTGCCAAATCTAGATTTCGAGAAAAACAAACTTAAAAAAAAAAAAAATGCATACAACTTATGATCGGTAGGTAAAAGTTTAAAAATCAAATGTTTGCATTTCCTTAGAACTCTGAAATTTTGACCATGTCTGCTTGATTACATATAGCTTAATTTTATGCAATAAAAAAAAATTTAAAAATTCACATTTTTTGGATATTTAGGGTTCGGTTCTCCCTTAAAATATTTAGCATTAAATTCGTACAATTTCTATTTGTCTTAAACTGTCATATCCACAAAAAATAGAACCCTTTTGCATATTTATGTACTCTTTAACTTACCTCAGCTTCCGGGTTTGTCTTTTCGGGAACCTTTGAAGACGTATCAGCACTTGTTGATTGGTTATATTTTTTGAACGGCAAACACGATGGCAGTTGAAGATAAAGAAGAGCATCTTCTCCTTTGAGGAAAGAAAATCATTATAGGCTTGTTGCGCAACAATTTTTTTTTCTTAATAAAGTGAAAATACGATAGTTAAGTCTTAAGGAATGAATCGTTTTAAAGTAAAGTTGACATTTTTAAAAAACATTAAATGGAAAGTTACCTTTCAAAAACTTTTGGTCATCTAGTGAATTACTGGATTCAGTTTGTAAAATATCTACTTTTTTTAATTGGTCCAAAAGTTTATTTTCTTTCAAGTCGCATTTCTCTTCAAGACTCTCAAATGGCTCCTCTGAAGAACATTATGAATAGCTTAGAGTACTTATTGTATGACATGCTCAAGTTTGATTTTATAACAAGTTAAAAATTAATAGTTCTTACTTTTAATAATTGATTTAACATCGCCAATATCTGAAATATCTTCCTTCATTTCTTGCTTTATTTCACCCTTTGTCTCCGTCTTTATTTCTTGCTTCACAATTGGAAAACGAACAGGCATCATCAGACTTTCCTCTTCAAAACAAAACTGAGCAGAAATAGATTTTACTTTTATAAATATATTTATATATTAGACTTTACATCTATAAAATTATTCCAAATTATATAAAATCTCTCAGTAAACTTGATAAAAAAAATCAAATCGTAAACATGTGATTGTAAACATGTACAAAGTAGATCAACTGGATTAAAACTAAAATGGGAAAGATAGACTAGAAAATAATTAGGAAAAAATTTATGTTAAATATAAACTTTATATAAATATCTAAACTACATAAGCGTATTTGGCTAAAAAAGTGGTACAACATTTATACATATTGTTCAATAACATTGGTAATATTGCAATAAAAAAAATTAAAAACACCATAGCTATACCTCATCCCCGTCGTAATCTTCAAGCAAATATTTGAACACTTCTGGGTCAAATTTCGTATTTTCCACTTTAACTCTAGAACCTCTTTCATAACTTGCAGTTTGTACTTCTAAAAAAGTAACTCTCGGACATTGTAAATTATCGTGAAAAACAAAATAATTTCAATTTTAACATACAAAAAACATTTTGCTCTTTATATAATACACCAATTTGACTGTCTGAGAACCAACCATCTAAAATTCTAACAATTTAAGGTCGCAACTGTCGAGTAAGTAGATTTTTCTTAGAATATAATTACATGCCTGAAATTCAAAAAATGAACCAAAAGTACATAAATATAATAAAATCATTAAAAAAATGTATTTCCTTTTATATTAAGTGGGTCCAGGCGGGACCGCAGCGAATCAAACAAACTCTCTACTCTGTATAGGGCCCGGTACTAAGTTTGATGACGTCACTCTAAGCCATGGATGAAAGCACGAAGGCCGTCTACCTTAGTTCGTAATCCACAGATGAAATGAAACATCTCTGGTAATTTCTATAAAATATTATGTAGTGAGTTATAAAATGTTTTAATACGTTAAGTTGTTTAATTGTAGAATATTCAGATACAACATTTAATTTCATGATGTAAAATCACAGAGAGTGGGATTTGGTGTCGTGGCACGAGCCGACGTGTCATGAGCGCATCGTACCAAGAGCGCACAAACACCTGCAGTATTTGGGGGGGAAGAGAGTTGCCTCTCATTTATCAAGCGAATGGTACCATGAGCGCACAAACTGCTAGTTTATGTGCAGAGGGTAGGATCTCCATTCTTTAATTTTTATGCTATAATTTCAAACTTCTTAACAGTACATCAAAATTAAAAATGATGTATTTTTAAACGTAAACTTTATTCTTCCGTTAATTTTTTAATTAGCTAATTGCAATTAAAATGACTAATTAGGATGTTATTAGAACGGACATGCGGATGTGCGAGACATGAAGAATTGTGAATCTGGCTTCAATATTTATTTAATTATAAGTTTTTAAATAAAAAGTTTGAAAAAATACACAGTTTATAACAAATGTGCTTATAAGGTGTTTTATAATGTATTGGTTATCTATAATAATAAAACAAGCTGTGTGTCTGTCTGTGGATCTATAGAAACCTACTTAAAATTGGAGTAGAGCTCTGAAATTTTCAACATAAGAAGTTTAGGCCTCCTAATTTTACTTATGTCAAACAGAATGTTAAAATTTTAATTAGCTCTTTTTGAATTAATTTTTTTTTACAAAGTGATTTAAAATAGAGATACAGCTCTGAAATGTTCAACATAAGTAGCTTTAGCCTTCTAATTGGACTTTTGAAAATCAGAATGTTAAAATTTTAATTAGTTATTTTTAAATTAATTTTTTTAATTAATTAATATATATTTTACAAAACGATTTCTAACAGAACTACCAGCTCTGAAATTTTCCGCATAAGTAATTTTGGCCTTCTAATTGGACTTTTGAAAAAAAGAATTTCAAATTTTTATTTAGTTCTTTTTTAGTTAATTTTTTTAATTCAAAATAAGTAGTTTTGGTCTTCTAATTAGACTATCGAAAAACAGAATTTAAAATTTTATTTAGTTCTTTTTTAACTAATTTTTTGTAATTAATTAATAAATATTTTACAAAACAATTTCTAATTGGGCTACAGCTCTGAAATTTTCAACATAAGTAATTTTGGCCTTCTAATTAGACTTTTGAAAAACAGAACTTTAAAATTTTATTTGTTTTTTAATTATTTTTTTTTTAACTTTAACATATATATTTTCACAAAAAGCAACTTTTAATAGGCCTAAAGCTCTGAAAGTTTCTAAATAAGTACTTTTGGCCTTCCAATTTTGCTTTCCACAAACAAGTGTTAAAATAATCTAAAAGGGGTATTGTATTAACGGGATATTAACGGGGATTTTTTGTTTCTTTATTAAGGCTTTACGTGGCAATTAGATTTTAATGAGTGAAGCGAGCTTATGCTTAAGCAGCAATGAACCTCTAAGCGATCTAAGCGAACCTATGCTTGCATAGCAATGAACTTTTCAACGTGTGAAGTAAGCCTGTGCTTATGTGTTAATGAACTTTTCAGTGAACGAAGCGAGCTCGATTTTGTGCAACGATGAACCTTCTTCCTATGTGTTGCATTTAATATTTTTTATAATTACGGGCAAAAAATATTTTTAATATATATATTTATTAATGTTGCCAATTCGTGTCAAGGAATTTCTTCTGAAAATATGTCATTCCGATGGCAAGACTATATGTTATTTGCGCACGAGGCGTGCGAGAAATTTCATTTTCATACTAGTGCGAAAAAATTACTTTCCCGCATTCCTCTCGAAAAAGTGATACTTTCGCCACTATTTTTGATTCCAAATGATTAAAAAGTTTAATTTTTTGCACGCTGTTACAAAAATTTATTTTCTTCATTTTAGCTGGCGGTGATGGACTTAAGTTGACTTCTTTTCAAAATATCTGCCAAATAATAATAGCCTTTTTTGCGTGTCGCCATAATAGCAATTTGTATAATTATAGAAGAATCGCATTTTTTTTTTTTTTTTTTCATTCAATAACTGAACCGCATCTCACCTTTTCGATCTGCTTGATTTTTTGTAAAGCGGAATGCTTGGATGCTCATATGTGGATGAATTAATTAGACTTGTTTGAAACTTCTAAAATGACTATACACGCGTCTAATTTTGTTTTATATCATTCTCAGTCGAAAAATTTATTATTTCCCCAACAGTTTTACATATGTGATTAAAAATTGCGTTGGATTTATCATTATTAGAACATTCTTTCAGACACAATTCAAAAAGGTCTCTGATTTTGAATCTACGCATACTTATAAATAAGAAGCATTTTCGCTAGTATTCAAAGCTAAATTTAGCCTCAAAATAAGGAAGAAAGAAGAAGGTTACAACAACTTAAAAACATTCACGTAAAAACTCATTAAGGTATAACTAATGCATTTTTTTTTTAAGTTACTATAAATATTTTCGAAACAAAATTTCATCCGTTGGATATTCTTATTTTTTCAATGTTTCCATCAAACTTATGATATGCCTTTAATATAAATGGATATGTCCATACACCATCTTACATATCCGTTTTGTATAATATGGATATGTTAAATTTGATATAAAATAGATATGTGAGGTGGTGAACGTAAAATTAAAAACAATGGGGATGATAAGTATAAAAATGTCGCATTCTGATTGTATTAAAAGATGAGCATTCATGTAAAACTGCAAACGTGCAGGCCATTTTATTGGCAAATGTAAAATTTACAACAATACAGAACACAGTGGAAATGAGGAACTCTAAATAAAGCAATCAAACTAAACATATAAAAACCAAAAACTTATCAGAATTTAAAATAAGCCCCAAAAGTGCAACGGAATGAAACTTCTAATTTAAACAGAACATTTTCATCATAAGAAATATGAATCGGCTCTCCAATTTAAAAATCTAGTATCTAATAAAAACATAAAAATGCATATTTTGTTATTGTAAGTTCTATTAATATGTACTGCATACACTGAGCAACAAATTTAGCTGCAAAAAAATACAGTTTTGGAGATTTGTCTCTTTAAAATAAAGAAAACCTATCGTTTACTTAGTTAAATAAATCTGTTTTTGTTCGCTCCTGTAAAATGAAGAAGTGAGCCCCTGGGAAACTAGAGTTTGTGCTCCTCTGGTACCATGTTACCTTGTAGTGGATTTCCTTCCCCTTATAAACAGGTGTTTGTGCGCTAGTGGTACCATTTTACCCCAATGCGCTCATGACACGTCGGCTAGTGCCACGCAACCTTTGAATTAAAACACTGCGTCAAATTCTTGAAATTATAACTGGATTTTTTGAATATTATTAATATTCAAACCTTTTATGGTAGATTATTCAAGTTGAAAATTCTCTGAAATATATTCATATACTAACATATCTTAAATAGTTTCAATACCATAACAAGCAATACATTAAAACAGTATGCATTTAAAAGAATAAATATTACAAACACTAAATTATGATACAAAAACTTTATTTCAACTTTGAATATAATAGGAATTTAAAAATTGTAAAATGCTAGTACATAATAATCTGATTAAAATTTCATTTTTAAGCCATGTATTTCCTCAAGAAGAACATGATAAATTATTTTAAATAGGTATTTTCATTTTTAAATAATTAAATTGGTTGGTTTATGAGCTCAAAGACCTATTCTTATACACAATGACGGCTAATGAGGATGGTACGTACAGTTTAAAGTTGATTTTGAACCACAATGAACATCCATGCCTTATCCGTGATTCGAAACCGGCACCTTTGGCATGCATGGCCAAAGAGCTAGCCAGTCATCAGATGGAGAAACAAGACTTAGTTTATTTGAAAATAATTGTCAAAATGAAATCATAAAATTTACTCCCTAAGAATATGTTTTATATATATTGCTACGAATTTTTGTATATTTGTAAATATTTCGTAGTGTTAATTTTGTAAATAGGAAAATTTATGCACATTTTGCATAAGGCAGTGCAATAGTTCGTCGTTAAGTTGGTTTCCCGGCAATAGGGGTGTTATAGCTTGATAACGGGTTTTACAGAGGTAACTCTGGGAAGCGAGATTCAAGGGGCAGGGCATTTAACATTATGGTAATGGGAATCTCGCCAAATTGGCGAGATAGAGCAAAGTTGGCGACGGTTTTGGCGACTAATTTTTGTCACCAAATTTGGCGAGAAATCGCCAAATGTCGCCAAACTTGGCGACCATTTGGCGACATTTTCGGTACATGTATAGGTACATGTATCCCATGTACATGTATATAGGACTTTTCGACTACAATCTGGAAAGTTCTCCAAATGTCTTTCTCTGGAAGGTTCACGTATATTCACCACTCCTATATAAGCGCGGCCTGAATTGGATAGTAGTTAGTTGTCTCTCAACGTTCATTACGAGAGCTGTATTCCTGTCTTGAGTAGTTCTTGGATTTTGAGTCACTGAATTAGTTGACTGGAGATACTGAGCGAACTGTATTGCATTGTCTTTTGCGGCGATTTAGCAGTTGTTGTCAAGTTTTTAACTGCTGTTTTGTGCTCTATTGAGGTGAAAAGAGCTGTATTGTGTCTACTAGAACGAGAAGTTCTGGAGCTGTAAGAGAACTGTGAAGAGTTAGTTATTTTGGAATAAATTTCTGCAAGTTTTGATCTGCTTTGGCTTCAAATCTTTCGAACCCGACAACGCAACAATATATTTATAAATGAATGTCAGTAAAAAAGTTGTATAAATTACTTTTTAGCATTCATAAAATTGATTAAAAAAAAAAAAAAAAACAGTATTAATAAACGCAACTAACTACTGAAATAAAAAGTAGTGAAGTACCGTAAAATGGGGTGAATCGGAACACTTTTCAACTTTCAAAGTAATAATCGGTTGTAATAAGATCGTTAAGGAACATATTTTTGACATAGAAACTTGGGTCTTACCTTCTTTGTGAACCAACCGAAATTTTTTTGTAAAAACTAGGACTTTAATTTATTTTGAATTTTTTCATGGTGTTCCGATTCACCCCGCAGAAAGGGATGAATCGGAACACTCGTTACAATTCATGTCTGATCTTATTTAAATGTTTACAGGGTGGCAAAAAGCAAATAATAATGCATTGTGGTGAATAGGAACACAAAATTACCATAAAAAAATCATTTAATATGACAGATAAAATTTGTGTTTGTCAATTATTGTCAAAACAAATCATATGTTTGAAAGCGTATCAACTCTTATATAACTCTCCTATAACTCATCCAAATCGTCTTTAAAATTAAAAATACTTTTTAATCTACTTTATGTTTGCGTGTCGTATGACTGCAAATTCTTTAAAATATCTTGAGAAAGGAGAAAAGCATCCTCATTTGTTCCAGAAAATCTCTTCGTTCATGGGCGCTTTTTGTAAAACACACTTATATAGCAATAATCTTGTGGGTGTAAAACTTTGCTCACATAGAGTCTTCATACATTTTTCCATATAACTTAAAGATAATGAAGTCATTTAGAGAAAAAAAACCACTGGAACAATCGGGTTTTCTGCCATGCGGAAACTAGGCTCCTCTTCTGGCATTTATTCAAGCCTACAATCTTGATTACTGTCTTGAAGGGAGTAATTAGACTCTTATTCAGTCGTTGAATCTTGTGTGGAACATAATCTTGCCAAAAACAACTTTTTTAATATCACTTTTCAAGTGTTCCGATTCACCCCGCAAATCTCAAAATCGAGACGAGGCAAAACATAAAAATTCGTAAAGTAAAAAGTTTTTAAAACCAAGTTAAATTAAGTATGGCATGCAGTTGTGGATGTTTATACTTATCTAAAAATATATTAGTTAAGTCTATAACTGGTACATGTTATTAATTACGGTATAAGTTTTGGAGAGGTTAAAACTTATTGGATTGTATGCACGCTGTTTCAGAAATTTTTTTTAAAAAAGGACAAGAAAACCCCACAAAACATGTTCTAAGATTAAAAACATGTTAACCAAATGAAAAATATATATATAATTAATAAAACTGCTTTATTTGTGTAAAATAATAATTTCTTTGTAATTTCATGAAGTTTCGTTCCGATTCACCCCATTTTACGGTACATCTTTTATTTTTCAGAAGAGCTCGACTTGAAAACATTATTGTATTCTTTTTTAACTACGAACCATCTTTATTAGCATTGCATTTCAAGAGCCATTTTAATTATAAAAAAAAAATACAGACAGATCCCTCTCTATGAAAATATTCTGTCGAATGCTTATTGGCACTTTTTGAATGTCCAGGCAATAAAAAATAATTCGGTATTCTTGAACACACAACAACCAGTCATTTTTTTTTTTTGCAATGTTCTTTTAGATTTTATCCTAAATTCTTCTAACTGGTCTATTCTTCCATTGGTATCATATATTCTTGTAACCTTCCTTGGTACTAAGAAAGGAAACATTATCAGGTTTTGTTTACGAGTATATCCATTAAAATATAATTTCAACTTTAATCAAGTGATAAATAGAAAGATTACTTTCTAACTATTTTTAATGATGCTATAAATTAACAAATGTTTGCATGATAGTTGTATCAGTAGGAAACAAACATCTTAAAATTTCTTTTTCAGTTTTACAAAATTATATTTTCAAAAGAATATTTAAAATAGAATTATGAAAAAAAAAAAATAATAATAATAATTTCTATGCGAGATTGTTTGAGTTACGATAGGATTAAGCCTAACTTAGAACATTAAAAGTTTCAAAGCAATACATTAATACCTACCTGTAGAGTTTGTCCCTCCTTTATAGAATTATCTTTTCCACATTTCAGCTTATTAATTAAATAAAAAAAGGATAAAAAGAAACATTTGAGCTATCGATAAATTTCAATTCCGTGTGTACAGTCCAATTCGTAGAAAAGTTTGTTTACATTTTCATTCATCGCTTAGCGACGCTTGAGGCCAGAGCGCCATCTGGTTGTACCAGGCCCGAAATAACCATATAGTTACTTCATTTCGCGGCAATCCCGGTCCAGGGCCCAAATATTTTCAAAATTGTCAGAAAAAAAAAAATTTGCTTTAAAAATAATATGTTCAATTTTGATCATTTTGATACCTCATTTATAATGCTACCCCTTTCCGTTGACTTGCAGTTGTCTAATTGATATCAGACAGCTGACTTATTTTCTGCATGAACTTTAAACAGCTTTTACACACTGAGGATTTTTTTAGCTTTTTTTTCACATAATTGGAAATAACTCGATTTGTAATTAAGTAACATACACCAAATTTTCCATGCATATTGTATTAACTCTTTAGAAGATATTTACCCAACAAAATTTTAAAATTTTGTTTCTTACTCCAGATATGATTTTTTTTCATGAAAGAAAAAAAAATATGAACTTTTATAATAAAATTTTTTTATTTTAATATCCGCTGTAAATATCAAAATTTTGTTTGGTAAATTTTCTTGTTATATATATGTGAAATAATAATTTAATAGATTTTATAGACTAGTACACTGTTCTACAATTACAAAAAAAAAAAAAAATTGTGTTGATCCAACAAATATAAAGAAATTAAAATTTTAGGCCCCGGACCCCTTTAAAGGAAAAACTCGTGCTCAAGTATCTCTACTCTATATAAGACTAGAGAACCTGGATATAAGACTGGGTCCTTTGTGCCAAGCACGCCTACACACACACACAAATTGATCTGTGATTTCGGTATCAAAAGGAAGGTGTCTAGTTTATGGCTGATATAAAGTCTTTAGATTAAATAAAAAAAGTTCGAAAACTATTACACTGATTGTTGATGTGTAGTTTGGGGCAATCATAGGCGCAGAATAGTTGTTTTTGTTTTCTTTATGCTCATCAATAACCTTAATCAAATTCAGCATACACCTACTTTATTCAGCAGATTACAATCAAATTACTTTGGAGTAATTCACATTATTCTACGACTTTAAGAATCGAAGATATCACCCATCGTTCGAGATTTTTTTTTCTTCTTTTTTTTTTTTTTTTTTCTGCCTACTTTACAGTTTTATGCAAACAATTTATAAAAGACAAACCTTAAAATTGCATTTTCTTTTCAATGCTGAAACGTTGTACAAAGCAAATAAGTATCAGGTAATACAAGTATAATTATCTATATCAAAGATAAACCTCTAATAGATAAATGGAATATGGATGGTAAACACAAACCTTTCTTCAATTTAAGAGCTGGTCCCTCTCCCAAAAATGTACCTTCGGACTGCAAATAAACCTTGGGTCCCCTTCCACGTCCTTGAGCACTTCTCTGTCGCGAATTAGAAGTTTCGGAGTTTCGTCGATTATCACCATTCTCTCCATAAGTACTCCTATAAGAAGATTTAATTTGAGAAAACCAAAGAAAAGTCTAAACATCTACAATGTACGATAATGTCACAAAACCATATATTTCAAAAAGACCATATAAAAAAAAGTATGTACAAAGTTGAGCAATTCTACATTTTTATGAAATGTTTCCAACTCCGAGTACCTTTGTAAAAATACGACTTTAAACATTGTGGAAAACTATGGCTTAAAGTCAGTGGAATACCAAAAAATAAATCAATGAAGCGATTTTGTAAAATATTTCGAATAAAGCAAGTTCATAAAAATACCACAGAGCAAAGCAATACAATAAAGATTTAACTTAACTTTATTGTAAAACATTTCCAATTTTGATTAATATAATTTAAAATCAGTATAAGAAAATTAAGTTAAAATTTCAAATGTTGGTCCCCCTTTTGCATCGATGACAGCCTGCACACGTTTGGGAAGACTTTCCACCAATTTTTTATAGGTGACCATAGAAATTGCCTTCCAGGCGTCCATCACAGCTGAAATGAGTGCTTGCAGTGAAGATGGTCGATTTGGCTGGCTACGTAATCTGCGCTTTAATTCGTATTAATGTTAATATGATGTTAATATGCTAACACATATTAATATGATGTTGGTCCCCCTTTTGCATCGATGACAGCCTGCACACGTTTGGGAAGACTTTCCACCAATTTTTGATAGGTGACCATAGGAATTGCCTTCCAGGTGTCCATCAAAGCTGAAGTGAGTGCTTGCAGTGAAGATGGTCGATTTGGCTGTCTACGTAATCTGCGCTCTAATTCGTCCCAAAGATGTTCTATGGGATTTAGATCGGGGCTCTGAGATGGCCAGTCCAGTTTTTGAACACCCGTTTCGTCAAACCACGTCTGTGCAAGCCTCGATGTGTGAATGGAGTAGTTATCCGGCTGGAAGAGAAATGGGCCTTCCCCGAAATATTGCCATAGAGTTGGGAGTGCAGCATTGTCCAGAATGTCCACATACATCTCAGAGTTCATGTTTCCAACACAGGAACTAGCGGACCCAGGCCAAACCACGAGAAACACCCCCAACAACATTATGCTTCCACCACCAAACTTAACAGTCGGCACAATGCAGTCACTATAGAAACGTTCGCCGGGCATCCGCCAAACCCAGACGCGTCCATCTGACTGCCAGTCTGTAAAGCGAGATTCATCACTCCAAAGAACAGTTTTCCACATGTCCACAGTCCAATGACGGTGAGCTCTACACCATTGCAATCGATGCTTCGCATTCTGTGGAGTGATGTTCGGCTTGTGAGCGGCTGCACGACCATGGAATCCCAAGTCTTTTAACTCTCGACGGACAGTCCTGCTGCTAACACTTACGCCTGATGAACTTTGGAACTCCTGAGAAATTTCCACCAACGAGGATTTGCGATTTTGTTTCACTACCCTTTTCAGAGTTCTGCGGCTGCGTTCACCAAGTGTTTTCGACCTACCAGTTCGTTTTTCTGCCGTTTCACTGCCTCGACGTTTCCACTTCACAATTACATCACTCACAGTGGATTCAGGCTTCTGTAGAATGTCCGCAATCTCATGAACTGATTTCCCACGAAGGTGGCATCCCACTATTCTGCCACGATCAAACTCACTAAGCTCCTTTGACTTACTCATTGCCTCACAAACGCATAAATACAATCTGACAAACCACTACCAACACTTTTATAGCTTTCAATTTCGTATCAAATTGCGTCACTCGCCAGAACCACCTTTTTAAGGGGTGTCCGGATACTTTTGGCCAGATAGTGTATTATTGCCCCTTTCTTCCTCCCTAAAATAAGTTTGTTATCCCACAGCTACGCTCCTCTTAATTTTAAACATTTGTTTTCGTTTTTTCCATAAAGTACTATGACGTAGAGAGCACACCTTTGATATTTTTTCAAATCCACTCTCCAGTATACGTACTCGAAACATGTCGCTGTTTTCATTCTGTCATCCTCTTACTCGGCTTCTAAGTCCAATCGCTTTTGCCAGAGTTCGGAGTTATGGGGTAGCATTGTGCAGGCCACGAATTCGACTCCGAGTTCTGATCAGACTCTTCTATTTCTAAACTTAGCATTTGTTATTATTCTGGCATCATAGAGAGATTTAGCCAACATGATCTGGACAGTTATCAAAAGACTCGATCATTTATGAAGACTAAACGCTTGTTTTGGTTACTTTTATAGATTCCTTTGTCCCGCGTAATATCAGATTTGGATACAAATTTTGCATGAATTTGATACGATTTGTAAAATATATTACGCCCGAGCTTTAATTCCCACCCCCAACCATTTGGCCGTCACTATGAAATTAGGCAATGATCACAGATGTTCAAACGAAAATATGAATTAGTATCTTCTCGACTTACATTTTTTTCTTGTGAATTTCAATGAAATTTAGTTACTGTTACTGTTTAATACATGAATTTATGACCCATACTTAACTTAATTTTTTAATGAAGTCCTTTCATCAACTGATGCTGATATAATACACAAGCTAACACGTATACCTATCAGTAAAATAACAAATTTAAATGGGAAAAAAATCCCAAGAGCCGTAATTTTGAATATTTACTTACCTTAATAACACTTAGCTGATTTATCAAAAAAATAAAAAAAATAAAAAATAATAAAAAAATAAGGGTAATGTTTCAGATTTTTCTGCGGGTTACTAAGCAACCAAAAATGTCATTTGTTGGACTCTCTTGCAAAAAATGGTTATAAAGCCTTTTTTGATACCCAATAGAACAACTTACATTATTATATCTAATCAATGAAGCTTGTAATTCAATTTAATCAAATTATGATGTACAATTGCACGTAAAAACACATGACATCACTTTTAATTTTTTTAATGGCTCAGTTTAATTCAATAGCAACAACTAAAGTCTACCAATTTCACAATTCAAAAATTGATAAAAACATGTTTTATCAATAAATCGATAATTAATGTTTTTTCAGACGATCTATTGATCTGTAAACAAGCATTTTACATTTTACTTGAAATCACTTTTCCCAAGTTTGTAGAACGTTTATCTTTAAATAACCAACTAAACATGGATACATATTTTGAAAGCTTCTCTGAAAATCTGTTTCATTCATCACACTGAACGCGATCACTTTTTGACGCTCATTGACGCCTATACAACTGTACAAATAAGATCCCAAGAAATGGGATTCAGTCTTCAAAAAGGTTGTATTTCAAAACAGTTTTAACTTTTCACATAATAACCTAAACAGTGTTACACATAGCTCAAAACTATTAACTATATATAGCACATTAGTCAACATAAAAGAATTAGAAATGGTAGCGGACCGACCATTAAGTTTAACTGCTCATATTGACGGCATCCAAGTAGTATCCAAACAACTCCAAATGTATTCAAACAGCAAGATAACTAATCAACGCAAATGTGTTCGTTTCATTAAAAATTTACAATTTGGATACCTATGGTATATTTTAATTTTAATGGGCATGGATTTGGGCAAAAATCCTAAGCCCAAAGGATTATTTCAAACCATTAAACATTTTACGAAAATATATTTTTTCACTTTCATCCAACTACTTGTCTTGATATACACCATGCTTGGAATATGGTATCGTACTCAAGGCTGAGATTATGTTACATTGCTCGATATCTCTCTAGCAATCACTCCAAGTGTATTGTGGCTCTCCATGTTCATAAATAAAAAGAACATCAGGTGCTTCTTTTCCCAACTCAACAGTCTCAATACCTCCAGTAGTAATTTGCCCCAACTGAAGATGGCTAGAGTAATAAACAGATGTTTAATAGCTGAATTTGCCTTTCCATGGTTATTATTTGGTGCGAATTTTTTTAATAAATATTTTGGGTTTACCAACGTCATGGATGATACTATTACACCAACAGCGTCAAACCTCGAACTACTGTTCATTGTCTATCATGAAACTGCCATTGTTTTTGTAGTGACTATAATGTACTGTTCCATTTGCAGTTTATTTCTTCAACAATTAAAAGCTTACAAGAGGAAGTTTACTCGATTGGTGAAAGGTACACAACCGACAACCTTTCTTACTTTATTAGAACAGTATTTAGGAACTTTTAAGTGCATTGAGTGTTTTCAGAAAACTTTCTCTACTTATATTCTTTATGTTATCTGGCAAAATGTTATCTACCTGTCTTTTTCTGCTTTGATTTTCCTATCGAAGAAGATTGATTTACCTCTCGGTATTGAAATGGTTATACACGTTGTTAATTCCTGTGCGATCATAGGTACAATCACAATACTTGCAGCTAGAATTCCATCAGAGATGCAAGGCATCAAGACAACTCTGTTAGCTCCAAGCGTAAGTTTTAATAGGATGTTGCATCGGGAAAAAGATTGCAAATATATGTTGGGTGTTATCTTAAAAAGAGACATAACTGTGATATCTGCGTGTGACATATTCACACTTGAGAGAAGTTTTCTTTTTAAAACCATCGGTGCAATAGTCGCACAAGCAGTAGTATTTAATCAAATTACAAGCTCAGATAAGTTATGATTCAAGTTATACAGTTTCTTGTTATTAAAACATCAAAAAAGTAATTAATATCTAAAGATCATTCATTACTTGATCAATTTGTCTATATCTTAGTAACTAAAGTAGAATTGAATAATGTATGTGAAAATAAAAATCTGTCTCTGAATCTGATATCGATACTTAATTTGAAAAACTTTACTTTATTTCCATATCACTTAATAAAAGCCGTTTCCATATCTCCTTTTTATGATTTCTTATAACTCTTCAATTATTAAACTGGCAGGAAGACTAACAGAATTCATACAATAGAATCTGCAATATGTTTCACATTGCTTTCTGTAATAATTCAAAAGTTATGTGTTTGTTTACAATTATGTTTACCATAGATACATTAAACTCGCTATTTCTCGAAGTTCAAGGGACTGGCCAAATTCTTCGAGATATTCGAAGTTCGAGCTATCGGAAGTCACTCGGAACTTTTTCTATTCAAGACATATTCTTGGGACCTAATGAAAACTTCGATATCAATAAATATTCGACTTATGAAACTTCGAGTAATCGCGAGTTGACTGTATAGTTTTGTTTGCAATATACACAATTATACAGTTACCCTTTATTATTGTACAATTATACAGGGTCGTGCGGTATATTTTATAAGTGTACTACAGTTTAAAAATGCTGCCCATAAATGTTTTTTCTTTAATATATGCTTCAATTGCGATTAAAAAAACTGCACAAAACATGTGAATACTTATTTTATTTTGAAAATATAAATTACTTTAAAATAATGATATCAACTGCAACAATCTACTACCAGTTTTACCCTTCTAACTTTAACTTTAGCAAATTCGTTAATTAAGGATGTAGTTTAGAATGACAGCCAAAGTAGATTCGATAGAAATTAACTACACAATTCTGAGTTGTTTTTTTTTTTGCTTATCGAATTTCTTAAATAGAGTAATCTTATTAATTTTAATTTGTAAAAACTTATTTTCTTACTTACTGCTGAAACTGGTAGAGTTAATAAAAATCTCACAGCTACATCAATATGTTATTTTGGCACAAATTAATCGAAATAACCAAAGGTTTCATTGAATATGATACCGTTCGACATACATCACGTAATTCTACTTGATGACCATTTACATTTATATCATTCATTTTTGACCGAAAGTATGGACTGTAGACAAATACAATAATATCCTCGAGTTTCGTCAGCTATATCCTTGAGGTTCAAAAAACATTTTATAAAAACTGAAGGAAAAAAAAAATTATGCTTTTCCAGAAGCATGAATCGTTCATTCAGAAAATTAAAGGTAATATTCAGAATATGCTGAAAAAATTTATTTAAATTTATTTTTCTCTGCTAAGGGTTCATCCACAGCTCCATTGTCAAATTTGTACTTTTTCGCTCTGGTTCTAACTTCAGTTTCGCTAAGAAATTCTGTACTGCATTCAAGATTTTTATCTCTGAAATCTCATTAGCAACAATTTTAATCTGATCATATCCAGATAGTTTATAACTTTCCATTTTTTTTTACGTATTCCGACAACGTTCTCACACAATTTGATAAATTTATAGTTGCAGATTGCAATACTTTTGAGATTGAATTTATTTTAAATAAAATATCATACTAAAGAATTACATCACATATAAACTTATTTTTTGCTAACCCTCATTAGTTTCTGCATCTCTGTTGACGTCTTTCATTATTTGGAATAATGCATCATAGATTTCGCAAAGTTGAAATCGTAGTGGTTTTAACGCATCTTCTCCGTTTAATCACATAGTAGCACTCAGTGTTGTTTGCTTTGATAATTTTAATTAAAATCACGTTTCTCATCAAATTTACGATTTAGAAAAACAGAGACCAATATAGAAAGCAATGCGTGAATAATGAATGATTATGAATATATTTTGATTTATCTGTGTATGCTGCCCCTTTAAAGTGCCGACTGATAAGGCTGCTTCTCTGCATTATAGCAAGGCACGGCCCTGTACAAAAAGGGTGTGCCAAAAGTTTAATACAGATTTTATTTCTTTTTGAGGTAGTAAAACAGTGTAAATTGCTAAAATGCTCAAAATAAGGTGAGAAATAATAAAAAATACCATGTGGTTTTCATGGGAAATTTATTTTAGGATTTTTTTTTTTCGTACTTTTTTTTTTTTTTTAAAGTAAAATTTATTTTTCCTCAGATCGGTTAGGTTATAAGTATAAAAAAAAAGTGTTTCATCTAGATCTAGTGACATTATAATACCATTATACAGAGGATTGATTATGCCGCATCTCAAGTATGCTTTCAGTTTTGGTCACCTTTTTTTAAAGAAGGATATTGATTTGCTGGAAAAAGTTCAACACAGAACAACACAAATAATTCAGGATACTTCGTGCATGGTATATGAGAATAGATTGAAAAAGTTAAACATGCATACATTGCAAGAAAAAAGGGAACAGGAGGATTTGATTCAGTTGTTTAAATTTATTACACAGCGGGGAAGTTATGGATTTACAATTTGTCACTGAAATTAGGACACGAAGAAATGAATGCAAATTGCTCAAATCTCAATTTAATAGGGATGGGCCAAAAGCCCTCTTTTTACAATAGTATAATCAAATGATTGGAATGATTTGCCTGCAAATGTTATAAATCTCGTGAGTGTAAAGAGTTTTCAGAAACAGATGGATGCGCACTGGGGGTTCATTAATGAGCAATGATTGGATTACACTGGCTACGTAAGTAACTCATATTTTTTGTTGCAAAATTTGTATGCATTTAATTTGGATTATATAGTGCACTTTATTTGTTATTTATTGACATGAAGGGTTGTTTGTTTGTTTTTTGCGAAATTGTTGAATTCTATTTTATAAACTTTATCAGCTTGCATTATGTATGGAATTTTTACAGTATGATTGTCAAATGCTGTGTCAATTTTGTAAATTGTATTATTCCCGTATGATCTTGTAACTTGTTGAATTCTATATTTTCTATTATGTTATTCTGCAATTTCTGTATTTTATGTTATGTATACAAATTTGGTTTATACAGATGATTTACTCGACCAACTCGCCTTGAGCCTGGTGCTGGTCTTCAAATTTGTATGTGTATTAAATCCCAATAACACAACAAAAAAAACTATCTTTAGAATGAACAGTAATAGAAAGCATTCAAAGATATAATATACACCTTTAAAATAATCAATTTGGATTTGGAACCTAATTTCATTTTTCTAAAATGGTGTTAAGTTCCGTTTTCTAATGCACTCTATTGCGTTTCATGCTGAAATTAAAATGTTATAATTACATTTGCATTGCAAATGCAAATAGCATTTTCATTGCAATGCTATTTGACCTCAGGATCTATTTTGTAGTTGACAATTGTCTCCTACAGGTCTTGATACTTCCATCCTTCCCCCCCCCCCCCTTCTCCCCTCTTGACTCTTAAAAATGCACTCATGAATCGATGCATGCGACTTGCTTTCACCTGACACTTAAAAATTAAAAGAGGAATGAAGAAAAATAGTGAAATTCACTCGAAAAAAATAGTAAATATGAATATTGATGTACCATTTTATCAGGAAATCAAATTTACTATTATAAAATTAAAATCTGAACATTGTGTGTGCCCTTGGGATGATATTATCACAACATTCTAACAACATATTTGAAACACCCTGTGCAAGAAACACACAAGATAAAAAGCACCTTCGTAGTAAGAATAATGCAAATGAATGGCATTGACTTTTGTCTCTACGGCAGATTCTGTTTCATCGCTGAATTTTGAACAGTTAGTTCATCACATAGTGCCTGACTAAGGGAGGCATGAGGGGGAAAAAATATGTATTTCAAAGTTATGAATTTTGTTTATTTGTATTGTGTTTGTCTTACTTTGGTTCTTAGGTATTGAAAACTTGAACGTCAGAATAAAAGATGCTATGTCAAGTGTTTTCAGATAAAATGTAGATAAATATGTGTTGAGAACTGGATTACCAACTTAATACTTGATTTCTCCAAGCAACAAAAAAGCGTACATTCAAGTTGATTAAAGTAATTCTTTATACAAAAAAAAATATGAAGTAGCCCGCTACATTATAGTATACATGATACGAAACAATTGAAGTCTGGCTAACTGATTTTTCGGACAACCGATAATTTACGATCAAGCATTATACTCAGCATATGAAACAAAGAAACATACATAGGCGCTAACTTTTCACTTTTATCACTGGGGCGAGACTCGGTGAATAAACTCGATAGGGATTTGCTCAAGATATCCAGTCACCAGTAGGTAAATCATACAGAAAGTGAATATATTGAACTTTTCTTCATACCATGCAATAAATTGTTCTCAAACCTCAAATTGTTTGATTGTAATAAAGTTACCTGTATAAAATTAGTTCGGAAACATTTTATGAAATAAGTAAGAGCTCTAACCAGTTACTTCATCGAAATAAAATAATTTATTTCAGTATTGTATTTTATTTTAAAACATATTTTTACGATATTCCACTAAAATCAAGAAAGTAAATTTTAATAATTCTCTATAATAATTAATTAAAAAGAGAGCCTATACCAATAATCTCATTATTACAAAATTGCATATTCCAATATCATACAACTCTTTAAATTATATATTTTTATGAAATTACACAAAAGAGCTGCGACACTTAATTGATTCTCATTTGGGGGTGAGCGGTGAATAGTGCCAGTGTGCTTACAAATATTGTATTGATTTATTTTTTATTTTTATGGGATTTATTTTTCTTCATAGCACATTACAAAATGAACTTTTTGCGCAATATTTTAAATTGGAAAAATACACTTTTACAGATTTTCGGTGCGGTAGCGAAATGATACCTTTGCCCCCGCTGTTGAGAAAGCACGGGGCGATCGTCCCCTTTTCCCCCTTGTAGTTGATGCCTTTGGAAACATAAATATTAAACATAAATCTGCGTACATTTTATACCAGATGTTTTACAAATAACCATACGTATGCCACACATAAAGTAATACTACATTAAAATAAGCCTTAGGTTCAGACAATGAAGGCCAAAAATTTTTATTTGCCGGCTGGAACGGTTTCGGTAGGTCGGTATACGGATAATATATACTCTACTGTACATTGTATGTACATATCTACTATATACTGTAAAAATTAATAGTTTAAAAAACTAAAAAATACGCTTTTATAGAAAAGTGAACTAAAAAATAGAAAATAATTTTAAATAAGTTTGAAATAAGAACAGAGTGATTAACAAGAAATATTTATTTTATCGTAAAAAAGCGTGGGGTGCTTTTTAAGATATTTTCAACAATTGGCATCAAGCATCCCACGCTTTTTTACGATAAAATAAATATTTTTTGTTAATCACTCTATTCTTATTTCAAACTTATTTAAAATTATTTTCTACTTTTTAGTTCACTTTTCTATTAAAGCATATTTTTTAGTTTTTTAAACTATTAATTATTTTCTACTTTTTAGTTTGGTTTTCTATTAAAGCGTGTTTTTTTAGTTTTTAAACTATTAATTATTTTTTCTGTAAACTCTAATTTTTTTTTAGTTAATGTACAAAACTCTCCAGTTGTTTCTGCCAATAGTCACATGCTTGTCTCAAATTTAAGTCATGTGTATGCCTTAGTACACACCGTATTACTTGGCACAAAACACTACCGTGTCTCTGAATATGAAAAATCACTAATCCTGAAGATCCTGGTAAGGATAATGCGACTAAAAAAAACACGCTTTGTATAACTGTCGTTCAAACGACAAATCTTTCAAACGGCACACCAGGGTTCGATTCCGGAGAAGGTTGGTTGGTTGGAATTTAACGGCGCAAGGGCAACACGAGCTAATCCTTGTGATAAAGCGACAAACTTATTGAATTATTGAATTGTCATCGGTCCTTGATAAATATGCCAAATTTCGAGTTAATCCGACGTTTTGAAGGGTGTCAAAATCATGTTCAAATATTCCGTTACATACTAACATACATACATACGTCTGAAGCTAATAAAAGCGTATTAAAAACCTTTAATACTTTGAGTCCAATATTTTGTTATCTCTTTTTTTATTGCTCGCTTTGCATTATCAGAAATCAACTTGATGGCAAAAAGAACACCAGAAAATTGGTTGTATCCATAATTTAGCGAGTAATACTTACTTTGCTCTTCATATGTGAAATCCATTAGCCAATGACATTTTTAAGCTGTTATTATTTCTCTGCATATATTTCATGGAATGTGATCATGGGCGCCGGTAGAAGAGTGCAAACGGGTGCATTAACACTCCCCTGGCTTTTGAAAATTTTAGTAAAAATTTGAAAGAAGGTGTAAATTCACAGAAAAAATAACGCATATGCCATTTTGAAATAATTTTTCTTGCTATAATGAATATTTTTTTTTATTTCTTTTAAAGTCTTTTATTTTTTTTTTTTTTTTTTTTTTTTAAAGCAGATTCTTGTACATACATGGTTTCTAGGAGTATTAACAATTGGATAGGAGAAATATGCATTCCTTTTATGGGCAGTCATTTTCGGTGTTGTTCCCTCAATTCCAGGAAAATGCTTTTAATTATTATGCATTAGACCTTGAAATCTATTTTTACTAAACCCTTTATATTAACTTCGATTTTGTGTGTTTGTTTGTCGATGGGAGTGGAATCTGAGGAGGCATAATTCACCTTCTTGCCGTCATCCAATCGGGCTGAAACTTGGCAGATAGGTTCGATGTTGATGACAATGCATTCTGTCAAATTTTAGGGCTATTACTGTCACTAAAAGGTCGCTTTTACAGAATACTAATAACACAACTTTCCGTCATCCAATCGAGTTAAAAAGTATTGAACCGACTATTGTTGAAATTTTTACCTATTACCAAAATTTGTTCAATAAATAAATATTAAAATTACTTTAATCAGAATAAATAAATGATATTCGGATGTTGGAGCATAAATTCACATTCATTTTTAATAAATAAATGTTGAAACGTAGTTTGCCGCATATTTTGCTGATAGAAATGTTTTTGATATCGGCGCTGGATTAATGAATATAAAAATTGACTATGCATACAAAAGATTTTTTAAAAACTATGTTTTTATGGGTTATACTATTAGAATACTATTGAGCATTTCCAATAGGCAGTGGCGGCCCGTGATCGAAAATGTTAGTGCAACTGGGCAATTATTTTGATTATTTTGCATTATTATTTTTGGATTATTTTGCACTTAAAAGTATATAATTAGTAATGATATTTAAATGAGAAAAATTTCAGTTTTTTTCAAAAATCAAATAACTAATTAACATTTAACTCGTTATAATTAGCATATTTTTGAACAGTGATAACTCCTGTTTTATGGGGATAAGAAATGAAATTATGGTTGAAAATTGTTCGTAATATCAGTCTTAATGTTATGAACCTCCATCTAGTTTCTAGAATATATAGTTTTTTTTAATAGAATTTTTTTAACATTGAAAGTCGAAACGAGTTTCAGGGACACACGGCTGCTATTTATAGGAAGATCACCTTGATTGGAAACGCATTTATTTTCCCTCGTGAATTGAGTATTGAGGCGAGAAGTTTGCTTTTTATAGGATTTTTTTACACTTACCGTATAAATTGGATCATCATTTTAGAAAATTGTAACATATATAATTTTAGTTTTGGACTAATAAATTTCAATGCATCCCAGCTGCACTGCACAAGCCGATACGCCACTGCTGCAATATTGTGTGTGTGTCATTATTTTTTTTTTCATTATAACTGGGACTTAGAAAAAAATAAAACGTTACTCTTTTGTATTTTTTGTATCTTCTGGTTCCTCTGTTCGTAATGCTGTCTCTTGCCCCAACTAGTTGGAAGATAAAATACAAAAACTAAAATATATAAATCAATTGTTTCTATTTTTTTCCTTGCTTGTTTTTTTTTTTTTTTAAAATCCCTTATATTAACTTCAATTTTGTGTGTATGTGTGTGGTTGGTTGGTTGATTGGCTGCAGAGTTCAGCAAAATGCGTGAAATTTGCGTGAACCCGCATTAAAAAAAACCTTTCACGTTATAGAATTAACCTCATGCGTGAATTCACGCATCGGCAAATCACGGGTAAATTTTTAAAAATAATCCTCCATTTTTTAAAATCATAGCTCATCCTAGCCGTTTTTCGAAGGGCGGCTCTACCTCCTTACTCTTTCTTTGAAAATAGCGTCCTTTTCTGAAAAATGCAAAATGTTCCGTTTATTTTCCAACTTAATGCAATAAACGGATCACCCCCTACGAATTCGCCAGTTACGGATGTCCCAGGGGGTCCCATAATATCCTAATGTAATTTCATACGTTCCTTAATTAAGTGTATTACGACAGCTTTTTGCCATGCTTTCTTGCATAAAATAGAGAAAAAAGGTAACCTCATGGGTGAATTCATGGAAAACGCGGATTAACCTTTAACTGATGTGTACGGTCTGACAGACCGCAAGTAACTTTTTGTAGAATGCTTCCGCCCCCTAAAATATTTTATGTTTGACTTCTACATTATTTTTTAAGATAGATGTTTCTCAAATTTTAAACTGATATTCATTAAATAGTTTGGGGCAGTATGGACCACGTGTTGCCCTTGGGCCAAAATTATCAAACTACCTAACCACAGCAGTTAAAGGTTATTTTTTTTTGGCGCCTGTAGAACTGGTTGAGAAGTTTAGATCGTTTCGCCTATGTCTATCCCCGCCATTTTTTCGAGATTTTCGGGATATCGTAAATCATCAAATTTTACTTCTCCGTCATTTGCTCGATAGTTTTCGTACAGTCAATCAGGGTAACATTGAACCACATTTTCAGTATTTTCTTCTTCCCCACTTATGTTTTTATAGTATTTTCAGACTTAATGGCATAAAATGGAAGAATAAACCCGAAATTACATTTTAATTTACATAAATTAGTAAATGTTGATGATGAAAGCACCAAATAATAGGAAAATAACCCGGTGCAAAGTTACCCTGGCATTTAGGGTAACTTTGAACCACTATCAGAAGTTTCAGATAAAATACCTTTTTTTATTCAGTCTAGGACTATTCAATATTTGAACTAGTAAAATTAAGTTTCTAAATATTTGAAACATCATCAGCTGCAGTTTTCAACACCCTAAAGTTTGTATATTTTAAATAACACCACAAAGAATATATTAAGTAGGAACAGTGGATGATGAATCACATGAATATATTGCAATAAAAACCTATTTATTGTTCAGTTTAAACATACAAATATAGTGAAAAAACAATCTTCAGTTCATTCACTTAAATATAAAACCATTTTATCAATTAAAAATTTAAAAGATAAATAGAAAATAATAAAACTGATAGGCCGCCCTTATGCTACTAGTTCAGTACTATGGTGTTTGCAAGTCACAATGTGGCACAAATACAAATATTATATTGTTAATGTTAGAAATAGTTTGACAATATAAAAACAAAGTTCAAACTTCATAAAATTTCACTTTGGCATTCTTTAGATTGATAATTTTGCATCAAAGAAAGAATTATTGATCTGGAAAACATCTCGTTTTCTAGCTGAAATAAAAATTTCTGGAGATAATTTTTTTAAACACGCCTAATTTTTCATACCACAGATCACCATTGATATTGGGCCATTTCCAATATGCAACAGATTTCTTCATGAACCACCAAATATTACCTTGTCAATTTGGTCAGGGTACATTTCCCCATCGTATTGAATAATTACGTGGTTCGTAAACTTTGCATATGCCATAAACAAAATCTAAAATACTTGCATCTTTTGTGTATAAAATTCCTTTCTGATTAATGTGTTCAACAGGCACCACTCAATCTCTGATTTTTCAGTAACATTCTCCACAACAATTTCAGCAGTACAGTCAATCAGGGTAACTTTGAGCCATAGGGTGTAACTTTGCGCCACCTCCTAGTTTTCAGTATTTTTGGGTTTAAAGAGCTGCTCATGATCCACTGCTGCAAACTGCTGGCAAGATTATGAAATTGGCTTTTTGCTTGATGGTTTGATAAATGAATTGACAAAATAGTACATAATTTATTTGGCCATTCAGTTGTTTTTCTGGAGTACTATTTTCAAGTTCCATTTTAATGCTTATTTGAAGTTGATGTAAATCAACTAATTTATGCAAGAAAGTATCAACTTACCACTTTATCAGCTATATAATTTTCTGAAAAAAGTGAAATTGTTAGTAGCTGAGGGTTATTTATTTACTAACATTTAATAAAAAGCAAAAAACCAAGGCACTATCATTTTACCACATATTCAGTGTAACTTTGAGCCGGTTCAAAGTTAGGCTGATGACAGTGTGCAATGTATACACTGCACATATAATTCATATTTTATTCTAATTTATTTTTGTTTGCTTTTAAATACATTTATATACATACAAATGCAATTTAATTTACAGAATCTTCTCTTGTATGCAAAATCCGATAAAATTAAAATGTTGGGAGGGAATTCAAAAAGTACCTAATTATATTAGAAACACTTTCACAGAATTAAAAAAAAAAAATCTGCCGACCTGTAATGGTTGTAAAAAGCTTTTCAGTTGAGTAAGTGAAAAATCTATATGCACAAAAAATAAATGATAAAGGAATATGTATAGCAAGGATATGATGGGATTGTCTAAAGTCCTCTACCATATGAACTCCTTGGAGATAGCAAGAGTAAAAGTCCTACACTAGATGACATACCTAAAGGTTATGTGGTTAGAGCTCGGGCCCTGCATGCCAAATGTTCCGGTTTCGAATCCCGGGTTAGTCATGAATGTTCGTTGTAATTCGAAATCTACGTTAAGCTGTAGGTCGTTGAGCGTATAAACCAACCAACCTGAACTAGATGATGCAGGTGACAGTGTATGTACAACACTGTCATTTTCGGAGGAGATGAAAGTTGCACAATAAGGACATGGTAAATGTTTATACTGCTCAAATTGTTGGGAAAATGTTACTGAAAAGTCAGAGGTTGTTCGAGTGGTGGCTGTTAAACACATCAATGAGGCAGGAATTTTATACACAGAGCATGCACGTATTTTAGATTTTGGTAATGGCATATGCAAAGTTTACGACTGCGTAATTATTCAATACGATGGAGAAGTGTACCCAGACCAAATTGACTTAAAAGACAACGTGATATTTGGCGGTTCATGAAGAAATCTGGTGCATATGGGAAATGGCCCAATATCAATGATGATCTGAGTAGGTAGAATATGGGGCTCCGACGCCAAGGAGGGATGAGGGATGGGACGGGGGACGATGACGTCACCGGAAGTGGGCGTGGCTATGACATCACCGGATATGACGTCACCGGATGTCACATGACCGGAAGTGGAGTTGAGCTGTTCGACTCCTGCTGTTGAGTTGTTATCCTCCTGCTGCAGTTTTGGTTTCGGTTTCGTTATAGGCTTTTTCTCGTGACGTCACAGTGGGTATGACGTCGTAATATATTAAAATTTATCTTGTTAAAGGTGGCAACACCATTTAGTTTCGATTTCTGCTAAGTTTAGGATGGGATGGGGGTTGAGTTGTTTGTTTCCTTCTCCTGAATGAAGACATTATACTTATAAGCTTTTATGCTAGTGACGTCACAATGGGTATGACGTCATAATGCGGAAATCAATACGAATTTAATCTGTTTTTGTTGGAATAGATCCGAATTTAGCTTGTTAGAGGTGGCAACACCTCCAATTTTAGATGAAGTCATCATCCCTCGTCCCTCATCCGAAGGGTTGAGTTGTAGGGTTCCTTCTCCTGAATGAAGACATTATACTTATAAGCTTTTATGCTACTGACGTCACAATGGGTATGACGTCATAACATGGAAATAAATATGAATTTAATCTGTTTTTGTTGGAATAGATCTGAATTTAGCTTGTTAGAGGTGGCAAAACATCTAATTTTAGATAACGTCATCATCCCTCATCCACAGGGTTGAGTTGTAGGGTTCCTTCTCCTGAATGAAGACATTATAATTATAGGCTTTTGTGCTAGTGACGTCACAATGGGTATGACGTCATAATGCGGAAATCAATACGAATTTAATCTGTTTTTGTTGGAATAGATCCGAATTTAGCTTGTTAGAGGTGGCAACACCTCCAATTTTAGATGACGTCATCATCCCTCGTCCCTCATCCGAAGGGTTGAGTTGTAGGGTTCCTTCTCCTGAATGAAGACATTATAATTATAGGTTTTTGTGCTAGTGACGTCACAATGGGTATGACGTCATAATGCGGAAATCAATACGAATTTAATCTGTTTTTGTTGGAATAGATCCGAATTTAGCTTGTTAGAGGTGGCAACACCTCCAATTTTAGATGACGTCATCATCCCTTGTCCCTCATCCGAAGGGTTGAGTTGTAGGGTTCCTTCTCCTGAATGAAGACATTATACTTATAAGCTTTTATGCTACTGACGTCACAATGGGTATGACGTCATAACATGGAAATAAATATGAATTTAATCTGTTTTTGTTGGAATAGATCTGAATTTAGCTTGTTAGAGGTGGCAAAACATCTAATTTTAGATGACGTCATCATCCCTCATCCACAGGGTTGAGTTGTAGGGTTCCTTCTCCTAAATGAAGACATTATACTTTTAGGCTTTTGTGCTTGTGACGTCCCAATAGGTATGACGTCATAACGTGGAAATAAATACGAATTTAATCTGTTTTGTTTGGAATAAATCCGAATTTAGCTTGTTAGAGGTGGCAACGACTCCAATTTTAGATGACGTCATCATCCCTCGTCCCTCATCCACAGGGTTGAGTTGTAGCGTTCCTTCTCCTGAATGAAGACATTATACTTATAGGCTTTTGTGCTTGTGACGTCAGTCATTTAAACCTGATTTTAACGTGTTTGAGTGGAAAATTTAGCATTTAGAGGTGGCAACACCGAAAAGCTCGCTTCTGATTGGATAAGAGGATTAGGTAGTGGCGCCATCTAATGATATTGAATATAATTAAAAGTTAAATAATGATTTTTGTCAATTATTTCTTCTACCAGAACCGGGGTTCGAACTTGCAACATTTCTCTCCAAAATGTCTTGGTGGCTCAGTTGTCTGTTGATTTGACAACTGAGCTACCAAGCCATACTATTTATAAGGTAATGCCTCTATACGAATGTGTTAGGTGGAGTTGAGGTGTTGTCCTCCTGCTACAGTTTTGGTTTCGTTTTAATTATAGGCTTTTTCTCGTGACATCACATTGGGTATGACGTCATAATATATTAAAATTTCGCTTGTTAAAGGTGGCAACACCATTTAGTTTCGATTTCAACTAAGTTTAGGATGGGATGGGGTTGAGTTGTTTCCTTCTCCTGAATGAAAACATTATATAAGCTTTTAAGCTTGTGACGTCACAGTGGGTATGATCTCATAACATGTAAATAAATACGAATTTAATATGTTTCTGTTGGAATACATCCGACTTTTGCTTATGAGAGGTGGCAACACCTCCAATTTTAGATGACGTCATCATGCCTCCTCCGCAGGGGTTGAGTTGTAGGGTTCCTTCTCCTAAATGAAAACATTATACTTATAGGGGTTTATGCTTGTGACGTCACAGTGATATGACGTCATAACATAGAAATAAATACGAATTTAATATGTTTCTTTTGGAATATATCCGAATTTTGCTTATGAGAGGTGGCAACACCTCCAATTTTGACGTCATCATGCCTCGTCCTTCATCCGCAGGGGTTGAGTTGTAGGGTTCCTTCTCCTAAATGGAGACACTTCAGCTATAAGCTTTTATCTCGTGACGTCACAGTCATTTAAACCTGATTTTAACGTGTTTGTGTGGAAAATTTAGAATTTAGAGGTGGCAACACCGAAAAGCTCCCTTCTGATTGGCTGCAGCAGGAATACGAACTTGTCTGATATCGCGTGATGGTGACTCATCCTGTTTGAACTTGTTGAAGCGTCACCGATTAGAGCGTAGAGGGGAGATAAACCAATCACAGCCATGTGAGAGGGCGCTGTTTCGACTATCAGCCAATAAGAAGAGAGCAACTACGTCACTCTCAGATTAGATATCTTGCAAAGACACCATTTCGCTCCTGTTGCTTGCTAAGTGAAGTTGCTGCTTTCAAAGTACTGTTTGAAAATGTCTTCTAATTTGAACATCGATCTCATCGAGAACTTTTACGATACTGCAAAATCACAGCAGTTGTTTGATGAACTGCTGAAATACGAATTTGAGGATCTTCAAATGAACTTTAATGGTAGAAGTTTTATTCCTCAAAGAAAAGTACTTGGATTCGGTGATAATGAACTTTCATATGCTTTTTCTGGAACGTGCGTCATCGCCAAACCGTGGACCTCTACCCTGCTGGACATGAAGAAGGATGTGGAGAACAAGACTGGACAAGTCTACAACTATGCCCTCCTCAACATGTATCCAAGTGGAAATGCCAAGATTTCTGCTCATAAAGACGATGAAAAAGACTTAGAGTTGGGATATTAGAGGATGGATCTAAGTTTCGGAGCTACACGGACTATGCAGTTTGCTCGACCCAAATTCCAACCACACAAAGTGCTGCTAAAAAGTGGATCCCTGCTCCTGATGAAGTCACCTACCAACCGCCTATGGACCCACGAGATTCCTGCCGATCCTAGCGTGACGGAATCAAGAATCAGCATTACTTTCCGAAACATCATGGAAAGACCTCAAGATATTGTTGAGTTTCCACACAAGTCCCCTTCTCGAAAGCGATCGATCGATGAAGCAATCACCGAAGAGGAAACAATTCCCGATGACGACTGGATGACTCGCCTTTATGCATCTGTAAAGAAAACCAACGAGTGCCTCAAGGAATGGAACCTTGGGTTTGATTTCATAGTGTCCCTTCATCAATACGACTCTCGTCTATTCATTCACATGTCTCAACATTATAGTCAAGGAAGTACCCAGAAAATTGTGATGAACATGGACACCTTTCAGGACTTTTATAACAAACTGTTTCACGTGAACACGAAATATGCAGCTAGTAGCGTTGTGTGTAACAATCAACTCCTGGTTCTATCACATAAGGGTGAGTTAGTTTTAAAACAACTCTTTTATTTTAAACTTAAGGAAAGTTCCATAAAACTGGATGAAAATTATCTTGCTAAAATTAGAGATCTCATGCCTGAAATATGTGAAACCATTAAGGACTCTCTTATAAATTTACTGCGAGTTGAAATTCTTAATCATTGTGCTCAAAATGTAAATATACCACCCAATATAGACTTATTTCATGAATATGTTTCTGCTTTTCGATGTGAAATAGAAAGTAATGTTTTAAAATTGTTTCGCTGTGATGCTTGTGCTATTGATGACCCCTCGCAAGGAAATCATGTCTGTATAACTACTTCATTGCAAGATCAATCTTGGTGTGTTGGAGACGATGCTATACTTGTACTCAATGTAAAAAATGTGATTGAAACCTTACAATGTAAAAATGTCATACAATTCTTTAATGAAGATTTCTTTAAATGTATATCATATGGTGCTTTGAAAGATTATTTGAAATTGTAAATAAAAACTATTCAATTGAAATATTTGTGTGACTTTCTTATATGAAATAATATATTTTTTTTAAAGCAACATCACTTTATTGAATCATAATTTAAAATGTGACTTATAAGAAGAACTAGCATACTTAAAATTTCAAAGACAAATAACGTAAAAATTTGCTTTACACATAAAAATCTTGACTTTAAAATGTGACGTGTAAGAGAAAAGTATAACATACCTAAAATTTCTATGACAAATAATTTTAACCTTTAAGCGAAAATTTACTCCACATATAAAATTCATGTCCTTAAACATAAGAGAAAAAGTAACCGAAAAGTAAGAAAAGAACTATGACAAACAATTTAAACATTACCAGAAAAATGCAATTTACATAAAAAAAAAATATTCATGTCTTTAAAACGTTGAATGACAACTCTAACTTTTAGAAAAAGAAACACTAAAAATTTATAAGGCAAAGAACTTAGACAATACGTGAAAATTAACTTTTCATATACTATCATACTGTTAGGTCAACAATAAATAAGATAAAAAGAAACTCTAAAAAATTTACAAGGCAAAGGATTTAAACAATACGCGAAAATTTACCTCACATATAAAAATTAAATTTTTCAAATGTGTAAGAATAAAGCTAAATTAGAGAAAAAGAAGCACTAAAAATTTATAAGGCTAAGAACTTAATCAATATGCGAAAATTTATTTCACACATAACATTTTTATCTTTAAAATGTGTAAGAATAATGCTAAATAAAAGACAAAAAAGTAACATACTTAAACTTTCTACTACAAAAATTTATACAATACGCGAAAATTTACTTTTCATACATAAATACTCTCTTAGGTTAATGTTAAATAAGTGAAATTTTAACAGAATAAAATTTTCAAAGATAAAGTATTTTAACCTTTACACGAAAATTTACTTTACAAATAAATATCATATCTTTAAAATTTAACGTGACAATTTACTTTTCATATACAATTATACACTTCGGTTAATGTCAAATGAGAGAAAAACTTACATACTTGAAATTTCTAAGATAAACATAAAGTAAAAAAAAATTAGTTTACGCATAAAAATCACGTCTTTAAAATGTGACGTAAAAGAGAAAAAGTAACAAACTTTAAATGTCTTCGGCAAATACTTTAAACATTAACGAAAAAAATTATTTTACATATAAAAATAAATTCTTTAAAGTGTAACATGTAAAAAAAAAAAAAAAAAAAAAAAATGTTATATGCTTAAAATTTCTAAGATAAAAAACTGTAACTTTTGCACGAAAATTTACGTATAAAAATCATGTGTTTTAAATGTAACATATAAGAGAGAAAAAAAATTAACATACTTAAAGTTTCTATAGCAAAGAATTTAAATATTAGCGTAAAAATTTATTTTACATATAAAATTCATGTCTTAATACGGGAAGATAAGCACGTTACGGTAATCAGCCAATCAGGATAGCGGTAGATGATACGACACTTACCGGCAGTGGTACACAAGAGGATGAGTCACGCTAAATCTTGTTGAAACAGGTCGGGAGACTTGCACAGCAAGAACGGGAAGATAAGCACGTGACTGTAACCAACCAATTAGGATAGAGATCGACGCGCAAGTCGCGGGTGACAGCAAATTTTTAAGATTTTCATTTCATATTTTACTTTGCTGAAGGTTTGACTTTCTAAGACTTTTTTCATAATGAAACGTTCGTGCAATTCTATACCATCTTTTGCTAAAATTACTTGGAATGAGCGAAGTGGATTTCAAAGACATCTTAATCAGTGAAAGTAGAATTCGTATGGACCTTATTCCAAAAAAAAATAAAAAAATAAAAAAAAAAATATATGATTCCCCTGGAGAATTTAAGATCAATTTTACTTGAAAACTTTTCTCTTATCTAAAACATTGAATAACGAGTAGAACTTAACAAAATTGTAACAAAAAAGAAAAAATAGCAAGAGAGTTAATATGAATAATAGTTATAGGTACGCCAAAGAAAAATTTTTACCTCTACTTTTCAATCGGAAAATCAATACAAAAGTGGGAAATTAGTGTTACTTAAAAAAAAAAGACTTAGACAACTTACTTTGTAATAGGATACAATAAGGTGTCATAGTAACTCCTACAATCAATGTTGAATAACAATTATTTTGCCTATCAATCTAAGAAAGGTGAATTGTGGAAAAAAATATTTAATAAATTGTAGATATGTATTCAAGTTTTAAAAATCGCCTCCAAGACTTGCAAAATATCTTAAAAATTAATTTGAAAGAAAATTGTGAATTATATGTAAACTACATAACTTTATTATATTCTAAAAATAAATCATAACTAATTTAGTTAACTTTTTTCATGATAACACTCATATGCAATGATATATTTTTAAAAATAACCTTCCTTAAATATTAATAGTTATAAATTTTTGTCAATCTCAGATGCAATACGTTATTATTTTTTACTATATCTGTCTTGAATTGTAAAATTTTAAAAAGATTATATACAAATCACCAAATAGATGCGAAAAATCTAACATCATTCAAACAAACTAAAATAATAATATATTTTCTTTGGTTGAAATAGTTATCTACTCATGATATAGAATTTATTTAGAAAATTTAAATAACGAAAATGAAAAGTTTTTTAGGGAAGTTTGAAGAAATTTTTTTGTTGTTGAAAAACTAGCATAAATTTGAAAAATGTAGAGTTTGTTAGTATGTGAAATTGAACATCACCTGAAAAAACTAAATTATACATGAAATTTGCAATTTGAAAGGTGTTGGCAATATATCATTAATATAGAAATTTTGAACTTTCACCCATAATTTCTAAATAACATATACATTTTAGAAAACTGAAACGGAATGTGTTTCACAAGACGCTTATTTTTAAGACAAATGTTCAATATTATTATAACAGAACAAAGTTCATTCCGGAAAAATTAGTAAAAGATACTTATATTTTGAAAATGGTTTTAAATATCTTATTAAGTTTATGAATGATCACTTTCGAGAAAGAAAAAAAAAATAAAACGTATATTATTCCTCATGCTAATTAACACATACACAAAATTAGTCAAACAAAGTGAAATTTTTATTGCTTATAACAGATAACTTTTCAGTGAACTAGAATTTACACAAGAAATTTTTGTGAACTTTTTTCAACTTTTAAACCAAGTGTTGTATAAAATTAAAAAATTATTCAGATTCGGAACAAAGTCTTGTAGTTAAAATAAATTTATTTCTCAAGGAATTTAATGAATACCAGAGAAGCTCTTATCATTTTGTATTTTTTCTCCTCCTTCAAGTAGATGTACTTTATAAAAGAAACCGTCGTAATACTTAACAAAAATCAGTAAAAGTGTATTTTCTATGAAAAATACAAAACTTCACAGCTTAATTACTGAAATTTAACTAAGTTTCATAAAACACAAATATGCTTGAATAAATGTTGAAATATATTTGTCAACCATATTTCAACATTTATTCAAGCATATTTGTGGTTTATGAAACTTAATTAAATTTCAGTAATTAAACTGTGAAGTTTTGTATTTTTCATAGAAAATACACTTTTACTGATTTGTGTTAAGTATTACGACGGTTTCTTTTATAAAGTACATCTACTTGAAGGAGAAGAAAAGATACAAAATGATAAGAGCTTCTCTGGTATTCATTAAATTCCTTGAGAAATAAATTTATTTTAACTACAAGACTTTGTTCCGAATCTGAATAATTTTTTAATTTTATACAACACTTGGTTTAAAAGTTGAAAAAAGTTCACAAAAATTTCCTGTGTAAATTCTACTTCATTCAAAAGTTATCTGTTACAAGCAATAAAAATTTCACTTTGTTTGACTAATTTTGTGTATGTGTTAATTAGCATGAGGAATAATATACGTTTTATTTTTTTTTCTTTCTCGAAAGTGATCATTCATAAATTTAATAAGATATTTAAAACCATTTTCAAAATATAAGTATCTTTTACTAATTTTTCCGGAATGAACTTTGTTCTGTTATAATAATATTGAACATTTGTCTTAAAAATAAGCGTCTTGTGAAACACATTCCGTTTCAGTTTTCTAAAATGTATATGTTATTTAGAAATTATGGGTGAAAGTTCAAAATTTCTATATTAATGATATATTGCCAACACCTTTCAAATTGCAAATTTCATGTATAATTTAGTTTTTTCAGGTGATGTTCAATTTCACATACTAACAAACTCTACATTTTTCAAATTTATGCTAGTTTTTCAACAACAAAAAAATTTCTTCAAACTTCCCTAAAAAACTTTTCATTTTCGTTATTTAAATTTTCTAAATAAATTCTATATCATGAGTAGATAACTATTTCAACCAAAGAAAATATATTATTATTTTAGTTTGTTTGAATGATGTTAGATTTTTCGCATCTATTTGGTGATTTGTATATAATCTTTTTAAAATTTTACAATTCAAGACAGATATAGTAAAAAATAATAACGTATTGCATCTGAGATTGACAAAAATTTATAACTATTAATATTTAAGGAAGGTTATTTTTAAAAATATATCATTGCATATGAGTGTTATCATGAAAAAAGTTAACTAAATTAGTTATGATTTATTTTTAGAATATAATAAAGTTATGTAGTTTACATATAATTCACAATTTTCTTTCAAATTAATTTTTAAGATATTTTGCAAGTCTTGGAGGCGATTTTTAAAACTTGAATACATATCTACAATTTATTAAATATTTTTTTCCACAATTCACCTTTCTTAGATTGATAGGCAAAATAATTGTTATTCAACATTGATTGTAGGAGTTACTATGACACCTTATTGTATCCTATTACAAAGTAAGTTGTCTAAGTCTTTTTTTTTTAAGTAACACTAATTTCCCACTTTTGTATTGATTTTCCGATTGAAAAGTAGAGGTAAAAATTTTTCTTTGGCGTACCTATAACTATTATTCATATTAACTCTCTTGCTATTTTTTCTTTTTTGTTACAATTTTGTTAAGTTCTACTCGTTATTTAATGTTTTAGATAAGAGAAAAGTTTTCAAGTAAAATTGATCTTAAATTCTCCAGGGGAATCATATTTTTTTTTTTTTTATTTTTTTTTTTTTTTTTGGAATAAGGTCCATACGAATTCTACTTTCACTGACTAAGATGTCTTTGAAATCCACTTCGCTCATTCCAAGTAATTTTAGCAAAAGATGGTATAGAATTGCACGAACGTTTCATTATGAAAAAAGTCTTAGAAAGTCAAACCTTCAGCAAAGTAAAATATGAAATGAAAATCTTAAAAATTTGCTGTCACCCGCGACTTGCGCGTCGATCTCTATCCTAATTGGTTGGTTACAGTCACGTGCTTATCTTCCCGTTCTTGCTGTGCAAGTCTCCCGACCTGTTTCAACAAGATTTAGCGTGACTCATCCTCTTGTGTACCACTGCCGGTAAGTGTCGTATCATCTACCGCTATCCTGATTGGCTGATTACCGTAACGTGCTTATCTTCCCGTATTAAGACATGAATTTTATATGTAAAATAAATTTTTACGCTAATATTTAAATTCTTTGCTATAGAAACTTTAAGTATGTTAATTTTTTTTCTCTCTTATATGTTACATTTAAAACACATGATTTTTATACGTAAATTTTCGTGCAAAAGTTACAGTTTTTTATCTTAGAAATTTTAAGCATATAACATTTTTTTTTTTTTTTTTTTTTTTTTACATGTTACACTTTAAAGAATTTATTTTTATATGTAAAATAATTTTTTTCGTTAATGTTTAAAGTATTTGCCGAAGACATTTAAAGTTTGTTACTTTTTCTCTTTTACGTCACATTTTAAAGACGTGATTTTTATGCGTAAACTAATTTTTTTTTACTTTATGTTTATCTTAGAAATTTCAAGTATGTAAGTTTTTCTCTCATTTGACATTAACCGAAGTGTATAATTGTATATGAAAAGTAAATTGTCACGTTAAATTTTAAAGATATGATATTTATTTGTAAAGTAAATTTTCGTGTAAAGGTTAAAATACTTTATCTTTGAAAATTTTATTCTGTTAAAATTTCACTTATTTAACATTAACCTAAGAGAGTATTTATGTATGAAAAGTAAATTTTCGCGTATTGTATAAATTTTTGTAGTAGAAAGTTTAAGTATGTTACTTTTTTGTCTTTTATTTAGCATTATTCTTACACATTTTAAAGATAAAAATGTTATGTGTGAAATAAATTTTCGCATATTGATTAAGTTCTTAGCCTTATAAATTTTTAGTGCTTCTTTTTCTCTAATTTAGCTTTATTCTTACACATTTGAAAAATTTAATTTTTATATGTGAGGTAAATTTTCGCGTATTGTTTAAATCCTTTGCCTTGTAAATTTTTTAGAGTTTCTTTTTATCTTATTTATTGTTGACCTAACAGTATGATAGTATATGAAAAGTTAATTTTCACGTATTGTCTAAGTTCTTTGCCTTATAAATTTTTAGTGTTTCTTTTTCTAAAAGTTAGAGTTGTCATTCAACGTTTTAAAGACATGAATATTTTTTTTTTATGTAAATTGCATTTTTCTGGTAATGTTTAAATTGTTTGTCATAGTTCTTTTCTTACTTTTCGGTTACTTTTTCTCTTATGTTTAAGGACATGAATTTTATATGTGGAGTAAATTTTCGCTTAAAGGTTAAAATTATTTGTCATAGAAATTTTAGGTATGTTATACTTTTCTCTTACACGTCACATTTTAAAGTCAAGATTTTTATGTGTAAAGCAAATTTTTACGTTATTTGTCTTTGAAATTTTAAGTATGCTAGTTCTTCTTATAAGTCACATTTTAAATTATGATTCAATAAAGTGATGTTGCTTTAAAAAAAATATATTATTTCATATAAGAAAGTCACACAAATATTTCAATTGAATAGTTTTTATTTACAATTTCAAATAATCTTTCAAAGCACCATATGATATACATTTAAAGAAATCTTCATTAAAGAATTGTATGACATTTTTACATTGTAAGGTTTCAATCACATTTTTTACATTGAGTACAAGTATAGCATCGTCTCCAACACACCAAGATTGATCTTGCAATGAAGTAGTTATACAGACATGATTTCCTTGCGAGGGGTCATCAATAGCACAAGCATCACAGCGAAACAATTTTAAAACATTACTTTCTATTTCACATCGAAAAGCAGAAACATATTCATGAAATAAGTCTATATTGGGTGGTATATTTACATTTTGAGCACAATGATTAAGAATTTCAACTCGCAGTAAATTTATAAGAGAGTCCTTAATGGTTTCACATATTTCAGGCATGAGATCTCTAATTTTAGCAAGATAATTTTCATCCAGTTTTATGGAACTTTCCTTAAGTTTAAAATAAAAGAGTTGTTTTAAAACTAACTCACCCTTATGTGATAGAACCAGGAGTTGATTGTTACACACAACGCTACTAGCTGCATATTTCGTGTTCACGTGAAACAGTTTGTTATAAAAGTCCTGAAAGGTGTCCATGTTCATCACAATTTTCTGGGTACTTCCTTGACTATAATGTTGAGACATGTGAATGAATAGACGAGAGTCGTATTGATGAAGGGACACTATGAAATCAAACCCAAGGTTCCATTCCTTGAGGCACTCGTTGGTTTTCTTTACAGATGCATAAAGGCGAGTCATCCAGTCGTCATCGGGAATTGTTTCCTCTTCGGTGATTGCTTCATCGATCGATCGCTTTCGAGAAGGGGACTTGTGTGGAAACTCAACAATATCTTGAGGTCTTTCCATGATGTTTCGGAAAGTAATGCTGATTCTTGATTCCGTCACGCTAGGATCGGCAGGAATCTCGTGGGTCCATAGGCGGTTGGTAGGTGACTTCATCAGGAGCAGGGATCCACTTTTTAGCAGCACTTTGTGTGGTTGGAATTTGGGTCGAGCAAACTGCATAGTCCGTGTAGCTCCGAAACTTAGAGTTGGGATATTAGAGGATGGATCTAAGTCTTTTTCATCGTCTTTATGAGCAGAAATCTTGGCATTTCCACTTGGATACATGTTGAGGAGGGCATAGTTGTAGACTTGTCCAGTCTTGTTCTCCACATCCTTCTTCATGTCCAGCAGGGTAGAGGTCCACGGTTTGGCGATGACGCACGTTCCAGAAAAAGCATATGAAAGTTCATTATCACCGAATCCAAGTACTTTTCTTTGAGGAATAAAACTTCTACCATTAAAGTTCATTTGAAGATCCTCAAATTCGTATTTCAGCAGTTCATCAAACAACTGCTGTGATTTTGCAGTATCGTAAAAGTTCTCGATGAGATCGATGTTCAAATTAGAAGACATTTTCAAACAGTACTTTGAAAGCAGCAACTTCACTTAGCAAGCAACAGGAGCGAAATGGTGTCTTTGCAAGATATCTAATCTGAGAGTGACGTAGTTGCTCTCTTCTTATTGGCTGATAGTCGAAACAGCGCCCTCTCACATGGCTGTGATTGGTTTATCTCCCCTCTACGCTCTAATCGGTGACGCTTCAACAAGTTCAAACAGGATGAGTCACCATCACGCGATATCAGACAAGTTCGTATTCCTGCTGCAGCCAATCAGAAGGGAGCTTTTCGGTGTTGCCACCTCTAAATTCTAAATTTTCCACACAAACACGTTAAAATCAGGTTTAAATGACTGTGACGTCACGAGATAAAAGCTTATAGCTGAAGTGTCTCCATTTAGGAGAAGGAACCCTACAACTCAACCCCTGCGGATGAAGGACGAGGCATGATGACGTCAAAATTGGAGGTGTTGCCACCTCTCATAAGCAAAATTCGGATATATTCCAAAAGAAACATATTAAATTCGTATTTATTTCTATGTTATGACGTCATATCACTGTGACGTCACAAGCATAAACCCCTATAAGTATAATGTTTTCATTTAGGAGAAGGAACCCTACAACTCAACCCCTGCGGAGGAGGCATGATGACGTCATCTAAAATTGGAGGTGTTGCCACCTCTCATAAGCAAAAGTCGGATGTATTCCAACAGAAACATATTAAATTCGTATTTATTTACATGTTATGAGATCATACCCACTGTGACGTCACAAGCTTAAAAGCTTATATAATGTTTTCATTCAGGAGAAGGAAACAACTCAACCCCATCCCATCCTAAACTTAGTTGAAATCGAAACTAAATGGTGTTGCCACCTTTAACAAGCGAAATTTTAATATATTATGACGTCATACCCAATGTGATGTCACGAGAAAAAGCCTATAATTAAAACGAAACCAAAACTGTAGCAGGAGGACAACACCTCAACTCCACCTAACACATTCGTATAGAGGCATTACCTTATAAATAGTATGGCTTGGTAGCTCAGTTGTCAAATCAACAGACAACTGAGCCACCAAGACATTTTGGAGAGAAATGTTGCAAGTTCGAACCCCGGTTCTGGTAGAAGAAATAATTGACAAAAATCATTATTTAACTTTTAATTATATTCAATATCATTAGATGGCGCCACTACCTAATCCTCTTATCCAATCAGAAGCGAGCTTTTCGGTGTTGCCACCTCTAAATGCTAAATTTTCCACTCAAACACGTTAAAATCAGGTTTAAATGACTGACGTCACAAGCACAAAAGCCTATAAGTATAATGTCTTCATTCAGGAGAAGGAACCCTACAACTCAACCCTTCGGATGAGGGACAAGGGATGATGACGTCATCTAAAATTGGAGGTGTTGCCACCTCTAACAAGCTAAATTCGGATCTATTCCAACAAAAACAGATTAAATTCGTATTGATTTCCGCATTATGACGTCATACCCATTGTGACGTCACTAGCACAAAAGCCTATAATTATAATGTCTTCATTCAGGAGAAGGAACCCTACAACTCAACCCTTCGGATGAGGGACGAGGGATGATGACGTCATCTAAAATTGGAGGTGTTGCCACCTCTAACAAGCTAAATTCGGATCTATTCCAACAAAAACAGATTAAATTCGTATTGATTTCCGCATTATGACGTCATACCCATTGTGACGTCACTAGCACAAAAGCCTATAATTATAATGTCTTCATTCAGGAGAAGGAACCCTACAACTCAACCTTTCGGATGAGGGACGAGGGATGATGACTTCATCTAAAATTGGAGGTGTTGCCACCTCTAACAAGCTAAATTCGGATCTATTCCAACAAAAACAGATTAAATTCGTATTGATTTCCGCATTATGACGTCATACCCATTGTGACGTCACTAGCATAAAAGCTTATAAGTATAATGTCTTCATTCAGGAGAAGGAAACAAACAACTCAACCCCCATCCCATCCTAAACTTAGCAGAAATCGAAACTAAATGGTGTTGCCACCTTTAACAAGATAAATTTTAATATATTACGACGTCATACCCACTGTGACGTCACGAGAAAAAGCCTATAACGAAACCGAAACCAAAACTGCAGCAGGAGGATAACAACTCAACAGCAGGAGTCGAACAGCTCAACTCCACTTCCGGTCATGTGACATCCGGTGACGTCATATCCGGTGATGTCATAGCCACGCCCACTTCCGGTGACGTCATCGTCCCCCGTCCCATCCCTCATCCCTCCTTGGCGTCGGAGCCCCATATTCTACCTACTGATCTGTGGTATGAAAAAGTAGGAAAGTTTAAGAAATTATCACCAGAAATTATTATTCCAGCTAGAACACTGGTGCCGGGTTCGAATCCCGGATTAGGCATGGACGTTTGTTGTGGTTCGGAATCCAAGTTAAGCTGTAGGTCTCGTACTGATTAGCCATTACAGTGCATGAAAATAGGTCGTTGAGCGTACAAACCAACCAATCCAGATAGAACACGAGAATAAGTTTTCCAGATCAATGATTCTTTCTTTGATGCAATAACTATTAATCTAAAAAATGCCAAAGTGAAATTTTATGAAGTTTGAACTTTGTTTTTAAATTATCATACTATTTTTAACAATAAGAGTGGAATATTTGTATTTGTCTCACATTGTGACTTGCAAACACCATAGTACTTAACTAATAGCATAAGGGTGGCCTATCAGTTTTATTATTTTCTATTTATCTTTTCAATTTTTAATTGATAAAATGAGTTTATATTTAAGTGAATGAACTGAAGATTGTTTTTCCACTATATTTGTATGTTAAAACTGAATAATAAATAGTGTTTTTTTTTCAATATATTCATGTGATTCGTTATCCACTGTTCCTACCTAACATATTCTTTGTGGTGTTATTTAAAATATCCAAACTTTATGATACTGGTAACTGCAGCTGATGATATTTTAAATACTTAGAAACTTAATTTTACTCGTTCAAAGTAGTCTAGACTCCAAGATTGAATAAAAAAAGCTATTTTATATGAAACTTCTGATAGTGGTTCAAAGTTACCCTAAATGACAGGGTAACTTTGCGCCGGGTTATTTTACTATTATTTGGTGCTTTCATCATCAGCATTTACTAATTTGTGTAAGTTAAAATATAATTTAGGGTTTATTCTTCCATTTTATTCCATTAGGTCGGAAAATATTATTAAAACATAAGTGGGGAAGAAGAAAATACTGAAAATGCGGTTCAATGTTACCCTGATTGACTGTATAAACCTCTATCATATACTTATTATCCAACTTTCATCTTCTCCGAAAATGCTAGTGTTGCACATACACTGTCATCTGCATAATCTAGTTCAGGTTGGTTGGTTTATACGCTCAACGACATACAGCTTAATGTGGATTCCGAACTACAACGAACTTCCATGACTAACCCGGGATTCGAACCCGGTACCTTTGGCATGCGGGCCTGAACTTTAACCACACAGCCATCAGGTGAATCATCTGGTTTAGGACTTATACTCTTGCTGTCTACCAGGAGTTCGTATAGTAGAGGACTTTGGACGATCCCCTCATGTCCTCGCTATACAAATTCCTTTACCATTTATTTTTTGTGCATAGAAATTTTTCACTTCCTCAACTGAAACGCTTTTTACAGCCAACATGTAAGCAGATTTTTTTTTTAGTTCTGTGAATTACTGCGAGATCATTATTTCTAATATTTTTAGGTACTTCTTGAATTCACTTTAAATATTTTCATTTTATCGGATTTAGCATACAAGGGAAGATTCCATAAATTAAATTGCATTTGTATGTATAAATATATTTAAAAGCAAAACCAAAAATAAATCGGAATAAAATATGAATTATATGAGCAGTGTATACATTACACACTGTCATCAGCCTAACTTTGAACCGGCTCAAAGTTACACTGAATATGTGGTAAAATGATAGTGCCTTAGTTTTTTGCTTTTTACCAAATGTTAGTAAATAAATAACCATCAGCTACTAACAATTTCACTATTTTCAGAAAATTATATAACTGATAAAGTAGTAAGTTGATGCTTACTTACATAAATTAGTTGATTTACATCAACTTCAAATAAGCATTAAAATGGAACTTGCAAACAGTACTTCAGAAAAACAACTGATTGGCTGAATAAATTAGAATATGAATTGGCAAAATAGTACGTAAACTATAGAGCAAAAATCCAATTTCACAATCTTGACAGCATTTTGCAGCAGTGGATCATTAGCAGCTCTTTAAAACCAAAAATACTGAAAACTAGGAGGTGGCGCAAAGTTATACCCTATGGCTCAAAGTTACCCTGAATGACTGTAGTGATGCCGGCATTTTCCCAACCCGGCAGTTTTCGAAGGGTTGCCGGCATTTGCTCGATCGTTTTCGAGGTGTCGCCGACATATGCCTGATAGTTTCGTAGGGCACCAACGTGGTGTCAAAGCGAAGACTTAAGCAGACTTTCACATAATTAATTTTAAAATACGCTAAAAATTAAAATATAACAGTTTAAATTCATGTTGTTTTATAGATTATAGTATATATAGGTTTATTTTACTGTTATATACCGCTTGTCGACTTGACCTAGATTTGTTTTTTAAACCATTCGACATAGCACAAAAGTTTCGAGTTAAAACTTACGGTGCTTCTTTCTTTATACGTCTTGGAGGTATTTTCGGTGCAATTACTTTCTTGTTGGCTGCTGGTTGCAGTGCTGCTGTATCTCTAATTCGAATAGGTGGTAACCTAAAATATAAATGCTCATGTAAATCAAGTAGCTTATTCAAATAATGCTCAGCATCCCATTTGCAAAAGTTTATGATTTTTTATTTTATTTTTAGTATAAAAGTTGAGGAGCGACTTGTCCCCTAGCCAGTTTCTTGCAGGAGAGGTCAAAGTAAAGAGTATTACATTTTTAATACAATTATTTTGTGGGGGTTTAGAACCGCTTTTGATTGAAAATATTTCGTTGGCAAATAAAGACGAGTTTGAAGAGGAAAAAATTAAAATGGACGTTGTATGGACAAGTCCGATTTCGATCACCAGCTTCTCAGTTATGAAATAAAATATTTAAAAAATACTCTACTTTCGTTCAACAAATCAAATATATCAATATGGTGTTACAGTTATACGCAATTTCAGAATGGATAGTATTTAATTGAAGATTATAAAAGCTTAATTATATACACATATAAATAGGTTGAACTGGTAAGAGGATTTTTTGAAGTCGATAAAATTGATAAGTAGAAAGGTGGTGTGTATGTAAACTTCTGAAAACCCTCAGGTCATATTTGATAAAGATGGTGATCCAATTGGTCTTTCAAAGAAGTTTAAGTTTTTCATAAAAAATTCAACGTCGCACAAAAACGTCCCTACTGTCATAATGTATTATGACATTTATTTCATAAATTCTAAGGGGTTTTGCAATAGGTAAACTCTACACATCCCCTTGAATTATTTGTGTATGTTACACATTTTTCCAAATCAAGGAGGCGGATTTTTCTCACGCTTCAAGTTAACCAATATCTGTTTGTTAGGGAAATTCACCAATGTAGGACTCACACGTCGCTGGACTCACAGCAAATGAGAGGGCTTTGGTAGGGGGGAGCGTCCCTGTTAGAGGGGGGTGAAAAGCACGGGTCACGAGAGAGGGGGAAGAGGAGATGGAAGTGAGCAGGATGGTGGCTGGATGCTAAGGTTGACTAACGGGGACAAACCAAAAAGACAGAGGAGACCGGAGAAAGGATCGGAGATAACTCTGATGCGGTCCGCTGACTAGCCGATATACGCCCCTGACGATGTACGCCCCTGACAGAGGTGCCCCTAGCCCAGACAGCAAACTGTGAGTCTTACACTTTTCTTACTTACCCTCGGCCAGATATTTACTTTTATTAGGATTTCAACCGGCTTTGTGCTTAGTTTTGAGGAAGTTAAATAACTATTTAATTGTATGCTTAAATTGCTTGTTTATTTCTTAATGTTTTGCGTTGTATTAATAAATGGTTGCGTTATCTATCGAGCACATCTCTGTGGTTCTTTGCTATTTGCATGCATTTCCATTGTATTACACTATACGATCTAATAGGCCCATGGGCTTTACGGCACCACCCTATCAAATTTGCATTGACTCTCCTTTGAGCTAAATTAGTTTTTAATCTAATCTCAGTATATTGTTCAAAATTTGCTTACGAAATTCATTTGTGTGGCATTTCCAAGAGAGGGATATACTACTCGAAGTAGTTCGGGTGTCAAAAAAGGATATCTTCCAGGAAGTTTAACGGAAACTACCCTACATTTTCTTCTCGAATGGGTGGAAACCCAGAAAAATCCCACCAGGCAACCCAGAAATCGACGCAGGATAAACTGTCCCAATCGCTGCATAATCTACTTCACTTTGTAAAAGAGGCTACCATAACTACAGCAAATCGTAAGAGCTCCTAACAGATCACATCAAAGAAGGTTGGTTGGTTGTTTTCAGATTATCTGGGGCCGTCAGCAACACGAGGGCTATAATGAGCCGAAACATTCGTCATTAGACAAGCCAACATACATTTACAAACACCCATGCCTAACACGGGACTCGAACCCGCAACCTCGCAGTCTAGAAGCCAGCACGCTAACCACTATACCATTTGGTCGGCCACATCAAAGAAGGACTTCGAATAATGTACAGTACACAGTTTATTGATAAGAATATAGTATTAACCATTTGCACTCGAGAGGAGACTCTCACTCACCACATGATTTGATACCACAACTCGAAAGGCGACTCTCACTCATCACTAGGTTTAATGCGGAAATTCGATGCAATGTCTGTTTATGTTTAGTTTCTATAAAGCGGATCTGTAACCGCGAACCAAACAAAAATGGCGGGAAACGTCACGAGTTTGCTGATCCCTCCTTGCGAAAAAGGCCCAGAGTGCAAAGGGTTAATACCGCAACAGATTGGACGTCGGATTATATTGGGAAAAGTAGGTATTATCTGATAAGTATTATGGAAAAAGATCTATGTAGTAGAAAATGCATTTTTGTCTTTGACTATTCTGAAATACTATGGTACCAGTACACTCTCGCCGAAACAAGACGAGCCGCTGCGAGTTTTTTTTCTTTGTCTCAGTCGAAATGCGGAGGTAAATTTAAGCGTTCCCTCTAGGGCAGACAAACCGACTCCAGAAGGAGTCCGAGCATTGGAGAGGCGAGATAGGCCGAATCACGGCAGACGAAGCCGAGCTCACTAAGTACACTCTCCCACTCGCACCCGCTCGTCTTGTCTCGGCAAGAGTGAACTGGAGTAGCCCCGCGCTCGCCTCTCGGGCAGTCTCGGGTCCATTGACTCGTGCAAAAAAAAACTACTCCAGATGGAGCGCAGGCGTAGGCGAGAAAAGCCAAGTCAGGGCGGAAGAAGCCGAGCGCACCAAATACACTCTCCCACTCGCACCCGCTCGTCTTGTCTCAGCGAAAGTGAACTGGTACCAGTAAAAGAAGCCGTGCGCACCAAGTACATCTCCCACTCACCAGGGCCTATTCTAACGGGCAGTCGTGGCTCATTTGGGCAGTCATAAATTGAAAATGGGCAGTCGTAAATCTAAAATTGGGCAGTAGTAAAAAGTAAAGGAAAAAACACTGCAAGCCAATAATTTTTTCCTTTCTTCCCCTCCCTAAATTTTCCGTATTCTTTGTTTTCTTTTATCAACTTATTAAAGCTTCAGAGATGCCAGTTCAAAATGTACAGCCGATTGCGAGCTATGAGCATTATCTCCTTAATTCCTTATTATCAGAAGAAAAACATTGGGATGAAATTGTTTTTCCAATAATGGGAGTTACTCAAGAAACGCATTAAAAATATGACACAGTTGAAATTGGTTCAAAATATCTCAAATTATGGTCCTACCAACTTTCATTCCTATTCTTCGAACTCAAGGGATACATTAAATTAGGCAAATACACTCTTACTTATAAATATAGATTTGGTGACATTACATTATTAAGCCCAACATTCAAATATTTTTTTCAAACTTTTACTTTGAATGTGTTTTCTTTAAGTTCTTTTTCTTAAAAAGTGAAGAAAAATTCCTTTTGCGTGTGCGCATTTTATTTTAATTCAGAAAATTATTATTAATCTGCAAGTAATTCTTTTTCCAATTTGATGACAAATGCTTTTTATTATTATTTCAAAATAATATTCTTTTCTCTTGCTAATATGCATGAGGACTTTTTCATTCGATTTTATATTTCCTTTGTTTGTTCATTTAACGACGTTTTATTTCATTGGGATCTTTTTGAGCCTTGTAGCTTAGTAAGGCCATCATAGCATGCATATGTGTATAGTAAAGAGTTCAAAGATTCATAGTTCAGGCCAATTTAACACACAAACTTCAAGATAAGATAGTTTTGGCACACAAAAGGAATTAATTTTAAGAAAATCTTGCGACAAGAAAAGAGTGTGACAAAATTGTTTGCATTACTACAGGACAAGGACAAGGTGGAGGTCTTTTACAGAACATTATCTCCCAACTTCCTCAATAAATCTAGTGTCCCTCGATCCTGCTCCCCATATTTCCGGTCAACACTCCACCCCCAGGAATGTGGTTTGAAGGGGACTTTTTTTTTCTTATCTTTAAGCTATATTTTTAGAGGGCCAGTGACTTGACAACAGTTTATTCTAAGGAACGAAACAGTTTAATTGTGTGCTTTCAGCAGCAATGGCGACTGGTAATCTTTTATAATTTTTTTTTTCATAATAAAATAATCTAATTACACAACTGCGTACGATTGACTCTTGAAACGTCACAATGAAAAGGTGTGTAACATTTTAAAATAAATATGAAATATATAGCAGGATACGAGATTAACGTATTAAAAATCAATTTATTGTTATATTCAAAGATAAATTATCAGTAGATATGGTATTTAGTTATTAAGCTGAAAGTTTGTTATTTAAGCCACAGCTGAATTAACAAATCTAATTCTACTAACTAGAGGGCCACCTAATGGCTGTGAGGTTAGTACTCTGATATCGCATGCCAAAGGTACCGGGTTCGAATCCTGGATTATGAATGGATGAACGTTGTGGATCGGAAACTAGGTCACATCAGGATTAGCCGTTATTGTGCAAAAAATAGTTCATTGAGCGTACAAATTAACCAACTGTGAAACTAGAGATTTATTAATAGAAATGAAGCGTAATTTTTAGCATTTTAACACATCCATTTTAGTGGAGATACAAGTCCACAACATGGATATTTTGAGTTTTCTTTAAGAAAAATAATTGCATTTACAAATACTTAAAAAAATAGTTTTAAATTTGTAATAGCTTTTTTGAAATATAAAGCATATACTTGACATCTTGATGAGTAAATCTTTAACATTAATTAATTGTGGAATATAACTCTTTAAACTTGGGAATCAAGTATTGGGAAAAGCTTATAAGTAAGAAAATGCGTCAAGAATAAACTTTTTGGTCAATTTTTAATAAATCACACATAGGGACCTCTAATCCTAAGCTGGACTTCAAAAAATCAAAGTCTAGATTAATGAAGGTGATTTGATTCACAATACCTGAATGTAGTATGCATTTAGTTAATTTCACAGACACTTACTCTGGCTCTATAAAATACTTACCGACTGGTATTTTGACTGATTAAGGAGGTATGTTAAAAATTAGAAAGAAGAAGAAAAAAAAAGAAGAAAAAAAAGAAGGAAAGAAAAAAACGTAAATGCCTTTTTTCCTTCAACCAATAGCCCTTCTATTTTCTACCCGATAAAATGTTTTAGAGAGGATGACTCAATGTACTTATTCGTTAATTGTAAACCATTTAATATACATTTATGATATTTTTTAAACAAGTGTTTTGTCAATTGCCGGATAAGAAAAAATCTTTTACACTTTCGAAGGATTATTACATTCTTAACACGAGAGAAACCTTTTCTGACAAGACAGGGGTTTAGTCACTTGGTGAATACTTCACTGGTTTAGCTATTACTAAATTCAAAACATAACCTATTTATATCACTGGTGACTTTATTAGACTATTTTTAAGGAAGAGGGGAGATGGGGGGGGGGGGGGAGAGGATGGAATTTCGTAATGGGCAGTCGTAAATTTTGCTTAGAATAGGCCTTGCCACTCACAGTGGCTCGTCTTGTCTCGGCGAGAATGTACTGGTACCACTACAGTAGACCATCGATTATCTGAAACGATTAGGGACAAAAGGGTTGAGGCGCTAAATCACTCCATTGTGCCTTTCATATCAAATATGCCCAACGTTAAACTATATATATATGCTAAACTATAACATAGATCATCACGGTCACGTAGCACTTGTCACTAAATATTGACTTCATTGTAAAAGTCTTGAGGCCCTTCAAAATATCCTTATACCTATTACTCAAACTGTTTCAGCAAAATCAGATTTTCCTATATTTATTGAGCCGACCAAACGGTGTAGTGGTTAGCGTGCTAGCTTCTAGACAGCGAGGTTGCGGGTTCGAGTCCCGTGTTAGGCATGGGTGTTTGTAAATGTATGCTGGATTGTCTAATGTCGAATGTTTCGGCGCATTATAGCTCTCGTGTTGCTGACGGCGCAAGATAATCTGAATACAACCAACCAACTTATATTTATTGAAGTGAATGCAGCACTGTGTGTTTGTACTAACTTTAAGGTTTGAATGATCCTTCTCTTGGTTGTAAAGTAATGTACTTTTAGTTTGAAACTTCATGCAAATATACCTACTCTAGCATCTTGAATAGAGGTTGGCGATATAACGATATTTTTTTTTTAATATCGGCAGTAACAATATCGATACAAGTCTCCGATATATCGATATTTTCAAACATTTTTAGTTTTTTGATGATCGTTTTGTAGTTCCATGTGTTTTTTCGATTTTTTTATTCCCTTTTCAAAAACTTCAAAACTTAAGTTTGGACTTGGCTGAGAGACAGTTAAAATGGTACCCTAACCAAAAAGAAAACACAACGTAATGGAAAGATAAGATAATTTATTAGTAGTCATTAATATAGCGCCGTTTCTGTTGCCAAAGTGTGCCTGGAATTAGCATCTAATTTTAAATATTAAAAACATATCTATCAGCAAAATATGCGGTAAACTACTTTTCAGAATTTCTTCTGTAAAAATAAATGAGAATTTATGCATCGACATCCAAATGTATTTTATTTATTCTGATTGATAATATAATTTATTTATTAAAACAATTTTTATAATTTATTTATTAAAACAATTTTTATAATTTATTTATTAAAACAATTTTTATAATTTATTTATTAAAACAATTTTTATAATTTATTTATTAAAACAATTTTTATAATTTATTTACTAAAACAATTTTGGCATGAATTCATGAAAAGTAGGAATTTGCCCCGAAAAACTGGCAAAATTGAAAATTTAATAAAAAAATAATGTATCGATAGATCGATATTTTTTTTAATGCAACAATATAATATCGATATTTATTTTGATCGATGTTTCCGACCTCTAATCTTAAATCACTATAGTTGTGGATTTCAACACAAAATTCGATCTATAGTGCTTCCTTTATTAAATAGTTCATTGGGATATGTTCTCATATTTGTGTCTCGAATGGGAAAATCCCGGAAACTCTCTTCTATCTATGGAATCAACTTTCTTTCTGGGACTCATTTTATTTTGGTTAAATGGGAAACGGCTCCACATTTGTGTCTCGAATGTGAAACGCTTAGCTGGAACTCCCATCCAACTTAAGAATCAACACGCACAGCAATTTGAAATGTCTTAAAATAAGACACAAAATTGTCTAAAACAAGTGGCACTGTTTTAAGACGAAAAATTGTGTCTTAAACTTTAAGACACTTAAAGTGTCTTAAAATGGGGCATTTTAAGACGTTTAGACTGTCTGAATTGGGGATATTTTCAGACAGTTGATGTGTCTGAAAGGGTTGTTTATGTAACCTTTCAGATGTTGGGAAGCTAAAAACACATGTATTTAAATTAAAATGCAATAAATTAGCTTGTGTTAAATTACAATCACTTTTCTGGTAAATTTAAGCATGGGATTGCAAAACAGCAACACATCAACTGTTAATAATAGGCACACAACTATTAATATATTCAAGTAAGGGATTTGGGACTAAATGTAAATATATGTATTGGGATAATGGACATTGTAGTGTGGCTGAATCTCAAATAGAAAAGGTTTGACTTCCAAGATTGTATCACAGTTTTAAGTTGTTTTTACAAGTAAACTTTAACATCAAATAACAAGCGTGATGTAAACACTTATAGTAGTTGTATTGGCAAGTCTAGGATACATTATATGGCAACATAAACTTATTTTACTGATGAAACAAGCAGTAATAATCTAATTATTCCCCATCTGGGAATTTAATTTGTTTATAACATTCCCCTATAATAACATTACATAATTAATGCAGTATACAGACATTTCTAAGAAATATAAAGCAAAAAAACTTTATTTTAGTTTTAAGATTTTTCTACGAGCGTAAAGTCAACTCGCTGCAGAATTATTTTTTTAAACCGAGTTTTAAATAAGTGATTATTAATAAATTATTAGCCTATTATTATGAACTTTTTTTTTAATACAGTCAACTTGCAATAACTCGAAGTCTCGTAAGTTGAATATTCATTTATCTCGATGTTTTCATTAGGTACCAAGTATATGATTTGAATAAAAAATAACTTCGGATACCTCGAAGAATTTGGCCAGTCCCTTGAAGTTCGGGTTATTGCGAGTTGACTGCGTAATTTAAAAAAGGTTTGAACAACATGTACAAAATATGTCTTCATTTTGACCAATATTCAATGTTACACAAGTTATTTTGTTACGTTGATTTTCCTGATTTTAATGCTGTCATCGAACACCCAGTCCCATTTATATGCAGGTTATATCATAAATATCCCCAGATGTAATTATGGAACACACAAGATTCATTGATGAAATAAAATTCAAGGACACAATAAATTTTATCCAGATTATATCAAATCATGGCAAATATATTTTCAAAATCATCAGTACTTGTAATATGCAACAAAATGAATAAAATTGTAATTGAATGTTAAAAACAGAAATTTTAGAATTCTGAGAACAGTATCATTTAGAAATAGATCAATTAAAATTTATTATAATTAAAACACTGAAATAAGATAAATAATATTACATAACCAACTATTTCACTGGAAATGAAGCCCTTGTGCATATCAAAAAGATCATTTACGAGTTCGAGCAATTTCGTACATATTGTGAACAATAGCTTAACACTGGTCAAAACATTTGACCACTTCAAGCATATAATTATTTCAAGTTTGAATACTGTTGTCTAATATCCCTCAATGTTCAATTTATGTTTTTTTTGTAGAATAGTACTCTAGTATCATGCAGTTAAGGTGCACAGTTGCAACATTGCTCGGTTTAGATATGCTGCTAAGTGCTATTGAGTCTGAAGTAATAATATTAGAGGGCAAATTGAACATAGGGTATACCATTCATCCATTAGAGTAGTATTTATTATACAATAAGCGACAGCAAGTGATGCCAACACTTCTGATCTCACTTTTGTTGCATTAGATTAATGAGGAATAAATTTCCTGTAAACCCCAATTGAATATTAAAACACATACACACATTCGGGTATGTGAGAAAACTCTAGCAACAATATTTGATATTTTTCTGTTAGACGGGTACCAAAATCCGCTAAGTCGGAAGGTTGACATAGTTATCGCCAAGCTGAAATGTTTACACGAAAATAATATTTTAAACTCGTGGACTTTTATTTTTATTCTTTAGTTTGGGGGGTTGCCTAAGCAAACCTTATCACAGATTGGAAGTTATTAGTTTGAATGAGTTATCACTGCAATTTGGTGATTTTTATCTGGTACCCGTCAAAACAAAAAAAATTAAATCAACGATCAAGAGGTTAATATTGGCATAATACTCAGGATCTACTGAATCAATTTGGATAAAGTTTATGTTTATTGGTCGAATTTTTGCTGGGGATACAGAATACACTTTAAACGCAGAAAAAACTGCAATTACATACAAAAATGAATTACGTCATATTGCCGTCTATGCTTTATTTATGTCAATACTAGCTGCGTACTCGTCGTGGCATAATAGGTCTTCGAATTTGACAGTTCAGGTTACAATATAGGGTGGCAAGCATAAAAGAGGCACTACATTATTTTCAAAACAAAAGTTACGCAGTTGCTTTTTGAATGTGGGGTCTCTTTTACGCTGGGCACACTAAATAGTTACTACAAAACACCATAAAAATAAAAGACACTACTTGTGATTGTTATAAAAAATGATTTCAATATGAACCAACAAATAATACTTTTAAACATTTTGGACATTTTCAGTAAAACCGAAACTCTTGCCAAAAAGAAGCTTTAGCCACACTGTTATTAATAATTACCGCCAAAGCTGCATTTTGGCGACAGTTTTGGTTTTACCAAAATTGGAAAAAGGAATAATTTGTGTAATTACCTGGAATTTTAAATAAATAATTTGTGAAAATACAAAAGTGTATAAAGTTTTGTTGGCACCCTTTAATGACAATGGTTTCCTTTTTCTTATTTCTGAGCATTAAATTGCTTAGGGCTTCAATCATCCTTTCTTTGACCCAATAGAGCTTTTTTACGAAACCGAGCTGGCAGCCAGCAAAATGCAGAGCTGATTTCGGGAAACACAATATTCTATAAAAAAAATTATTCTAGTTAATATGATACTTTTCGTTTAAGTAGGCCGTTGGTATTCCCAAGTACAGTACGGATTGTCTGCCAAGATTGTTTACATAAAACTGCGGCAACAACAAACGGTAGTGGACTGGGAGACCTAGCTGGTAGTGGTGTCTTCATTGAAAAACCTGGGCAAAATCTTTCCATCTGTCTCCGTAACCCTGATTTCACTTCAGTCTTTAAAAGTGATTTAATCGCAATTGAACAGGGCATTGAAGCTATAATCAACGAGCGTGACTTTGGAGATCTCTGGATCCTTTCGGACAGTCGCAGCTCCCTTCAACATCTACACAATTGGACTAAAGTTGGAGACAAAACAAGCATCTCCATCCTTCTTAAACTTCAACTTATTTCAAAGCGCCACGACGTTCATTTTCAGTGGATACCATCCCACGTTGACATCTTTAGAAATGAGCAAGCGGACCGCTTAGCTAAGGAGGGTTGCAGTCACTCAACACCTTCCTCTTCAGCTCTTTCATACTCGGAGCATCAGTCCAAAATAAAATGTCATCTCTCCAAAAAGTGGAAGACCCCTCCCTCTCATCACTGGTATGCAGCCAAGAAACCGAGCTCTTCACTTGTATCTATTGGTGATAGAGCGTCTCGAACGGCAATTTCCAGATTGGCAAGTGGACACACGAAGAGTCTCTTGTACTCTGAGGGTAGAAAATCTTACCCTGTCTACTCCAAATGTGAAGCTCAGCAGGCCTCTGCCGAACATATCCTGGACTGCTTGGGTCTTTCCAAAGAGGACTTATACGCTACACCACTTCTTGTCATCGACTTTTTGAGGGTCAACAATTTGTTGGATCGGGTCTGACTTCGTCAGACAGGTGGAGAATAAGAAACAACAAACTGCAGCAAATTATGGCAACCACAGGTAGTTAACTTATTATTAAAAAATGGCGTCTACTGACATTTACTCGCGAAAATTACCTAGATGCAAAATCCGTACCATATTTGGAAGTACCAACAACTCCCTTTAATGGAAAAGCACCGATAATATTACATAAACTAAGTTTTTCAATGGAAATATAGCCGTTGTGCACATCAAAAAGATAGGTTTGGTTGATTTGTATGCTCAATGACTTGTTTTTATACACAGTGACGGTTAATTAGGCCGGGACTAACAGCTTAAAGTGGATTCCAAACCAAAACAAACATCCATGCCTAACCAGAGATTCGAACCCAGCACCTTTAGCATACGAGGCCAGAGCGCTAATCCTACAACCATCAGATGGGTCATCAAAAAGATCATTTAGAAGAGCTTTAATCTTTACTGCAGTAACTTGTTTCTGGAAGTAGATTCTTAAATAGAAGTGTAAGACCTGTAATTTTGCATGTCATTGACTGCACTTCCATTTCCAGTTTCATCAAGGTTTCTTTGAAAACTGTATCATATTCCACCATATTCCATCGACAGTTTTTTCACTCTGGTCTGATACGATACAAAAAAGTCTTCAGGCAAATAAGCTCAGTTCAAAACAAATTTCTTATCGTAGAAGGGTTTCTGCAAAACTTCCAACTATTGTGTGGATTGAGCCGAAAGTTTATATTATTGCAGTACCAAATTAGAGCAATCTGCGGTATTGCAGCTGCTACACTTCATTAAGCATTTTGGAGGAGAATTTTTACTGACTTGCAAGTATGGACGCAGTTTCTTTTAGTGTATTTTGCCAGAAAGAATCGTTCTCCAAGCAAGTTCTTTTGGCACAGATGTAGCATTTCTTTGGCGAGCGTTTTTTTTTTCGGAATTCAACGGATATTATTTCAGTTATTGTGTTTGTAATTTAGAGGAGTTTTCTGAATCTGCAACGTTACAAGTGAAAAACATTATGAGTTTCAAAAGTAAACAAACACGTTACGGCGGAAGGATACAAGTAAAGTTTTATTTTTTATATATATAATATTCCAGTGACAGTTTTTGCTTGGTTTTGGCATTTTTTATACTGATAAATAAAAAAAAAATACCATTTTTATAACTCTAAGTTTTTGATTTTATACTTAGGTTTTGCAAACTTTCTTAATGGCGTGAAAACAGGTCGTGAAAAATAGTTCTCCTTTTAATAGTTACATTTAAAAAACTATGCACGTTTACTTAAGACAACTTTGGATTTCTGTGAAAAACGACACTTTTTTGGGGATCCTTCGAAATTTAAAGGTATTCCTTTTACTTGGTAAATGAACTTGAATGATATAATTGCTACGGCATGATCTGTCTGAATAGAGAAGCGTCTGAATTCCGAAAATGTCTTAATTTGGTTCGAAGTGTCTTATTTTCAGTCACTTGTTGTGACTGAAAGCAATTTAAGACCCGTGTGATGTCTGAAATTCGAAGAAGTAAACCACCTTTGTGCAAAATAAGTCACCTAATGTGTCTGAAATGAATTTTTCAGACATTTTGTGTCTAAATTTAAGACACCAGCATTTACAGTGAGTGACTACTGGTCAGAATCACCATCGTGTTTATTCATTTTTCAGATCATAAGTTACTTATAACTTTGAGATCCACTGAATCTTAACAGATCTCGCATAAATCTTTTCAGCGAGAACACATACAAGATTCTATACTATACTGACTAGAAGACTCCTTTGTGGGTTTGGTTAGGTTTGTACACTCAACAACCTATTTTTGTGCACAGTAACGGCTAATCACGCCAGGACCTACAGCTTAACGTGGATTCCAAACCACAACAAACATCCATGCCTAAGCCCAGAGTTCAAACCTGGCACCTTTGCATGCAAAGTCAGAGCGCTAACCATACAGCCATTACGTGGGCGACTCCTTTGTGGGTTCGTTGGTTGGTTGGTTGTATTCAGATTATCTGGCGCCGTCAGCAACACGAGGGCTATAATGCGCCGAAACATTCGTCATTAGACCAGCCAACATACATTTACAAACACTCATGCCTAAAACGGGTAGCGTGCTAGCTTCTGGACCGCGAGGTTGCGGGTTCGAGTCCCGTGTTAGGCATGGGTGTTTGTAAATGTATGTTGGCTTGTCTAATGACGAATGTTTCGGCGCATTATAGCCCTCGTGTTGCTGACGGCGTCAGATAATCTGAAAACAACCAACCAAGCCTAAAACGGGACTCGAACCCGCAACCTCGCGGTCTAGAAGCTAGCACGCTAACCACTATACCGTTTGGTCGGCACTCCTTTGTGGGCTGTAGATAATCACAAAGAGTGCACCGTATCTCAGACACGAGTTCCGTTTCGTGATTTGAAGTACCAGATTTCCAAAATGAGTAGACACGACGGCAGTTGTGACTGATAATCTGTTTGTTAGGCTATCTGATGGAAGTTTTCTGTCCTATGATATGCAAATGCTGGCAGTTCACCCTTGAAAGACCACACAGAAGGCACTCAATCATAAAACTATAAATCATGTTACATCGATATTTCAACCCGGCATAGATCTCGCGAAATCCAATACAAGCAACTTCAGCTTGAAGAACACTCAAGTGGGCTTTTTTTTCTTCTTTTTTTTTTAAACTTATTCTTCCAGTAAAGTGTGAATGATACCATTACAAGTACGTAAAATTTGCTTTTCCAGTGTCTATTTGGCATAAGACAATCCAGTTGTACTTATTAAAAGTTGCACTGATAAAATTATCACTTTTCAGTGCCCATCTGATAGCTGTGCGATTGCTCTGGCCTCGCATGCCAAGGATGCCGGGTTCGAATCCCGAGTTAGGCATGGGTGTTCATTGTGGTTCAGAATCCATTTTAAGCTGTAGGTCTCGGCCTTATTAGCCGTCATTATGCATAAAAATAAGTCGTTGAGCGTACAAACCAACCAATCACTTTTCAGTTGCTGACTAATAAAAAATTATGTTTGCTTTCAGTAGAAAAGCTTCATCGATATTTGTGCAATGAAATGTCAACAGACCAAACACGGTTCAAAATAGTTTTGAGTACGAAATGATTGAGAAGTTAACATAAATACTATGTAAAGAACTATTTTCTGTAGCATTATTGGAAAAATAGGATATAAAGTTTTATAGAAAGATTTTTTTTTTTTCAAAACACATTTGAACATTGTTGTTTTTAATACACGAAATACTTTATATACTATCATTGCAATTCACACATTGTATATTTTATGGAATTTCTAACTATTGTATATCAATTACATTAAAATATTAAAGATATACCACACTTTTAAAATACACAAAAAGTTATGTCATAAATTTCCTCTGTTTGCTAGTCAAGAATTTTCTGGCGCAAGGGCGACGCGAAGGTCATACTGCACCGTAACAACCTACAACTACACCTCATAATTTTGGAACTTTTCAAAAGATGAGTTGCCGACACCTGAGCTGGTATCTCATCTCTCCCTTCACATCTTTTCCACACCAATAAACACCTTGAGGGCTCATCGGGTTCAACGTTCAGCAGCCTTCGTTCATGATCTCACATCAGTGTTATGACTGCGCACTGACTCGATCCCACGATCTTTCGATTATGCGACCTACGCCTTAGCTAACCGACCCACATGGAAACAATAACACTGTATTATAGGGGGAAAAACTTATTACAACTCAGCTCTATATTTCAGAGTTCAGATAGTGTGGTTTTGGCGAAATATGGACCTTGTAATGTTATTGTACTATGAATTTCCTAGAGCAGTATTGCACGCAGCATATTATGAAATAGACAAGTGCATCATTTTCAAAGATTGTTTAACTTGTACTGCGAATTTGCACATCTTATAACATAATGCTACGTTTTCCTTGTTCAGAAAAATGTGTAAATGTCCTTTCACAAAATATTGATGTACAACTTCATACAATATTATACAATACAAATGCAATAATATATACAACTTTGTTTTGCAGCAATGAAACTGCAGAATAACTCAATTAATGTGTGTTTAACAGGGCCTTATTTTCCATAAGTGTTTCCCTTGAATTTCGCCCCCCCCCTAAATGCCTCAAAAATTTTAAATTAAAGAGTGACTATCAATATTCTGTGCCATAAAATATGCCTTGTTCAATGCCATAAAATATGATAATATATTTTTATAACTCAATCGTTATTGAAAAAGATTATTATCTTGACATTAATTTGATCAAGGGGGTAATCAATATTGTCCTTACCAAATATCGTCAATGGGGGGAAGGGCCATCTGTTTGCCTATAGTAGTCAGTTTTCTAAATCGGGCCCTATTGTTTTTAACAAGTAATAATTAACAAAAACAAGTAATAATTACCTTCCTCCTCTAACACGAACACCCCCACGGCGACTGACATCTGATCTCCTGATCGAATCTATGACCGACGAAGAATCAGAATTTGAATCCATATTTGAAAGAGCAGACTACACCGCTCGACTGATTTCTGCAAATGAAGTTGGGCGAAATCTTGCACCAGTTTTCAATTCCTAGTTCTACTGACAAGACGCTTACAGCTTGATTTCAGACTAGCTTTTTTGCAACCTATTGAAAGGCGTCTTTTGGCTTATGGGTTAAAAGTAACCGTTGAATTGGAGACTGAATAACGCAAAATGTGTTGAAATTTGCAAACAAATAGACCTCGAGTCTGATTAGTCGTAAGCAATCAGGCTTTTGGTTTGACGCTTCTAAGAGGGTTCTCAGGCTTTTTTTTTACTGAATAAGATAGTGATCTTCACTTCACAAATAAATTAATCACTGAATATATTAGCTGTATTCTAAAAATACAATGCATGTAGGTTTTGTTTGGTTTAGTTTAATGTGCGCTCAACGGCCTATTCTTGTGCACAGTATCGGTTAATCAGCTCGGGATTTACAGCTAAACGTGAATTCCGAACTGCAACGAACATTCATGTCTAAACCTGAATTCGAACCCGGCGTCTGTGGCATGAAAAGTCAAACCACTAACCCCAGGGCCGTAGACAGGGGGGAACCGACTAGATACCCCCCCCCCCTCCCGAAATTGTGTGAAATCTTGTTTCACCACTTTCTCTTTTTTAGTGTAACTTGTTATATGTATTTAATTAAATCTTCAACAATAACCCCCCCTCGAAAAAAATCCTGGCTAAGAACTTGACTAACCCCATAGCCATTAGGTGGGCATGTAGTTTTTGTCGATACTACAAAAGGGATTGGAACCAAATAGTTAATTTTCGTTTCTGTTCTTTCATTTGTGACCAGTAATTAGAGATCCTGCGCACATGATTTGGATTTCTTGAAATCTTATTAATATTAGCTGCGTTGAGGAGACATCTCAATGGCATATAGGTCCCAGGTTTTGCCTGACTCGCTTCGCTCGCAGAAAGGTTCATTACTACGCAAATCCAAGCTCACTTCACTCGCTAAAAGTTTCACTGTAACAGAAACAGCTCGCTTTGCTCACTAAAAAGTTTCATAGTTACGCAAAGACAGCTCGCTGCGGCTGCACTCGCTGAAAGTTCATTGACTCATAAGCACACATTGTCATTTCTTGAGAGTGAATTGGAAAAAAAATCATGGGTGATGCTCAAAGACAGAAAGCTCTGTGTTAAAGGCACTCTTGTTTACATTTTTTATACTTTTATCACATTTCTACAGTAATTTCGGAGGTGGGGACGATTAGAACACCTAAAGAACATTAGCACAAAGATTTTAATCAAAATCGTTAGAGCCGTTTTTTAGCAATCACTGAAAACATGATTTTTTTCACGATTTCAACTTTATGCGCATGCGTGATTTTGACGAAAATCTTTAATAGTAGATCCCATGACCACCACCAACCCGCAAACCAAATTTGAACATCGTAGATCAATTTGTTCGGGAGTTATGCTGACCACGTACACACAGATATACTGACAGATATTTTTTCTAGACCACTTTTTTTGAAATCAGGATGTTCCAAAGCGTGGTGAAATGCAGAAAAAAAAAATCGATTTTTAATTTATACCGAATGCTTTACTTTCCCCTTTGTAAACATATGGGTAATTGAAAGTAAAAACTGCTGTCATCTGTGTAAGAGGAATGTTCAACAGTATATTTCTATATAGCTGTGTGTTACCAATATTTTAGCTACTTAGTGTATAACAATGATACCAGGGGTGTAGCCAAGAATTTATTTCGGGAGGGAATATGAAATCAAATTTTATAATATGAAATTTGATTTTAAAATTCTTTTTCGCTCGTGTATAAGACCATGAAAATAAATTCCCATGTAAAAACAAAATATTCCAAACAAAAATACCCATGTATCGAAAAAAATTCAGATGCATAAAAAAAAAATCATCAATGGCGAAAAATGTCCATGTTTAAATTTCTCAGCGGCATTTAAGGACACTTGGTACCCCCTTGTTTTCACAAAAAATACTGAAAATATATATATATATATATATATTTGCGTGTTTATAATCTCTGAAACCTTCTCCTTATTCTGGCGCCGACCGAACGGTATAGTGGTTAGCGTGCTAGCTTCTAAACCGAGAGGTTGCGGGTTCGAGTCCCGTGTTAGGCATGATGGGTGTTTGTAAATGTATGTTGGCTTGTCTAATGACGAAAGTTTCGGCGCATTATAGCCCTCGTGTTGCTGACGGCGCCAGATAATCTGAATACAACAACCAACCTTATTCTGGCAAGTTTTTAAGCTGATCCGATAACTGCAATAGCAGAAAAGCTATATTTTTACGGAGAATTCAGCATTGCTGCAATAGCTCCTTCAATGTTTCGAACGCATTTTTCTCAATTCATGATTTTTCAGACTCCCGCCTTACTCAAAATGCTAAAATTTCAGCAAATATGAATGAAATTACTTGAAATTTTTTTTGTGTCATTCTTAATATCTATCTGACAAAAATAGGTATGTACTTTTGAATAAAATATACATTTTTTTTTTACAAATTGAAATGTTGAAAAATACCCGTTTTTTACGCTTTCTTTTTTACCTATAGGTACAGTAATTACCGTTTTTCTTAAAAACTGTTTTCCTTATTCTAAATCTGATGCCTGAAAAATTAGAGTATCATACTAGGAATTTTTTTTTAAAAAATCAGGAAAAAGTATTGAAAAATAAAAAAGATAGAATTTGAAATTTTATGAATTTTTAAGAAATTTTAAAATTTTGAAAATTTAGAGCACTATATGAACTTTTTTTTAAATAAAATTTAGTTTTTACTCAGTAATACTTCCAAATATGTAAAGATTATAATTTTAAAGGCTTAACTAAAAAAAAAGTTTGAAGGGTACCTAGCCCCCCTAAAACAAGCAAACATATAAATGAATATGCGTAGCAACCATTTATTATGGAGGGAAAATACGTAGTTTTGCAGGGTTGCATTGGAAGTCAATTACATGAAATCTCCCTTTAGGAGCCAAGAAATCTGCCTTAATGGAGACAACAAAATATCTAGCTTTGAATAAAAGACTAAGAATATCAACCATACCACTAAGAATACCAAAAATTAATACGAAACTATTTGTGATAATCGTCGCCGTGTCTAATCATTTTCAAAAATAAAGGAAGGACCTCTGTGCCAAGAAATAGACTTGATTACGAAACATAGCTGATATAGTCTTACAATGAGGACATAAAGTAATATAACCCATTTAAAACTTTCTAATATAAATCCTTTATATGCGTTGCCAATTTTTACATTCATTAACAAAGCGCCGTTTCTGTAGTCGGCGTGTGCTTGGTGTTAGCATCTAATTTTAAGTAATACAAAAATCTCTATCAGCAAAATATGCAGTAAATAATTTTTCAAAATTTATTCATTAAAAATGAATGTGAATTTATGCACTCACATCCAAATATCGTTTATTTATTCCGATTAACAAAATTTTATTATTTATTTATTTATTAAAACAATTTTGGCAACAGGAAAAAGTTTCTTCAATGATCGGTTAAATGCTATTTTAGGGCGATTAGATGATGTCAAGTTGGTTTATTAGTATTCTGTAAAAGCGACCTTTTAGTGACAGACGCCAAAATTTGATAGGATCATTGTCATCGACATCGAATCTTTCTACCAAGTTTCAGCCCGACTGGATGACGGCAAGGGGGTTAAATAGGCCTCCGCAGATTTGCTCGCCGTCGGCATGCCCAGACAACCACCCACCCACACACAGAGAAAATCGAAGTTAATTCAAAGGATTTAAAAAACCTCTTAAAATGGAATATGTTAGTTGAATGGATCAAAAATTAGGGTTTTGCACACAACCTAGAAGTGAACTTATGTTTTGTTTGGCAAAATAAATTGACTTTTATTCAATTTCATTTTCCAAACGGTCAAGAGTGTTGCAAAGGGTTGGTTGTATTCAGATTATCTGGCGCCGTCAGCAACACGAGGGCTATAATGCGCCGAAACATTTCGTCATTTTACAAACCAACATACATTTACAAACACCCATGCCTAACACGGGACTCGAACCCGCAACATCGCGGTCTAGAAGCTAGCACGCTAACCACTATACCGTTTGGTCGGCAGTGTTGCAAAGGGATATCGTAGTTAGTGTCTTCTAGATTATTTCATCAAATGGCAAACGTATCACTTACTTCATTACGATGTGTAAAATTCATATTTTGGGTCTATGGTCTAATCAGATCAACTTATAGTTTCAGGAGGGGATATATTCCCCTGATCCCATCCTCTGATGGCTACACGCTTGAATGATGCATTAACAAAAATTACCACTTTTAGTTTTGGTCAGAAATACCTTAAAAATTAGCGTTTATTTTTAATAGAAAAGTACATTACGAGCCCTTATGTTCATATGGAGAGCGGCCCGGTCTACAAAATTCTATTCCGTGCCATTATTTTGAAAGTAGGTTACACAACTTATTACGCACTGCACGCCAGGGACGTACTGGTCATAGGGTTGTCAGGTGCAATCACCGGGTCGGTCAATATGTCTGTAAAAAATAGGCCGGTCTGGTACAGAACTCTCTCTCTGGTACAGAATTTTTTTTTCTTTTTTTTTTTTTTCTCCTAGTTTTTCAATTCCCACATAATTAGTTGCCCTCCTTAAAGTTTTTCTTAAAAAGCCTAATGCATTCAAACCCAATCAATTCCACCAGAACTATTAAAACTATTGTTGAATTATAACTTAAGTTTCACGGATATAGTTTGTACATTAAAAAATCGCTTGAAATTTCACATTACTTTGATTTTATAGATTATGTGGCATTTAGAAAATAGATGCACTAAGATTTATTTATTATCGTATTAAGTCTTTTATGGTTAAAAATATCAATGTGTCGGAAATAAACGAACATGTAAACTTAATTTTATTTAATTACACCCAAAAACTTTAAGGTGTGACGTCATTTTTACAATGAATATAAATTTGTATAATTTCAGTTTTTAGTTTAGTTTAAATGGCAACAATGATTAATGTTCTGTTGTTCTTTTTTAACTGTTTTTAGAATAAGCCATTTTTTAGTTGCCTTTGTGAGAGTTGGATTAATAGAAATGTCGAATATTAAACTCGTTAATTATTATTCTTAATTGAGTCTGATCTTGATCTTGACATAACAGACTACGACACAGAAGTAGTGAAAATTAGTCGAAATTTGCGACATTTGGCATCCCTGCCGGGACTCGAGATTGGACTTTGTGTGAGTAAGAACAATTGATTTTTAACGTTTTTATTTTAATCGTCTGCAACAAAATGGAAATGATATTTAAAGTAAAAGGATTAAAAAAAGAAGATTTAAAATCAGTAGCTGAAGATTTAGGAGAAATTATATCGCCAGAAATGAATATCTCTGATATAAGGACAAGAATTTTGGAAAACCAAGCGGCGAAAGACGATCCAGAACTTATTAAAGAACTTCTCACAACGGCGGTAACTGAAAGGAAAACTCAATTTGAATTAAGAAATGCTCAAGAAGAAAAGGAATTTGAGCAAAGAAAAGCTCAAGAAGAAAAAGAATTTGAATTAGAAAAACAAAAGATGGAAGTTAAAAAAGCGATTGATTTGGCAAAACAAGAAAATGAATTGAAAATTGAATTGGCGAGAATGCAAGTTGCCAATCCAAACCTTGTTAATATTCAAACTGTTCCTAATGAAGATTTTAATTCTAAAAGAAGATTTACATTACCCAAGCTGGAATTTAGAAAATTTGGAGGAGATATAAAAGAATGGTTGCCGTTCTGGGGACAATTCTGTAACATCCACAATGACGAAGACATCGCAGCCGAAGTTTCAATATTTAGTTCAGGCAACAGTTGCCGGTTCTAGAGCAAGAGAAGTCATTGACAGTTTTCCACCAAGCGGTGAAAATTACTTTAAGGCTGTCGATTGCTTGAAAACTCGATTCGGTGAGGAAGATCTTTTGATTGAAGTGTATGTGAGGGAATTGTTAAAATTAATCATATCTGTGCAAACCAAAGAACAACCATCTATCACTTATTTATATGATAAACTTGAATCGTATATGAGAGCACTTGAAACATTAGGTGTAACTACTGATAAATGTGCCTCAATACTTTATCCAATGGTAGAGTCTTGTTTTCCACAAGATTTTTTAAAAGCTTGGAATCGAAGTGCAACCTCTCATTCTAAAACTGAAGCTAAAGAAAGATTAGACGATTTGATGAATTTTTTGAAAAGCGAGGTTGAAGGAGAAGAACGAATCACACTGGCTATGGCTGGATTCGGATTAACAAAGGATCAAGAAGTAAAGCACAGTAAAAGGAGAGTTTGTGAAAATGCAAATAAGATACCAACAGCGTCATCTTTGCTGACAACAGATGACAGAAAGTTACTTTGTGTATTTCGTGGAAAGTCTCACAAAAGTCATGAATGTAGGAATGCTCCTAACATGCCATATGATGAAAAGAAGGCTATTTTAATTAAGAAGAACTTGTGTTTCAAATGTTTACGTTCAAATCACCATGCCCGTTCATGTATGATGGTTCACATCAAATGTTCGAAATGCGGTCGAGGACATAATGCAGTTATGTGTTATGGAAAGCGGGACAATTCCAATGTTACTAAAGGAGCATCCAATGAGGAAACAAGTAGCCCAGTCTCTGACAATAATAGTAGTGTTTTATCAAACCAAACGGATGAAATGGATGTTGTTCTTCAAACTCTGAACGTACGAATAGGCAACGGTAATAAAGAAATAGTAATAAGAGCAATGATTGATACTGGATCTCAGCGATCATATGCTACGCAAGAGATAATTGAAGCATTGAATATTGAGCCAACTAAAGAAGTTAAAATTGTTCATACGCTCTTTGGTGGTAAGCAAACTGAAGAAGAAACTCATAAAGGATATCTATTGAGCTTAAGCAATTTAGAAAATACGTTCAAGTGTCGAATTGAAGTATTAGACCAGAGGAAGATTTGTAATGAAATAGCACGAGTACCATTTGGAGATTTGATTACTGAAATGGAACATCTGAATATTTATATCTCTGATAGAGAAGACAAACGTAGATGCAGAGACAGCAAGATTCACTTGTTAATTGGAGCAGATGTAGCCGGAAAATTGTTAACAGGTAAACTACATCATTGCAAATCTGGACCTGTTGCTATCCATACGAAATTAGGATGGACTCTGATGGGAAAGATTCCTCGAGCTCAAGCTAAAAGCGAGAACAGTGTGTTTTCTGTAACTTCGCTTCTCACTCACAATTTAGAAAGTATATGGAAATTAGATCTTATAGGTATTTCAGAGTCTCCAATCGACAAAAGCGAAGAATTATTAAGAGAAGAAACTGTTGCTCACTTTCAACGAACTGTGAGAAGAGACTTTGATGGAAGATATGAAGTTGCGTTGCCCTGGATACATGAAAAAGACAATCTGGCAAACAACAGAGACGTGGCAGAGAAAAGACTTTACATAACGAAGAAGAAACTTGAAAATTCTCGGCACTCAAATGAGTATGGAGCTATTTTTCAAGATTGGTTGTCAAATGATATTATAGAGCGAGCACCCGAAGTTTCGAGTAAGGGAATTCATTACCTTCCACACAGAGCTGTCATAAAAGAGAACAGTAAGAGCACCAAGATACGACCGGTATTTGATGCATCGGCGAAAAAGAAAGGAATGTTATCACTCGACTATTGTTTGGAGAAAGGCCCGAATATGGTAGCAACTATTCCATCCTTGTTGATCAAATTCAGATTAAAGGCCGTAGCAGTAACATCGGACATAGAGAAAGCATTCCTCCAGATTGGTGTTCGTGAAACTGATCGAGATTTCTTACGATTTCTTTGGTATGATGAAGAACAGAATATAATAGAATATAGGCATAAGAGGGTTGTATTTGGAGTGACATCAAGTCCATTTCTTTTGAATGTGACATTGAATCATCATTTAGAAAACTCACCTGAAGAACTTCAAGAAACAGCACAGCACTTAAAATCATCTTTCTATGTAGACAATTGTATTGCTAGCTTCGATAACGTGGAAGAAATGGAGAAATTTGTCTTGGAATCTCGCGTCCTTTTATCAAGTGCTCAATTTAATTTAAGACAGCGTCAGCCACTAGGCGGCCCGCGACAGCTTTTTCTCCGGCCCGCCGGCAGTACAGAAAAGCAAAAATCAAATTTTGCGGAAATAATTTTAATTTTTCTACAATAGTATGTGTTTACTTCCAAAAACTACATTTTCTATTAAGTGACCCCCGCCAGTAAGTCTGAAAAATCCTTTTTTTTACCTGAGACTGCCAGAAAAAATTTAAAAAAAAAAAAAAAAAAAAAAGCGCAATAGTTTGAATTATTACCAATGACGCTTTCCTTTGCATTGCTTAGTTTTGTACTTATGATAACCTACCTCCTCGATTTGTGAGTGGCACAATTCGATTTCTGCTTTTCTGAATGTGATGGGCAGGAGTTGGGTGCTTTAATGAATCTCTTTTGTTTTGACGTGAAAAGAAGTATGGCGATCTCTATGATTCCAGTGAAATAATGGCGTCGGAGACTAATTTTCAATCCTAAGTAGAGAGTGAAAAGCGGACCGGCCGTCATAGCCACTCAATAAACATCGACTAAAATTGAAGATTTAGGAGGTATGGTTTAATTATCTTTATTGATTATGAGTTTATGTCAAGTCACATTGTAATATTGTCACTATAGATTAATTTCTATTATGACTTTGATTGACGATGTAAAGAAAATTATTTTTTTAATTATTTGAAACAAGAATCAAATATCAATTGTTTTTTATTAATATAAAAAAGTTAAATTATTGTTTCAGTTTTCAAAATTGTTTTGTATTGTTGAATCTTTAGTAATTGTCACATTTCTAACTTTGAGCATATGTAGTAAAGCAATATATTTATTGGCTTATTCGGTATAAATCTGCGGCCCGCGGAAGGTTCTAACATAAGTCATGCGGCCCGCCTCTAAAAGTTAGTGGCGAACGCTGATTTAAGAGATTGAACCAGTAACGCACACTCCAGGGTTCTAGATCAAACAGAAGTAGAAACAACTAACCTACTTGGACTGGTTTGGAACATCAATGACGACACTTTATCTTGTGCAGTTAAAGATTTTGATTGTGAAGGAGTTCTGACTAAACGGAAAGTACTATCCGTATCTAGCAGCATATTTGATCCTATTGGTTATACAAGTCCTGTGATGCTTATATGTAAAATAATTTTGCAAAAAACGTGGACACTGAGACTATCTTGGGATACTGAATTACCTGAAGATATTTCAAAGGACTTTAGAAAATGGCTGAAGACTTTATCAAAGCTACAAGAAATAAGAGTTCCAAGATGTCTTCTAAACACTAGAAAGAAAGTTATGCAATTACATGTGTTTTGTGATGCGTCACAAAATGCTTATGCAACCTGTATATTTTTGAGATCTGAAACTGAAGACCAAATTGAATGTTCATTAGTTCAAGCTCGTAGTCCAGTTGCCCCTTTAAAGAAGATTTCAATACCAAGATTAGAACTGCTATCTTGTCTTATAGGAGCCAGGCTAGCGCACAATGTTATTGTTGATCTTGGTTATGAAGATATGCCTATTATCTACTGGTCAGACTCTGCAAATTGTTTGTATTGGATAAAACGGAATGGAAATTGGAGCACTTTTGTCATGAATAGAGTTCAGGAAATTAGAAGATTAACCAGCTCTGACAACTGGAGATATGTCGCTGGAGTTGCGAATCCAGCTGATCTACCATCTCGAGGATGTTCTGCGGAGAAGTTACTCCAGTTGAAATGGTGGGAGGGACCTCAATGGTTGCGAAAATCGGAAGATGAATGGCCCACCTCAGATGCTTTTCCAAATATGGACATAATAACAGAGGAGAAAAGGAAGACGATTGTTGCTGCTACAAATACCAGCACAGAAAAATTCGAATACTTCTCACGAATATCCTCATTCAGAAAGATCACCAGGGCCATGGCATGGATTATACGTTTTGTCAAAAATTGCAAAAGATCAGATGAAAGGGTTGCCGGGGAACTGTTAGTAGATGAAGTGAAGTATGCAGAAACAGTTATTTGGAGACAAGTTCAGAAAGAAAGCTTTGAAGACGATCAAACATTTAACTTCCAGACGTATTTGGACACAGATGGTCTATTAAAAGTAAAATCAAGGATATCCATGAGAGAAGACCTCGAAGCTTTTAAATATCCAGTGCTTTTACCTTCGGAACATCAACTTGTAGAGAAACTTATTTTTGAAGTGCATGTTGGCAATTGCCACGCAGGAGTTCAAGTGATGATGACAAAATTAAGAGAGCGTTTTTGGATAATCAAGAGTAGGAAAACAATTCGACAAGTTACAAGAAAGTGCATTAGATGTGCGAGGTTTACAGCAATTCCGTTAAATGTAGATGAAGCTCCTTTGCCTGAAGATCGTGTGCGAGAAGCTCATATTTTTGAAGTGATTGGAGTCGATTTATGTGGGCCCATGCATTTGAAGAACCAAACCAAATGTTGGGCTGTCCTGTTCACTTGCGCAGTATACCGAGCTGTTCACATCGAATTAGTTACGTCTTTGACAACTGATAGTTTCATTTTAGCTCTAAGGAGAGGATCTATCTCAAGAAGAGGACGACCCTCAACTATTTACTCAGACAACGGAACGAATCTAGTGGGGACATCTAATGCATTTCAAGTTGTGAATTGGGAAAAAATACAAGAAGTTGCTGCAATCAAAAAGATTCGATGGAAATTTAATCCACCGTCATCCCCTTGGTGGGGAGGCTTTTGGGAGAAGTTGATTGGCATGCTTAAAAGAATTCTTAGAAGAGTAATTGGCAATGCCTGTTTGCAACATGAAGAGCTATACACAGTTTTGTGTGAAGCAGAGAGTTTAGTCAACTCTAGACCATTGACTTATGTCTCTGAAGACGAGAGTGATTTAGTGGTGCTATCACCATCGATGTTTTTGAATGAAATCGAAGAAACTGGAATGGCAGACCTTGATGAAGTAGATGCTAAGAGGCTGAATAGAAGATTCGCCTACAGACTAAATCTCAGAAAGGAGTTACGGAAACGTTTCAGAATTGAATATCTGGGGCCGTTGAGAGAACACTACAAGGTTAGAAAAGTGCAACAAGTAGAAGAGGGAGACATCGTTCTAGTAGGCGATACCAACATTAGAAAACAAAGTTGGCCTCTAGCTAGAATTTTGGAGCTGTATCCAGGGAAAGACGGAAAGGTTCGAATTGCCAAAGTGAAAACGAATTCTGGAACATTTTTGCGACCGCTGCAACGATTGTACCCACTTGAAGTTCAGAAAACTGAACGATCTTCTTTTCAGGAAAGAGATTCACAACCTGGAACCATCGACACAGCACGCAAAGATAACAACCTAAGAACAAGACGTGGACGACGTATAAGACTTCCAAATCGTTTGAACTTGTGAATAACTTTTATTTGACTTTTAAAGTATTTAAAAGATCAAAGGTGGGAGGATGTCGGAAATAAACGAACATGTAAACTTAATTTTATTTAATTACACCCAAAAACTTTAAGGTGTGACGTCATTTTTACAATGAATATAAATTTGTATAATTTCAGTTTTTAGTTTAGTTTAAATGGCAACAATGATTAATGTTCTGTTGTTCTTTTTTAACTGTTTTTAGAATAAGCCATTTTTTAGTTGCCTTTGTGAGAGTTGGATTAATAGAAATGTCGAATATTAAACTCGTTAATTATTATTCTTAATTGAGTCTGATCTTGATCTTGACATAACAGACTACGACACAGAAGTAGTGAAAATTAGTCGAAATTTGCGACAAATGGTTTAGCGAGCCAAGTTCACTTAAAGGGAAGCATAAATAGAAGAGACAGAGAAAATTTGATTTAATTAAACTGATTATTGAAACAATTTAATTATTAAGATGAATTAATGAATAAAACTGTTCAATGGACAATTCCCACATTTTTTAAAAACGAATTAAATTTCTTTCTGATTCCAAATATTCAATACAAGGTCTTTGAAAAAATTAGTTATTTAAATATTAAGAAAAGAAAATGCGCATAAAACCTCAAATTGCAATCCGCTCAAAACGGGCCGATTTTGACTATGACGTCAAGAGATCCTACAGTTCGGTGACGTAATCCCTTCGCTCCGTCTTGTTGTTATGGTGAGGTTTCTACCACAAAGTGTCAGCTATATACTCTGTGGTTTCTACTTAGTAGTTGGCGTCTCTGAAATATTTTTGGTCCCCTGTTTTGTAGGTATTGGTTTTTTATTTAATTGCAAAAATGGAACTTGGTTTTGTAAAAGGGCAATCGGACAATTTTCCAAAAATTTACTCAACAATGATGGCTGTCTATTTCAGCAAGAATATGGATTTTTTAACAGCGGAAACCCATGGTGTAAAAGCCAATAGGTAAGATTCCCTGCTTTAATTAACTTGAATGGTTTTGTTGTGCTTGGAATAAAAAGTTTGGTGGGAAAATATCGGTATTTTTCCCGTTAAAGGAGGCCGTTGTCAATATCCAAGTACGGTACGAATTCTGCGCAAAGGTGATTTTTGCCAAAAAATGGCAGCCCCGCCATTTTTCTTAATGACAAGTGAACATAATTTTGCGTGGTTTTATGTAAACAATTCTTGGCGCAGAATCCGTACCTGACTTTGAATTTTAGCCCATTACTTTGCATTTGATGTTTACAAAAATTTAGAATAGCTTTCCTAACATATAGCTTGTTTTTTAACTTAAAAGGCAAACATTCTTTAATTTTCCTAATATAAAAATTATCATAAATGTAACTTACTTCAAAATGATCTTCACAAACATAACGTATAGTCTTTGTCGACAGTGGCATATTCTTTTTGTTGTCCCTCTTCATCGCTTGGCACCACTTTTTACGAGTATTTTCATTCCGTGGTGCGAAAATGAAAATTTTGTCTGGAGTTATGGTTGTGCTTTTGCACATTGGCACGATACTATATTAGTAGAAAATGTTAGACATTTAAAAAAAAAAAATCAAATAATCTCAAAACAAAATGACGAGAAGACAAGTATTTGAAATTTCCATAATAACAACGTTTTAACAGCCGCAACCGCCACGTGACTTATGGAGTTAGTTGCTTAGGGAGTAATGACGTCACAATGGAGAAGAAAAATAAAAGGTCAGTTTTCCCGCAAAAATCTGACAAACTTAAAATGCAAATTAAAAATGCGTGAAGAATAGAAATTTTTGTGTTAATGGTCATTTCGAGACATTTAGAATCGAATAAAAAAAAAATTAAATGCGGGAATTGTCCATTATTGAAATTTATTATTAAATATAAATAATTTAACAAAAATAGATAAATAAAACTATTTAATTAAAATTAATTGTTTTTTATAATAACTATTAAAATTTGATTAATGATTTTATTAAAAATTTGTGCTGCCATAGGTCGAAAATCACCGGGCCGATTTTATGCCCCCACCCCATTTGGAAAAATAATCTTAGCCCAAAATCTTGGACCACCCCCACCCTTAAAAAAAAACTATGCTTACGAGCTAATCCCCCCCCTCCCCACGTCCGGGATCCACTACTTCCACCTTGTATAAAGCAAAAGCATCGAGTTTCCTGCATTGGGCAAACATAATTTTGGCGCATTCTCTAACTTTGGCAATTAATAAATTCCTAGAGAAATATTGGTAGTAACCCCAAGGGAATAAAATACTCTGATTATGAAAAGAGATTTTTCATATTTCTTTTAAACCACCTATAAAATGGAGACAGAACCCGAAATTCAAAATGGGGAAAATAGAAGAGTCATTTTATGGAATACGGCAATGCTTTAACTACCAAAATAAAATAATCCAATTTTTTATACCTGGTCTCAGAATCTCTTACATCTCTGAAATTTTTAAAATCTTAAGAAGCTCATCAGTTTGACCTCTACTACGGCTAGTAGGAAGTGAATATATTTCAAAATTCAGAAAACTATTTCTTAAAAGAAATAACACAGTTTGTGGTAGAGAATTGTTTATTGCCATAAACAAAATATTTAAATCTTTTCTATACAATTATGAAAATAAAAAGGCTTTCAAAAATAGATTGTGATATGCAAAACAAGTGATATATGAAAAGGCACTCTGTACAATAGTCATTTTTTACATAAAATATAAACAGCTTTAAATTATGTCTGTACAGTAAAACTTATTTTATAAAATAAATTAGCTCTCTAATCCCAAGGCTTGACTTATTTGTAGTAAATATTTTGGCTTTAAAGGCAACAAGAACTGTCTTTCATCAGGAATCCTTTCACACTGAAAAATACAGAATATATCAATTTAGTCTTGTATTCTATACTTCATTAAAAGTGAAAAAAGAAACAAATCCTTGGGATAGTATTTTAATTAGTACGCAATAAAAATAGTTTTTTTTTATTTTATTTTGTCATTATAAATCTATTTATAACAATACAAATCATTTGTTTTGATAAAAATCTACAATACCTAAATAAAATTTTTATACAAGTGTAATTCATAAAGATTATTTCATAAACTATTGTAAGGTTTTAAAGATTTAAATAACACTAAAATTAGATTAATTGTAAAGATTTAACTGACTTACATTTGAATGAGTATTATTAGACACATTTGGCTCCACTTCAGAAACTATTACTTCTACTTCAATCTCTGTTCGATCATAAGCAAAGGCCCAGGGTTTCCTACGTGACTGTTGAAGTAATGGGAAAATATGGCCTTCTGTGGTGAAAAGGTAATGGCTAGCCATTTTATTCACTGGATTATCAACATCAAAAAGCTAAAATTGAATAAGAAAAGAAAAGAAAAAAATTGTTAAACCTCTTATAATTTTAAAACTTTCACAAAGGTTCACATGCAAAATATAGCCAAAATCCAATTATTTTAGTGAAAACTAACACTTGGAAATGAAATGGTCATAATTTTTTTTAAATACTTAGCTTTGGACAATTGGAATAATGTCTCCCTGTGATGAACAGAGGACTGTTTAATATTAAGTTGGTTTGTGGAAATGTACTGGCGAAAGGGCAACGCTCGGGCCAAGTTACGCCGAGTTCAATATTAAGAATAGTCTATGTAAAGTCAAAAACATGTTGACAATAACATACCTGCCAACTTGTACGAATCATCCGTACAATGTACGGATTTTTACTAATTTGTACGGGTGTACGAACAGCTAAAAAAATCGTACGGATTTCACGGTACTTTTCGTTTTTTCCCTAAAACCGTTTTTTTTTTTTTTTTATAAATATTTTTTTAAGTCACCAACGAAACCGAAACGATTTTCCAAAGCTGCCGCGTCCGTCAAAATATTTATTCACACTCCAAGATTGCGCATATGTTCAGCACTAAAGCGCGTTGGCGAGGATGCATTGTTTTCTTTTCTGTTGCCGACTAGATTTGGCAAATCAAACCACTGCTTCGATTTTTCGGGCTTTACAGATTAATAAAGAAGCAAGAAACCGAAAGTGCTTTAGTTTTTTAATTCTACCTTCTTTTGGACTGGACTCCAAAACGTAAATAATAGTACTGGACTTGCGCGTAAATAATAGCACTAAACACGGCGCCGGGGGTGCACTGTTTTCATTTGTGTTGCCAACGGGACCTGGCGAACCAAACAACTATTGCTTTGCCTCAGACTTAAGCAGGGTTCCCACTCTTATTGAAGAAAAAAATTCAAGGACTTTCAAGGACCTTTTTAAGAAAATTCAAGGACCTTTTTAGAAAAATTTAAGGACTATAATTTTAAATACTACATCAGATGTAAAATTACAAAACGGAGATAATCGGTGGTCAGGGATGTAGTGGAGTGGAAACACGAGGCAACGGCGATCCTTTACATTTATAGAAGGCGGAATGACGTTCCCTCATCTAAATTTTTTTTTCTTTTTACGTGATACTGAACTCAAAGCCAAGTAAGCAAACAAAAAAGTCATTTCGTGGGAACTTGCTTTCGTCTGGGATCCACAACTTCAGAGCTGAGCAGGCAAGTTCTAGTTTTCGTAAAATACTTGAAAGAGGCGTGGCAACCCACACATGGCCATTTCCCCTTGATTAGAAATGAACTGACATATATGTTTACATCTAGCTATGATTCATTCAATAGCAATTATCCTCTTCAACGAATAATCTGTATTTGTGGAGGAATTCCAGACGTCAAATTTGTATGGTTCGTGTATATACTGTTGCGTTGTACGGGTTCGAAAGATTTGACGCCAAAGCAGATCAAAACTTGCAGAAATTTATTCCAAAATAACTCTTCACAGTTCTCTTACAGCTCAAGAACTTCTCGTTCTAGTAAACACAATACAGCTCTTTTCACCTCAATAGAGCACAAAACAGCAGTTAAAAACTTGACAACAACTGCTAAATCACCTCAAAAGACAATGCAATACAGTTCGCTCAGTATCTCCAGTCAACTAATTCAGTGACTCAAAATCCAAGAACTAACTTCAGTCAACTATCGGACTCAGCTAACAACTAGCTCCGTGACTCAAAATCAGTCAACTACTCAAGTCAGGAATACAGCTCTCACAATGAACGTTGAGAGACAACTAACTCAGAATCACAACTAACTCAGTGATTCAAAATCAACTAACACTAACCAACTCAGGTCGCGCTTATATAGGAGTGGCTGCGAACATACTTGAACCTTCCAGAGATGGACATTTGGAGAACTTTCCAGACAGTAGTCGAAAAATCCTATACATGTACATACATGGGATACATGTACCGAAAATGTCGCCAAGTTTGGCGACATTTGGCGATTTCTCGCCAAATTTGGCGACAAAAATTAGTCGCCAAAACCATCTCCAATTTGGCGAGATTCCCATTACCATAATGTTAAATGCCCTGCCCCTTGAAACTCGCTTCCTAGAGTTACCTCTGTAAAACTCGTTATCAAGCGTTGATATGCTCACTGCAGGGAAACAAACCATTGCATTGCCTTATGCGAAATGTACAGAAATTTATCTATTTACAAAATTAGCACTACGAAATATTTACAAATATACAAAAATTCGTAACAATACAGTCTAAAACTTCCATACACAAATTCATGCCAATTATCTACATTTTTAAAGAAGAAAACTGTGACCTAGCACATTCAGTTCTTTGCACCCTTTCCTTGAAGAATATTTTGCCTCTTCTAATTTTAACGGGAACGCTAACCGATTTATCAACAAAAGTTATGTAACTTTTTTTTTAATTTTTATATCACGGACGGATTTAATAAATTATTTGTAAACCTCTCAATGTACCTAAGAAATGAATTCGTTCAAGAGGAAAAAACAATAGAAAACGTAAAGTGTTTTCTATACCCATTTTCATTGTAAGGGCCGCCAAAACTCATTCTTACACACATAGCATTTTACTCCAAGGCCGGTCCTGTATATTTAATTTTTCTTAATATAAAAGTGCTAATGGTTTTGCAAATGGGTATAATACATCAAAATTGGGTTGCGAACAAGTAGGAAAGCAATTCAGATGTACTACTTTAAAATGCAAAATTAAATTGCTTTTCGGTTTGAGAACGAGAAAGTTTTACATTTACAGTTATTACAAAATTTATTCCAAAAATGTAGCAGCAGCTCTTAAAAAAAAATCATACAGTGGCGGCAATAAGGGGTATTATTATAGTAAAAACTATTTAAAGTTGTCATTTTCACTCTCCCCCCCCCCCCCCCACACACACACACACCAGAAAAAAATATATACATTTGTAACAACGCAACATAGCATTCTCACACTTTTTTATTTTACACTACACCACTGTCATTGGTCACTTAAAAAATTCAAGGACTTTCAAGGACCTTATCCTTTTTTCAAGGACTTTCAAGGACCAAAATTCATCAAAAAAAAATTCAAGGACTTTCCAGGGCTTTCAAGGACCGTGGGAACCCTGCTTAAGGGATTAACAAAGAATCTGAAAACCAAAAATGCTTTAGATTTTGGTTCTTCCTTCTGTTTGGACCGTACAATAATGTTGCGCGTATATAATAAAAGTACTTAAGCGCGGCGGCGGAAATTCATTGTTTTCATCTGTGTTGCCGACGGGATTTGGCGAACCAAGCAACTGTTTCGTTGTCTCGAACTTTAGAGATAATAAAGTAGAAAACTGAAAGTGCTTTAGTTTCTTTTTATTCTTTCTTCTTTTGGACCGTACTCCAACGCTGCGCACTAAATCGCGACGACACAGTTTTCAATTGTTTTGGCGGCACTCACTGAACGACTGTTTCGTTTTCTCGGACTTTAGAGATTAAAGCACTTTCGGTTTTCAGCTTCTTTGTTAGTCTTAATTATTTATTTTAAAATATCCAAGTTAAACAATCCTGGTGTAAAATTCCAGAAAATATCAAGTTTTTTGGAGTTTACTTCAAACCAAGCGGTTTACTTCTAATCATCAGAAATTCAAACAAAGAAACAAATTTTGCATTCTGCTCTATCTATGCATCTGATATTAAGATTTCTCATGGAGGATTTACTGATGTCGAAGTTCATATCAATTCTAAAAAGCACAGTGACAACATCAAATGTAATAATACGAATTCGAAAGCCTGCATAATTGATATTTGTGCGTGTGATTAAACACTTTGAATACCACCAACTCATTGTATGTTTCACTAGAGTTTTTGTGTCATAAAGCATGTTTTATTTAGGTGTAATGTAGACTAAATCTTAAACCTCATCAGAGATTTCATCGTAAAGTTTAAATTTGATTTATTTTTAAATCCAAGTTAGTTTTTTTATTTTATAATTTCCATTTTGTGCTAAAATGTAACAATTTGTTATATTTGAGAGCAATTTAATACTATGCAATTTTTTTAATTTTTTTTTGCATTTGTAATAGAATTTCTATTATTTCTATATTACATTCATAAATATTGTCGCTATTTGACTTTCCATGAGTCATAGGAATGCAAATATTTGTTTCGTAAAAATTGTACTAATTTGAAAATGACAATGTTGGCAGGTATGCAATAAGGTTTATTACTAGAAGTAAAATAATGCACCAGTCCTTAATATATTAATGAATTGGAAACTTTGACTTTTAGTTCATTTTTGTAAATTGAAAAAATGAATTTAATTCAAATATTAGTTTTTAACTATACAAAATAAAACTAAGTTATAAATATAGACTTTTAGTTAATGTAATATTCAAGCAAAGAACAGCATATATATTTAAATATAAAACATGGTAATTTTTTGAAATTCAAAGTAAAAAAACTAATTATACATTGGGTGCTCTTGCCTATTGAAGCCAAAGGTAAAAAAGTATAGGTCTAGTGAAGTAATGCCTTACTGCACTTCCACAAAATTGAAAGTCATGCCGAAGAGCTTCCAACCATGAAATGTCAATTTATGGACTTTATCTGGGAGAGAAGGTGAATTTGGCATTTATATTAAAGCTCTTGATTTATATATTGTATATTACAATTTGCTTATAAAAGCATCTTTCAGCTTGAGATCTAATGATGGGTAGGAATATAGTATTTCAATGTTGATACTTTAGATTTAATTCAATATCGACATGATAATATTACAAATGAAATTATTCTAAAATAGATATAGCAAAAGTAAGTCTAAAAGTATTATTAAAGTATTGCAAGAAAAATATGAGGGTAAATATAGACATTGTCAAAAAACGTGGGAACATTTTATTTTGGTTTCAAGTTAACAAATCAAATAAATGATACAAAATAGAAAAAAATTATCTTACAAGGTATAAATATTTGCATGTTTCACTTAAAAAGAAACTTTCCATTCGATCTTCCAGTGTTTTATCTTGTACATTATGAATAGTTGCATAACCACACCTACAAAAGAACATATTTGTTTAAAAGGGCATGAAATATTTCTACTTCGTAAGTTTTGTAGAATTAATTAAAATTACCATTCTACTACAAATAGGATTTTAAGCAATTTAAAAGAGTTAATTATAAATTGAAGTACAATTTAGTTCCAACGTTTAAAAATAGTTCACTTGGAAGGTTAAGTTTTTGTATTGAGATACTGGACTGTTTTGTCAAAGTTAATTTCCTCCATCACAATAAGTTACCAGAATACAATTAAGGTGAAAGACAAGAAATTGAACAGTTTTACAAATCGTTGTAAGAGCAAATGCAGTGTTTGTTTTGTAAACTTGAAAAACACAGTCTGTTTAAACTCAAAGCTTAATTTACAGTAAATATTTTTTTTAAAATGCCAACACACATAAAATAGTTTTTGTGAGTAACAACTAATTTCGAACACAAAAAAAATTTAATTTTAAAACTATGTTTCAAAATTTATTTCAAGCTATTTTTTTAATTTAAACTTTATTTAACTATATTCTTAACAATACTTTGAGTACATGAGGATTCCATGACTTTTTTTACATCACTCTCCCAAAACAAGCATTCAATTGATTGGACTTAATTCCATAATGTTGTTATACATTCAAAATGAAATTGTTTTATTGTCTCTAAATAGTTTATTCATTTATTTTTTAAAAAATATTAACAACTGGAAAGAGACACAATGATCGGATTATACAATACTATCAGATTTTGATTTAATTGAGAGTTAACTCATAATTATGAAATGAAAGAAAATGTCATTTTAAAAATAAGTAAATAAAAATAATTTTTAAGGATTCCTAACACAATGTGCGCAAAGCAGCTTCAAATACAAAGATATATAGTGAGCCCTTCAAACAAAGAGTCAGAACCCCACTTTGCCCCAAATTTCTGCAGTCCCATCGACTTCAAGTTAATGGGAATTGACTATAATAGATTTTAGTTTTGATATGTTTTAATTAATTAAAATTTATTAATATTTTTTTAAAACATTAAATTATAAAACAAAACTAACAAAAATAGACCAACATTAAAATTAGTCAATTCAGACTTTAAATTGTCAATAAAATAACATCTCTCTTAAAACTAACATCATTTTCTTCCTTTATTTAAACTCATTCATAATACAAGACGGAATGAATCAATATAAGCTCAAACTATTAATAATGTGCACAATTTAATCAGATATAGAGTGAATTAAAAAGACCTATACCAACACCTACTTTGCTTTTGAATATTTGTTCAAACTTTCAATTATTTCTTGTCCAACGTGAAGATAAAAAGGGTTTTTGGTTGCTTGATAAAGTAAATATGTTGATTCAATAAGTTCGGGTCGTAGAGGATAAAATGCCAAATCTGGACTAATTCTTTGCCAGTTAAATCTTTCAGGGAGAGCACCAAATCTTCTCCAAATTGAATAATAAAGAGCATGAGAACAAATTGCTTCCTCGATGTCACCAGTTAAAACCTATAAGAAACTACTAATAATTTTCAACATATAAAAATTCAGAGAGAAGAGTGTGAACATGTAAGAATCAATCTTCATTTGATTTAAATTTTCAAAATCGACAAATAGCATTTAAAATTCCTTTATATGATTAATAAAACAAGACACTACTAATATCTCAATATAACTGAACTTCATCTGCTTATCATTTATGTTGTGTCAGATATTTTGAAAATGAAATAAGAACATTTCCAATATGGTAAAATATTGTAAATTAATATAGATCATATGAATTAAATGAAATTATCCTCTTTCAATACTAATAATTAGTAAAACTAAAACTTAATTTATTTGAAGGTGGTTAGGTTTACTTTCATAATGGACCACCAAGCGCAATTAAATTTTTTTTTTAAAAATGAAGTTTTAATAATAAACAAATGGAAGTGCTATTTCAATAATAAACAAGCATCAACAAAATATAACAAGTATCCACCTATTTCAAATCATGAATTTAGAAAATCTTCAAGAGATTGTTAGTACCGAACATGATGTCTATGAGGAGGAATTGTTAACTGCCTTAATTGAAATAGTCTTGCGTAAAACATATTTTAGATGTGAACCCATGCTTTTATTCAATAATTTATTAAGGTTAATTAATAAATATTTCTGATAGTAGCACAGCTTAAAATCAAATATACCTCTCACATTCATAAACTTGCAACTTTATTTTTTAAATAAATATTTTTTTTAAAGTGTTGGGTTTTGTTTTTTTGCATTCTATTTCACACTTTATATGACAATTACCAATAGTACCTTAACTAAAATGAATACTAAAAAAAAAAAAAAATTCAATGTTTCAATAGTATTTTATAGGGCAAATTATTTCAAACAGCTTTACCTGAACACCAGCAAAAGCAGCCTGCAAAGAATCAATCCACAAAGTTAAAGTACTGCCATCTATCATATTTACATTTACATACAATGGATGTTCTCCATATCCATGATTGCAGTGCTGCCTTCTAAAATGCCAAACATTTAATGTATATAATATAATGTATATAATATAATGCTAAAATATATTACAAATTAAAAAAGTACTACCAGGTTATAAAGATAGAATATTGAAATTCGATAAAAAATTTAATTCCGAATTAAACAGTTGTACTTTATTTAAAAAATATGTACACTTAAATTTCATAAATATTTACAAATGAAAATGCTCTAACATCCATTGTTCTTGCTTAATATTCAAATTACACATATTGAAGTAAAACATTTAAATGTATAACTTTGCAGCAAGTTTATAAATATTTTTGAGTAAAAAAGAATATACCTTTGAAATACAAAAGTGTATATGATTATTGTCTTACTTTAACCCTTTTAATGCAGCGCGAAAACCTGTGCGAAGATAACCCGAGAAATTTGAAGAATTTACTAGGTGTTGGAAAAATACACAAAAACCAAACTAAAAATGATATTTAAGAAATTTAAAATGCAGCGTATTGTGGGAGGACGGTTCCAAGAAACTATCCTGTGTCGAGATTCTACTTAATAGCTCTAGCGTATACAGTGCTTCGGCACCAACCAGCAGAAAACATAACAAAAAGTTCTGGTAAATATTTTTTTTAATTGCAATGCAAAGAATTTGAATAATTTATAACGTTTTATAAAGTTATTTTGAAGTACAGAACTCTTGTGATGCGTAATAGGCACCTACGCCCGTAATAGGCGTCAACGCTTGCGCAACGATATATCGGCGTTGCCACTTTTCGCAAGTGTAGCGAACAACGATATATCGTCGTTTAGCACTAAAAGGGTTAAATCAGAAAAAAGTCAATAGCAAGCCATAAACATTGTATAATAATAATCACAACAACAAAACTTTACAATTACGATTTACAAGAAATAGTAATGATCATATTTACCCTTTTCGCATATATCTTTTGATGGTATGATAGGTTTCATTGAACATCATATAGTCTTCTTTTTCCCCAAATAATATATAAGACTAGAAAAGAGTGACATTAATTAAGGATTGGGTATTGTAAATTATTTCTAATTTCTTTACAACAAATTATGCTTCACCAAAACAGACCTTCAATTATAATATTGGTTAAAGCTTATTAAACATCTAACAATTGAATGTAATATCGAAATATTCTAGAATGCATTAAGAAATTAAAACTAATATTTTATCTTTAAAGCCTTTCCAGAGGTGTTGAGAGATCCGATAGAAATAAACAAGTGAAATTTCATTGCTTGCAATGATTGAATTATAATTTCTCCCTGATACCAACTTGAAGGAATGATCCAGTATTTACTTGTGTTTATTATTTTAATTTAGAAAAAGGATTCAATATTATTGGTCTTGAATTTTAAATTTAGCTGAATTTCTTTAGGTGACACAGGGTGTTTCAAAACTCACACACGTTTACAGGGTTCCCACTCAAATCACAGAATGAAAATCATTGACTTTTCAATGACTTTTAAGGACCTAAATAATGTTTTTCAAGGACCTTTGAAAATTTGTTTTCAGGCATCATGTCGCTGTATAAATTATTAATAAAGTATAATCTACCACAAAAGTTACAAGTTGGTGCATGAGTAATACAAATATGTGTGAGAATTTTGATAAGGTGAGGATAAGTGGCAGACACACTGGGATAGCAAGTCCGATTTGTATTTTATTAAATTTTGCAGCTAGGTACACAACATCCGCAAAAATTAAGGACTTCTATGGACCTCTGAGCATTTTCAAAGACTTTTAAGCACTTCTAAACATTTTCAAGTACTTTCAAGGCCTTGAAAGCGAGTTCAAAAATATTAAACACTTCTAATGACTTTTAATGACCCTGATCTACATGATAATCCTTGTTGCTTAAAAACCAAAAGGGGTGGTTGAGATTTCTGTCACTAGACGGCAGCAGGGGCCCTATCATAAGAAGTTTTAACGTAGCTGGGATCGGCCTCGGACTCCACTGTACCTGCAATTCACCGGACTTGTCAATTCCGGAATTTTTCCTTTGGGAATATCTGAAACATGTCGCCTACAGCAATAGTCCCCATACGCTTGATGAACTTAAGAGTAATATCCTTCATGCAATATCGGATATTACTTCTCACACACTTCGTAAAGTGTCGACTAATCTGGTAAAAAGAGTTTGATTCTATGTCCAGGAAAACGGACGTCATTTTGAACATTTTGACCATGTCCAACACCTGATAAAAAAGATAATCTTTCAACCTTTATAGTCCTTTATTCTGTTTGTCTACATAATTCATCTGCCTTTAAAACTCAACCACAAAGGTTGATGTGTGCGAGTTTTGAAACACCCTGTATTAGTTAAATACAAATTTTCCACAAAGGACAAGTTCTTTTTTTTTTGCTGAACTTCCAACTCTAGTGTGGATACTCCACACAGGCGATTAATGCAGCGACAATCTTTTTTAATAGCAAGTGAAATGCCTATGGTTGTTGCAATTTGGTATTGGTATTATCAGGGGTCAAAGTGACAAAATAAAAATATATAGGATTTTTACAAAAAAAATATAGGACAATATAAAACATCAAAAAAATGCCCACAGTCCCTACTGAACTTTAAAATTAACTCGTTACATATTTTATTAATTAAAACTTTAAATGAAACGTTATTAAAATGAATATACAAGACGAACTTAGGAGGAGAGTACCAATTAACATAAATTATCTTTTTTAAGAGAGGAATATCTATAATCAAGTACTTAGAAAATAACTGTCTCCCTTTAAAACTCGTTATACTGAATTTAAGAGAATAGAAAGCATGCCATCAAAACAAAAATCGCCTGATCCTGAATATTTCATCCTTTATTTGTTATTACCTCAATATTCTACACACACCCTTAGTATTCATCAATAAATAAGTTTTATTAGTTATATTATTTGCAATCTTGAGTCTTCCAGCATCTATAAGTGCTTAGAACTGCCCTAATTTCTTTAAAAGTATTTTTTTTTAATCCCCATTTCCTGTTTAGGTTAAGATCAACTGCACAATCCCCTGTGGTGAATTTAAAAAAAAAAAAAAATCGCTAAATTTAAAATGGCATCAAAAGGCTGTGCCGCCAAATCCAAATGACGTCAAAATACATTCGGCGTAGAATCGCCAACTTTCAAAAAGTCACCAAGGAGGACCGTACAGTAAATCTTAACCCCTGTTAGCTTTGCAGTCTTTTATTGGTTCAGATCTAATATTTGGTGTTGGATGGATTGTCGGCAGAAAGTGGGGGATTTAGCGACGAATAGGGCAACCCGTTGACTTGGTTTTCCAGCACTTGGACAACACAACGTTTTGACGTGATTTTCAATGTTAGAGACTTTTTTGAAAATATCGCTATCCGACACCGAACAGTAAATCTTAACCCTTTTGTTTCCTGACATCAATTACTGACTGAGCACTCGAAATGTCGTTCTTTCAGTCCTGCAAGTTTTTTTTTATCCGTTGTTCCCGTGGCAGAGTTTTGTTTCTGCATATCTTTCTCTTTCACTATCTTGCTGCATCATTACCAATTAATTTACAATATTGAAGGAGAAAACAAATCAGAAATTCAAGCCTGCGAGCTATGAAAAAGTTATCATGTTTACACTTCACAACTCTCACGGTCCAGTTGAATTGAGTTGTAGGTTGTGCAGCACGTGACGTTACAAGTAATAAGACGCAGCCGCTTACAAACATTGCTCAGTTCTCTTTCACTTACAATCGCGGCAATCCGAAATATAAAAAATTACAACGAACGGCGCCGTTATTACGAATTCGAAGAAAATATAGGTTGAATCAACGTAGAAATATAGGATATATAGGACAATTAAAAAATATAGGACGGTTTTTTTTTCGATTTTTAAAAATATATAGGATTTATAGGACATATAGGACGTCTGCGACCTCTGTATTATGCTCACAGAATTTGCACCAAAATTGGAAATCTTACACTAATTTGTAAAACAGTGCCCAAGTAGGTGACCTTGTTATTGTTGTTGTTTCTTATCCTCCACCTGTCTGACGAAGTCAGACAAGATCCAACAAATTGTTGACCCTCAAAAAGTCGACAAGAAGTGGTGTAGCGTATAAGTCCTCTTTGGAAAGACCCAAGCAGTCCAGGACATGTTCAGCAGAGGCCTGCTGAGCTTCACATTTGGAGCAGACAGGGTAAGTTTTTTTACCCTCAGAGTACAAGAGACTCTTCGTGTGTCCACTTGCCAATCTGGAAATTGCCGTTCGAGACGCTCTATCACCAATAGATACAAGTGAAGAGCCCGGTTTCTAGGCTGCATACCAGTGATGAGAGGGAGGGGTCTTCCACTTTTTGGAGAGATGACTTTTGATTTTGGACTGATGCTCCGAGTATGAAAGAGCTGAAGAGGAAGGTGTTGAGTGACTGCAACCCTCCTTAGCTAAGCGGTCCGCTTGCTCATTTCTAAAGATGTCAACGTGGGATGGTATCCACTGAAAATGAACGTTGTGGCGTTTTGAAATAAGTTGAAGTTTAAGAAGGATGGAGATGCTTGTTTTGTCTCCAACTTTAGTCCGATTGTGTAGATGTTGAAGAGAGCTGCGACTGTCCGAAAGGATCCAGAGATCTCCAAAGTAACGCTCGTTTATTATAGCTTCAATGCCCTGTTCAATTGCGATTAATTCACTTTTAAAGACTGAAGTGAAATCAGGGTTACTGAGACAGATGGAAAGATTTTGCCCAGGTTTTTCAATGAAGACACCACTACCAGCTAGGTCTCCCAGTCCACTACAGTCTGTGTAAATTTTTATGGCCCGTCACTGGGAATCTCTCCTATAATTTCCAAAGCCAGTTGCCTGAGATGAGCTGGAATAAGATTTTTCTTTGTGACCGGAGCAGAAAAGCCGAAGTGGAAATGGACTCTGAGGGATTCAGACAAGATTTTAAGGAGTGGGGCTCAACGTTTTAGGAAGGCAGATGCAGAAGTTCGGCATGACTGAATGGGCTAGGTGACCTTGTTGTGATCTTAAACATTAATCCCACTAAAAGCTAGTGTTTTATACTAAAATGGTCTTTTGGTTCATTTAATAACGGTACAGAAATAAACAAGAATAAGTTTTAATAGTTCAGGAATTGACCCTCATATTGCCCTTAGCTATGACCATGTCAAATATTGCTGAATGATTATATATTTTAGGAATATAAAAATAAACTTTTCCTTACCTTCAACAAATATTCAAAAAAAGAGTCCAAACCAGCTCCAACACCACTCATTTGACCAATCCATTCTCCAGATTGAACATCAACAACATTCCCTAAATAAGCAAGTATTGTGATTAGAAATTACGCCATTTGGACACATATGTTACGCAAAAAAGTAATTGAAAAAGGCAATTTATACACAATTGATTTTTTTTTTTTGTTATATCAATCAATATAAATATTAATGCCACATCATATGTTATTGAATTTAAGGATTAATGTATAGTAAAAAAAGCATTTATAAAAAAAATAACTTTTGAAAACAGATGTTACAATCAATGTAGAGATCAAATGAAGAGCATGAAAAACTGTGATACACTACGGAGTAAAAAAATATCCACTCAAATAACAGTGCAAATTATCCTTTTTTAAAAATGAACAAGCTTACTATGTCATGGTTCGTACACTTGAAGGAGAAAAAAATTCAAGGACTTTTTAAGCACTTTTCAAGGATGGCGTTATCAACACAAATACATTAAAAAAATACTAATTTTTTTTATTGGCAAATGGTACATGTTCAAATCGAGTATATATGGAAAAAAATGTTTTTTAGATTTCACCTAAGAGAAAATTTTAAGGTTAAAATAGAAAAAAAAAACCTTCCAATATATCAGAAGCAGTACTATGTCCCATAAAAACAGAAGTAAAGTAGCTAGTACTCAATTGGTAATTACGCCAATATCGTATGTGAACATCCATTTAACTGTCTCAAATAATAATACAAAAGTCTTATTGATTAAATTGTCTTCCAATCTACTCTGAAGGCTTGATTACAAATACTGTATAATATGCAGGTTTTTTTCTATACATGAAAATTTAGAATTTTGATGCAACTATGCTATCGGCTAACATGCATCAATTACATAATTTATCAATATTTTCATTTAACTCATAAGGGCCATGATTTTTTATAACTTTCAATGTCCATAGTATTTCAGTATCTAAAACTTCATTTTCGATTGCATGCGCCTCCATCAAGCTGACGACGTTGATTGTTGAGAAATATATCCGCTTTTGGGGTATTTTTTATCATTAGAAATAGTTCGAATAATCCCATCAAACTTCTTAAAGAAACTAAATCCATTTTTTACTTTTTGCATAGTTTTTTAAAGTACTTTCTCTCATCATGACATTTTTTACTCACAAAGTACATAGTGCAAATCTAACACATAGGCTTCAATATTATATACTGGCTTTTCTAATCAGCTTGAATTGAAAATGCATTTCCCTGCAATTTTTAAACAGTGTGCAAAAAATTAGCACACAAGATACAAAAACGGAAAAAGAGATCACGTCACTTGATGGGATATTCCAGATATGTTGGGCATGCGTAGCACTGTACTCGTTGAAGGGAGATTGACGAAGTTTTTGTATATTCAACTGCGATGTTTTTCTAGTTGATGATTGGCTTAACTTATTTCGAAACATTTTGCTCACTTAGTTGACCAAAATTTTTTAAGATGCTATATTTTTAGGGGGGAAAATTGAAATTCAAGCACTTTAAACGTATTTTTACAGAATTCAAGGTTTTCAAGCACTTGAAAATGAAAGATTTTTTTTCAAGCACTTTTCAAGGTTTTTTAAAAACGTACGAACCATGTATGTATTTTTATAGATAATTGGAAAATTTATAAACAATATAAAAAAAGAATTGAAGTGGCAACAATAAGGGCACTGCTTGTTTTAGGTAATTCACATTTGTAAATGCAAAACAGGAAATGATTATGTGTGCTGAAACAGTACTTCCCAAGCTGTGAATCACTTATTGATTTGTGGCGAGTCACAAATAGTAAATAAATGTGTGTAATTTAGAAATGTAATAATTGTCACAAGAAATTGCAAAAATGAAAAAAAAGGCAAGAAAAATTAGAAAACAAGGATCCAGGCCGAACAGCAATTGTATATTTAAAAGTACCACATAGCCATTGACAAATTTCAACAAGGAAAGTGACCTTAAAAAAAAAAATAGCACAACAAAATCAATTCATGTTATTTTTTTATCAATTACAAAGTGATACATAGTAATATCCATGTTTTACCCTCGGTTCAATATTAACAATTTAAAATTACCTAATAATCCTGTCTTTTTGGACCTCAACTTCCAAAGTGCCTTCACTGCTCTTCTTGCAACCCCTTCATAAACTGGATCATGAAGAAGTCTGCTGAGCATGCCAAATTCCAGAAGCATTGAACCAGCTCCAGCAGTGCATGTATGGGTGGAGACATCGGCAGGAACTCCATGGCGAAGGTTAACCTGCAAAATATTTGGTGTCATTGTAATGGGAAACTGTTTTAATTTTTAAGAAATTTACTCAGCTGTCAACATTTTGATATAAATGATTATTGAGAAAAAAGACAATTACATAGGGAAGTATGCTTGTGACCAATCACAATATACCTTTAAAAACAAAATTTTAACATTCCACTCCATCAGCCAATCACAATGTGCATTTAATTTTCCCTTGATCGTAGGAGTTGACTGTAACATCACCATGCACTAGCTTCATTGTACAGTGTTCCCCAATTGACAAAGTGAAAACTACAGCACACGAAAAGCTCTTTTCTCATTTTAATAAATTACAAATTACCCATGATCTATTTTTCATTATCTATAGTTTTGATTTTTTTTTTTTTTTTTCTTTGATGTAATATTTCACATTTCTATCCACTAATTACTGAAATCTGCTAATTTCTGAATAACCATGCATTTAATGTTTACTTTAAATTTAGGTTGATTGCAATGGATTTTTTTGGGACATTTCAAATACTAGCCTCAAATGTTGCTATATTTAATAATACAATTATAAGTAACTAGTTCTTATAAACATAAATAATTTAAACCAGCTATTGTAAAGTTATACAATTTATTTCCTTCATTAAAAATTACAAAATATTGTCCAAGCCTAAACAAAACATTGAAAATCTCATGAATAAACACTCAAATATAGATTAATTCATAGGCATTTGACAAAAATTCATTTCTGAAAATAAATATTTCATATTAGATCGATTTGAAAAGAAATAACTTCAAGTAAAAACTGAAACATACTCGAGGAAAAGGAAGACCTGTTTGAGTATTTTCAAAGGCTGGTAAAAGACGACTGGCTAAGTCATGAGCTAAATCAAGCAAATCGTTATTATATCCTTGTGGGGTCAAATCTCCAAAAGGCTGTTTTGTGTCATTAATCAAAAGATGTCCTGATAAAAGTGAACCTAGAATTCTGAAATATAAAAGCTTTTATTAAAAATAAATAAAATTACACTTTCATTTACAATTTTAATCTTCCAAAAAGAAGGACAATTTAAAACTGTTTTCCCTCGAAATGAATATATCATAAGATAACAAATTAACTTAAAATTTTTAATGTAATTAATCTAGCATAATATTGACAGCTTTAATACCAAAATGGAGTATATTTACAGAGAGAACAAAGCCAATTCTTTAATTGTAGAATTTTTTTGACATTATTGCCACATTTGAAAACAAAGCCTTCATATTATTACACAATTTCAAACTTGCAGCAAAAGAACCACCATTATCATTAACTGATACTGTACGAATTTAAAATTACAGAATGGCTCAAATACGTCCAAGAATAGTATTTTATTTCTTTTCAATGTGAATTTGAGTACATAAGAGAGATTTCACTAGTGAGATACTAATCAAAATATAATTATGAAAATAAAATATTAATTGATTTTATGACACAGTTAGGGCTGCCAGCCACAGCTTAATAGCATTGAAAATAGTTGCTTTAATAGCCTCAGACATAAAAAATAGGAGCCAAAATAGCATCCTCAAATACTACAAAAATTAACAGTGTGACAATCCTGAAAAATTATTTTTCGAACTAGCTGCGCGACCCTGACCCATCATTGTGTATAGGTACCAGCTTTTGACACTTATCGTGAGAATTTCAGAGCTGTACGTCTATTAGAAGTCCCTTTGTAAAAAATTAACAAAATTAAAAAAATAACTACATAAAATTTTTGCATTCTGTTTATCAAAAGTCTAATTAGCAGGCTAAAATTACTTATGTTGCAAATTTCAGAGCTCTACACCTGTTAGAAGTCTCTTTGCAAAAAATTAATCATATAATATTCAATAACATGCATGCTTCGCTCACTGTAAGGTTCATTGCTGAGTAAGCATAAGATTGTTTCACTCACTAAAAAATTAATTGCTATATAAACCAGTAATATTTAATACAATAACACTATTTTATCAAATATGGCAGATTTCACCACAGAACTAATAAAAGCAGAAAACAGAAGAAGTTCTCTTGAAGAAAAATTTTCAATCCTCTTCAGTTCAGATTCAATCAAGATCTATAAGTGCGACATCAATGGTGGAAGCCACAGACTTAAAGAACAGAGAACGCCAAATTTTGACGTCATGACCAAACTTACTTTTCTCCCGCGTTTTTACTTGTAAATAAATAAATATGATTTTTTTCCAAAAATATTCGACGAATGTTTCAAAAAGTAAGATTAGCTGAAAAGGTAGCTTTTAGGATAATTTTAGAAAGTCGCCATAATAGCCTTGCTCGAAAATAGTAGCTTTTTTAGTCATGTGTGACAGCCCTGCAGATTAGCTTACTCCCCCCCCCCCCTTCATTTTTTTACACAAAACCATAGCCTAAATTATTAACTAAACACAATTCAGGGGACACCAAAAAGTTACAAATACTACAGGGATTTTGCTAAGGACATTACCTTTAAAATTCTTGGATTTCTTTCCTTTTTGAAGAATTATATTTTATTCGTCGATTTCTGCTGACCACTTTCATATAAAAATTTTGCCAATATTCTAAAAACTACAAAGTTATTTGGATAAAAAACAAGAGAACATAACAGCATCCGTGAACCGAAACTTTAATTTAAAAATAAATTTTCTCAAAACATGTTTTTATCTTGAGCTCAGGATTCTGAACGAACTGTTGAATATTTTTGCTTGAAAATGTTAGAGACTATATATTATATATATACGACTTTTTGTTGTAGCTCAATTTAAGTAACTAATTTTATTCATTGTTTTAATTTTTCTCATAACACTAGGGTTCAAAAAATTTGGTATACAACTATAATAATTTTGTTTTAAATAATTTTTTTAAATGTTTTATTCATATTTTTAAGCTTAAATACATAGTTTTTTACGTTTAAAAAAAATTAAAGCAGAATGAAATTAATAAACAGGGAAATATTTTGTTAAGTTTGTATCCAAGGATATTATATGCAAATAATCGGTCTTTATTGACAATTTTAACAATGCTTTGGTTAAAAATATAAATTGTATCATATTATAGTAATATTTGTGTAGATAAAAAAGAGTAATCTCTCTTTTAGTAAAAACAGAATAAAATATACTAATTAATCAATATACAAATTAAAGCAATTGATAAAAATAACTTATAATTTCGTAAGTTTAAACGTAGTATGACAACTATGTATTATTTATATGTACATTTTACAATTATCATGTATCCTAAATTTAAGTATTACGTTTGTTGACACTTGAAAGCAAAAAATATGCATTTTGTATACAACACTAGCTGTGGGGTCCCGTGCTGTTGAAGGAGATCTATCATTTCTGTGTCACATAGACTCGGAATTTCTTCGGATTAATTGTTGTTGGTTATCAGCTTCCAATTTACTTATAACAGATGCATGTTTTCGTTCATTTTGTAATAGCGCACTCAGTCATTCTCCAGTCAATGCTGTTTTAGCAGCGGGGCAAAAACAGAATCGACTGGTACTTGATGCCCTAGCTCTCTTAGTGGCAGATGCTCTATAGTTAGCATTTAAATTTGTTCTTATCTACCAAATTGTTCGCCAACTGAAAAATTATCGCCAAGTGGCATAGATATAGTACCAATATTGGTCAATCCAGTGCCACACAATACACCTAATGACATATGTAGGTGTTACACATTAGACGGCCTTCTTACATGTGATATTGTAATAGACACATCCTGGAAAAAAGATATAATAGATTTATTAAACTCACCAAATCCGACTGGAAACATCCCATAACAGCACCACTGTATAGTGGTAAATTATGTTGGTAAAAGAAATTTTAAATAATAGATATATATGATAACTGCTACGCAGAAGATATTAGCTAATAAAATACAAAAGAATTTAACGAATTTATTTTGTTTAAATGTTATTAATATTCATTAAATAAAATCAAAATGTTGATATGAGCTATGCACAATACATCTTTGATTACAACACAAAATGCAAACAGGATGAATTTTAAAGGTAAAAAAACAAAACAATGCATAAAAAATAATGCTTTAAAACAGCACATGAGCAGAAGTTGTTTACGGTATCGACTGACAGTAAATATATGGCAATATTACAATAAATTCGAACCGCTTATCGGACAGACGATTGTAATACATAAAAATAAGGTGGACACATTAAAATAACTTTTGGTTTTATTCTGATGTAATTAAAAAATATCGTTGTCATTCCAAGAATTTTTTTTTTAATGTCATTACTTTTTGATGAAAGCAACTTATAATCAAATTTAAAAGATGTTCCCTACAATCTCCATGTACTAAAGCTTCTATGTACCAAACTTCGTTCCTCTAGGTGCAAAACTGTGGATTAGTATAAGGTTCAGAACAGACAACTCAGTTTTATAGATATGGAAACAAAATAGAGTGACTGGTCTTTAGTAAAATAGTATTTCAAACCTGGATCTATAGTTAGCTGAATACTGTGAACCACAATAAATACCCTTATTCAGATAAGAATTCAAACTCAACACTTTTGATATGTTTTGATCAAATACCATTTGAAGTTTGGAAACAGTAATTTCTACTTGAGTATCAAAACTTAGAATTTTTATTATGAGTGGACGAAAAAAAATAACTTAGGACATGGTTGACTTTAAAAAATATTTTTCCACTAAACCAAATTAACCTTAATAATACAATATCGACAAAAAAATTCATTCCCATTTTACAATGAAACCTTTAAATATTTTTAATTTCATTTAAAATTAAAATGGGTTGAAACTTACCGAATGTTGGCTTCAAAGACTTGTACTGTATTGTCTGTATTGAAAGATACATTGTCTAATATTAAACCAACAGCTCGTTTGAACTCTGTGGTATTTCCCATGATCTAAAAGTTAAAAATATATACTACTTACAAAATAATTATACAATTATTCAAGTTTAAGAGAAAAAAAATCAGATTTAAAATACATACAGCAAGAGTATCCAAAGCGTCAATTAGAGTCAAAGAGTAATCACCAAGGACATCATTAATATTAATATTGGACCTATAACCAGAATTTGATGGCATATATCAATACAATAGGATGTAATTAAAAGGGTTAAAAATAGCTAAACAGTAATTGAAAAATTAAATATCTTAGGAAATTCTTTAATGATTTCATAGGTTTATAATTAATAATCATTAACTAAAGTCAAAACTTATAAATATTACAAATATATTGTTCTAGCAATGACCACAAAAAAACATCAAAGCTTCATAAAATAAGCTAAATTATTATATTGCATTTGTTATTTCATAAAAGCAAAATGATGATAAAGATATATTAAGAAATATGACCCAATAACAACAAGGATAAAGTACCAAAAACTAGTCAACACTCATTAATGCATATCTTTTAAGAATGTGCTTAATCCTCCTTCAAATACAATATGTTTTACAGTGATCACGTTTCACTTTATCCATTATAGTGAGCTTTCATACATGCCTATTTCACAATATTATAATATGAAACTGAATATAAAATTTATTTATCATGAAAGTTCCCAAGAAAGTTAACCTTTGATAAATGATAATTGTTTTTAAAAAAATGAATTAAACAATGAATTTCTAATATTATATTAGTACAATAAAAATATTGGTCTATTCCTAGTTGACGTTAAAATATCGCCAAGCCGATTTGGCGCTGTTTTGTAGGCGATACAGTTCTAAATTTGGCAACCCCATTTTTTTTATTGATGTGCTTTGGCTTCAACCTTTCTATACTACAAATCATGGAGCTGGTTTGTTTCTCAATTTTTCATATTGGAATTCTGAATTGGCGACATTCTGGCTTTGTCGCCAACTTTTCAAAAGTACGCCAACCCATAAACGTGAACTAGGAATTTACCAAAATATTAAAAAGATTTTGCACAAGGAGCCTTCATACAAAAATTATCTACTTTTAAAATTAGACATAACTTACGGATTTTCATAATCTGGTCCTCTTCCATTGCAAAGAATAGGATTCAATTCATCCTTAGGGAATGCATAATTTAAATAACTATCATAACCAAATTGGAACATTTTTCGGGCTTCTTCCCTCATCTTCAGCCTCATGCCATGACTAAAACTTCCATATTTTTTGCTATATCCACCAGGTGGTTGTAAGAAAATTCCGTAACTGTCATTCACTTTCTCCAACAACGTACCTTTCACATTTTTATCAAGGTTGCATGAGAAGGTAGAGGAATGAACTTGATAAGGAAGTAATACGAAGACGACAAATATCCAGAAGAAAATGTGGATTTTCATCATTGACCATCATTACTATTGCTTAAAAGAAACTGAAAATGAAATATATGCATACAAAATAAGTTTCAAAAAATAAATATTTTACAAAATTATAGATTTCAGATTAATAAGAAAAAACAAGCAATGAACCACTTTTTATAATCGAAAATTAATTTTGAAAAATATTACAAAATAGATGTTGAAACATATTTAGAAAAGACACAAGTACAACTATTTGGTTCTGGTTTCGTAATATTTTCTTTAAATTAAAATAAGAATACAACCAAAAATTAATGTAAAAGGACACAGAAAGAAACACTTAAACTTTAAAGTACAATTTCAATTTACTTACAAACTCAATCCACCAAGTTTTCTTTATAAACAATCCATCCAGATTGATACGTCAACATAGAAATTAAATTAGCGCTTGCCTATCAAAAATTTTATGTATGCTAGGTCGTTTGCAACAACAATGCTCCAACCATTTCAGTTCAGAAACACCATAGAGCTGTGGAACTAAATTTCTTGAAATAGCCCAATGGGACACTGGAGAATAAATTGGTAATTTGAAAATGTAGAAATAAAATTTGAAATAATTTTTTGAAATATTTTCTATCAAATCTTTCAAAATATTTGTAAATTAAGTTTCATAGATTCAAAGATTTCAAGCAAAATGAAAAAAAAAAAAAAAAAACTTAAAATAGTAAATCAAAATTGATTATTTCATATACATATCCATGCTTTTTTTTCCGTTTTACTCAATTTTAAACCTTATTTTCTGTTCTCAGGTGCAAGATATAATATGCTATTAGTAGACCTTATCTGTTACAAGTTTAATTTAAATTTTTATAAAAGAGGGCAACATCCTTGTAGTGCCATCTGTGTACAGCATTCTCTATCTTGCCTTGTATTTGTTAGTGATTTTATTTCAAGCAAAAATCTGTTTAATTCGAAGAAAGTGTTTGTGGTAATTTATAAAGTTTAAAAGTATATATCTTTCACGTGTTTGCTTTTGTTTTGTGTGTATTGTAGGTTTCCGAAATCTACTTTGGCGGTTACTGGCTTGCTTAGCCTGTTTACATCAGTGTGTTAATGCTCATCCGCTGCGGAAATTGAAGTTATCTACATAAATTGTGTCGTGCATTGTTGATATCTTTTCTTATAATTGAAAGTTTTTGTTTTCAGATTTGTGTATTGTACTGATAATCTTTCTTTCCAAAATATTGTGAGTGGACCATTACAGTGTTTGTGTGTTGATAATCGCTAATGCTAATAAGGATACAAAAGTGTTATTATATAGTGTTAAGTGATCTGTGATTCCTTTATACAAATTTATGTGAAAAAGTGTTTTGTGAAGTGTATTTTGTGTAAAATGAAAAGACAACAAGATAGAGATTCCCCTGGTAAAAGTAAACGTTCTCATTCTTCTATATCGCGGTATGACGATAGTCCTAGGGATCGATCTTCGCCTGATCGCAGGGATAGGCGTGGTTCAAATAAATCCCCTAATGATCAGCGTCGGGGAAGAACTAGGGACTCCTCAAACGAGAGGGGGATAAATATTAGCCGATCCGGCAGTGTTATAGGCAGAGAATCTTACGAAGATTATTCACGCAATGTGAAATCTGAACGTGGTCCACCACCCATGTCAAAAATTTTGTGTGTGTCAAATTTAAATCATAAAGTTAACGATACAGCTGTTCGTGAAGCATTGATGCGAGAGTTCAACCGCTTTGGTGAAGTGAGTGTTAAAATCTTTCATAGTGGCAGTGAACGTGTTGCTTATGTGTATTTCAGGACATACGAGGATGCCCGCGATGCTCGGCATGCTAAAATGAGAATGGTGCTTTTTGACAAATCTGTACAAATTGAACCAGTTTTTGATAGAAATATTGCTTCGGGCAGGAGGAACAGAAGTGTTAGTCCAGAGTATAATGCTGTGCGAGCTGTTTCACCGGCTCATTCCTCTGCTAGTAATAACAGTATGACTCGTCATGCTCTGAGTGGGGTGAGGCAAAATGCTATTGAGAGACATCCGCCTTATTCGCATCCACGCGATGGCCTGAGACGGGACATTCACAATGATTTTCATCCTGTTAATCGAAGGGATGATGGCAAGAAAGAGAAGTTCCCAAACTATTTGCATCATGTCCCGCCTGAGGAAGATGAAAAGGCAACCAGAACACTGTTTGTGGGTAATCTCGAAGTAACGATTTCTGAAGCGGAACTCCGCAGAATATTTGAAAGGTATGGAGTAGTTGAAGACATTGACGTAAAACGCCCAGCACCTGGTTTGGGAAATGCTTATGCATTCATCAAATTTTTAAATTTGGATATGGCTCATCGAGGCAAAGTGGAAATGTCAGGGCAGTACATTGGCAAATTCCAGTGTAAAATAGGTTATGGAAAGGCTACTCCTACCACCCGCATCTGGGTTGGAGGCCTAGGTCCATGGACCTCATTGTCACATTTGGAAAGAGAATTTGATAGATTTGGTGCTATCAGAAAAATTGATTTTGTTAAAGGTGAAAATCATGCCTACATTCAGTATGATAGCATAGATGCTGCTCAAGCTGCTTGCCAAGAGATGCGTGGTTTTCCTCTTGGAGGACAGGATAAGAGGTTACGCGTAGATTTTGCTGATCCTGGGCCATACAGCTATTATCAGTCACCATCTAGAGTCGGTTTTCGCGAGGAAGAAGGGTATGTTGCACCACCCCCAGCCAAACGAACAAACTTCAGGAACGAAGGTCCACCTCCTGGTGATGATTATTACAGTGGCATGGACAACAACTGGTCTGGTAACAGCATGTTTGAGAATCGGACTTATGACCCTATGTTCAACAGGTCGCCTAAGTTTCAAGGAAGAGACTCCTGGGGACCCCCCGATGACGAGGAACGGCACGATTTCCGTGGTGGATGGAACAACCGCAATAATCAGGGATGGTGGGACGACCATCCCCGAGGTGGCAGGAATGATAATCCAGACCGTCGGAAACGCAACCGTTCTCCGGATGGGGACGAACCCGGGAGAATGGGTCATGACATGTATTACAACAAGAGACCCCGATCACGCAGCACAGACAGAGGTGACTTCGATCGTTCCACCCAAAACAAAGATGCCCTTTCTCCTCGGCGTAACCGCAGCAATGGTGGGATCAATCGCCGCATGTCCAGAGACGGTCACTTTGCATCCGAAGGAAGAGGTGACTTTCGCAAAGACTACGACTATGAAAGGAATGACCGAAACCGACGACAAGATTTCGACAAAAAACGAGCAGCACATGATGGCCTCAAAGACGGTGTTATTGTGGCAGAAAGTGTGGACAATCTTCAAGATTTGATTAAATGTTGCCCTGTGGCTTGGCACGGTGGCCTCGTTTTGAAAAATAGTTGCTTCCCTGCTCGCATGCATGTGTGCAGTGGTGATCCTGCATTGGTGGATTATATGATGAAGGATCATTCCTCCGAAGTGCCCATGTTGAGGATCACGCAGAGATTGAGGTTGGACCCACCCAAGCTGGATGACGTATCCCGTAGAATATCCTCTGCCGGGACACATGGGCATTGCTTGCTTTTGACATTTCCAGGGCCCATTCAGCCCGGGGAGGACCAAAATGCCTCTGTGCAACAACGCCCACTCAGAAACCTTATGTCGTACCTAAAGCAGAAGGAAGCAGCCGGTGTGATATCTCTGCCATGTAACATAAAAAAAGACGGGAAAGATGCGAACGGTGTGATGTATGCATTTCCACCGTGTGCGTTTGCAATGGATTTGTTAAGGCGTGTAGCTCCTAATTTGACATCAGACGCCTCAAAAGAGGATCATTTAGTAGTGGTGGTAGTTAAGGGATCATCATAAACAAATATACTCGCTTTTGAATAGTTTGTGTTTGAATCGAATGTTATGTGATCTGCCTAATATTTATGATTGAATGAAGTGCTTAGTAGTTGTTCATTTGAAATACATTGAGTGCCACACATGTGAAGGGTTTGTTTTAACAATTGTTATTTAAACTTCATGATACTATTACCTGCCATTTATCCATAAGATACCTTTGGAACACTATGCTTTAACTGGATTTAAGTTTAAAATGTTGTGCTGTGAAACCTCACTAAAATTTGGGGAAATCGTAAACTTTATACGATTAATTTCTTGTTAATGTAATTTAGCATCAGCGTCTTATTTTTGTGGAAATTTAGAAGCATGTTCTTTGTCCCTAAATGTAGGGATTTAATAATACCCTATGCTTTCATCAAAATATATACTTAACAATAGAACTCTAAATGAAATTTTTATTGTTGGAATATGTATAAGTTTATTTCCAAGCTCTGAATGGTTGAAAACTAGCCATATTTGGGGTTCATGTACATAGAAGCTCACTGTTGGAAGAATCTTTAGCTAAAACAGTATTGCATTTCCTTAGAAATGTAGTTTTCTGTGTCCTTATAAACAAATGATTTGTACATAAAAATGCTATGCTATTGTTTTTTATTATAATATTAATGAACTTCACAAGTTTCGCACAGATTGGAAGTGTGATTTTTAAAAATATTTTAATGTGTTACTAAACTATAATTTAAATAATTTTTGTTAATGTCCATCAACCAATTTCACTTATGTTTTTTATCTGCTTTAACTTTTTGGTAATTTTTATTATCTCTATTGATATAATCCTATGTTTTCCTAACCTTCAGATGCACACTATATGCCAGGTCAACAAGGATATAAAATCTGAAGTTATAATGACAGAAAATTGTAAATATGTGTTTCATGTCAAAAATTGAAATGAAAGCTTTTAGCATGTTGTGTTGCCTTTAAATATGAATCGAAATTTAAAATTTGACAATCTGTATTATATGCAATGTTGCCAATGTGACTTATTTAAATGACTACATTGTTGTAAAGTTCTTAAATTTCTGCTACTAATTGATTGTTTTAACTGTAAAAATATTTTTCATGTTGCTTCATTGTAATGTAATCTAAACTGCAAGATATTGCCACACAACATGCAATTAATTCAAACAATCAATTTAACTGAATGTTAGACTTGTGAAATTTACCATTTTAGTTAAATATCCGTTTCTACCTTTAGACCCCTCAAAATCCTAATAAAAAAAAAATTCTGTACTGATTAAATTATACAAATCATGTAACAGAATTTTTTAAGTATTTGTTGAACATTGTTAGGTCCTTAATTATTTCTTCAGATATTTGAAACAATTCTGCTAAAATAATTATTACAATTAAATTGTATAATTTTGTTGATGCCCTTGGCATTTTTTAATGGAATTAATGCTTTGAGGTGTTTTTTTTTTTCTTTTTACCATTTGTTAAATTTTTACAATAGTTTTTGAAAGATTCTTGTACAATACAGTACTACTTCTTTCGTACTACTTGTATTTTGAAGTATAAACCACGAGTAAACTTTTCTTCAGCATTACATTAGAATGCCACAAATTTATTTAAAGTACCGTCTTGTTTATCAGCATTGAATTTATTTTTAAAAAATGCTGAATCCAACCCAAAAATTATTTGTCATTCTTAAGTTTTATTTTATTTCAAAGCAAAGTTCTTTTAACAAAAATAAAAAAAATCAAGGAGAAAGGCTGGAATTTGTATCCTCTTCTATAAAAAGTAGAACTGTGCAGTTCCATTATTTAGCTCTCCACTACACTCTTGGATTCAATGGTCTTTAAACATTTGCTATAAATCGTGTTTATTTTTCTTTTTAATGGGATCATTCCCAAGTTTTTCAGATACAAACGGTGCATGTTCTTTTTGAAAAATAACTTTTATGAAGAAAAATTACTTATTATTAAATATAATTTTATTAAAAAATATCTCTAATCTCTGTTGTGAAGGACTTGCGACCCACAGTTTGGGAAACACCGCATTTGTACATATTCAAAAAATTTCAAAGTAATGCTAAAATTTAAATTATTTTAATGAATTCAACAGAAAATGTTGCTGATTTAAAAAATTAGTTATCTAAGAGTAACTCTTGTCATAGGTGACTTGCATATCCCTCTTACATTGCTGTTTGATATTCTAGAATAACATGCATATGTGTTTAATGTTTTTTGCAAACCTTAATTTCGTTGTATGAATACTAATTTGTGGATACGACATGCGAATTTTGAAGATTTAAACTTGTAATGTAGCACAAGCCGACACTATTTTAGTACCCTATCCTGCACCCTTTAGTACATCGCATTAGAAAGGTTCCTAGCTATTGATAGGATGACACACTTGTGACTTTCCCTTCAACAATTACCCTTGTTTCAAATCACTAATCCATTAATTTATGACACTAATGTTAAAATTGGTCAATTTAAAATCCATTGTTACTGTAATGTTATGCATCATAAGTGTCTTTTGTTGCAAATTAGAGATATATTTATGTTTTATTTTTTCCTTATCTTTCATTAGCTTCATTTTTAAATTCAATTTTTTATTTTTTATAAATCTTTTGTATTAAGTTAAAGCAAGTCAATCATTCAATAAAAGAATAAATGTCAATCTGCTGAAAGTCAATTATAATTGCACCATTTTATTGGCTAGTCCCTTTTATTTCTATTCATTCGGGAAAGTTAGGGATAAAAGTTTAATTAGCCTACAAATAATCAAATTAGTTTCCTTTTATATATAGAATGCTTTGATTTAAACTAATCATTTAGTTTCTTTTGGTAAATTCAAAGAAAAGAAATCCATTGCAAATTTTTATGTTTGTGGCAATTCCTTATTGTAATGTTTTTTCTCATTCTGCACTATTGGCAATCTCTAAGTGAACCAACAAGCATGTTAAAATCTTAAGTTAATAAACATGTAAGTTTTTCAGAGTTCATATTTGTTTTATTATCAATAGTATTGTTAAAAAATACTCCCTATATTTCTGTAATTTTTAATACAAATTGTGTATTTTTTTCCTCTAATATACATGAGCTCTTAAATTTTATGTTCAAAAATACTGAGCTGATCCATACAGATTGAAGTTAAAGGTGTTATTATGTAAATGTTTAGAGGAGCTTCATAAAGTTTTCTTGGCATCATATACTTAGTTTTTAGTGTTTTCTCTTTGCTTATGTTATTTTCCTCCTAGAAAATACTGAATGAATGTGTTAAATGTATAGTTCACAATAAGAGACAAAGAAAATGGTGTAGAAATGACAGTGCTTGTTACATTTTTCATTGATTTTATAAAATCTGAATTAAACTAATTGAAATAGTACTGCCTTTAATTAGTAACTTAACTATGTGATAACAAAGCAATAATTTGCATTTGGAGTATAAATAATGTGAGTAGAATTGGTTGTATTAATATTGAAATAATTGTGTGAATCACTCATTTTCTGTAAGTATCGTCTTTAAATTCCAATTGATGTTTATAATATGGCCAGGTGTTTATAAGTCAAAATTTTGTCATTGATTTTTTTTTTTAAATAAATTTGTTTCTCAATAATTAAAATTCCTATAAACTATTTTGAAGTTCAGGTTTTATATTTACAGTTAGATGAGAACCATTGTAAAGAACAATAAACTGAAAATCGAAAGTTTTAATTGTGGTGTAGAGTTATAAAGTAAACAATTAACCAATTTCATGCGTCATTAAAAATTGGTTAAGCATCAACTTTTCATTATTCTCTAAATGTTGCTTTTCCACCAGAAATTTGGTATTTGCTTTTAAGTTGTAAAAAATATTCATTGTGTTTCACCGTTTTTCTTGTAATTTGGTTTCTTAAAAATATCAGTGTTTCTAGTTTCATTAGTGTTACTTGCCACCTCCAGAAATTCATATGTTTAAATTGATTTAAGTTGGCAGATTTTAACTTATATGGTACATATTTTACATTAATATTGTTTTTTTATTTAATAAATAAGCTGAAATCATTCATCTATGAGAGTTATAATCTATATTAATTTTGGTTAACATGTTGAACATATGTGCATGAATTGAATTGTATTTATGTTAAACTGCTTATACAAGAATACTTTTCATTATTGTGTTTCTCCTTTTGGATTTTGGAAATAATATAACCCTCTTCTAATTTAATGTGTTTTTCCTTCGTTTAGTTTTTCATGCAAGTTCTAGCCTATATTTCTGCTAACTGTTCCAAAGTGTCCCATGTTGCAATATGCGTCCCTTTAAGGACTGAAAATTGTAATTTAGAAAATTTTCATGGAATTATCACTGTTTATGTTAATTACTCAAATGCTTTAACTTATTTTACAAGGATTTGACCAGACTTCTCTTTTATACAGAATTTATTTTATTGTTGTTCCCTATTATGCTTGAATATCTTAAAGTCTGTTAGTAATTCAAGCATTATATGTGTATTACTTTTTGAATTGAAAAATATTTGTCTTATCAAAAAAAGATATTATTTATTCTTCTAGGATGGATTGATAATTACACTTTTTATAACTTTATTCTCCTCTGAAAAGCCTGTTAAGTGAATCAAAGATAATTATTTTTCATTGTATTTATTTCAAATGTTCCAATATATTCAAATTTTCTTTTTAAATTATAATATAGTACTATTTTAAAAATTACTCAAATGTAATATACGTTAAAATTTATCAATTTTATATTCCTTTTCAATAAATGTCACATCTGCACATATGCTAATACATCTAAATGATGTTGGTTGTTGCTACTCAATTGACATGTTTTATAATCGCTGTGAAATATACTATTTATAAATTAGTTCTATACTTTTATTACTACTGTATTTATTCTATATGGGTTTGCTTTAATGTTTTGATTTATATTATATTTCGTATTTTGAAGGTAGAATTCAAGCATATTGTATTCTTATTTAAGTTTGAATTTCTAACTATTGAACACTGTTGTTTTATTTTTTGTCATGGAACCATTTTTATGTGCATCGTTGTTATCTTCACTCTTGTATGGCACTAAATGATCATTAGTAAAGTGTTATTTAATTGATTTGTTGTAGTCTTTGAAATCTTATTGTAAACATACTTTTTTAAGCAACTGCTCATTATTACAAATTATCAATTGGTTAACGTAGCAGTTACTTATATTTCCGAATTACCAGTATTATTAGAACAGTCAGTTATTGAATTTTGTTTGGAAGTATTTTGGGAAAATTAAATCCCAACAAAAGCATCTCTGTTAAAGGGCACCAAATTCTTCATGCAATAGCTATGGCAGTGAAAAGTAATAATATCTAAAGTACAGCAAAGTTTAACATTGGTTTGAATTTTCGGCAATGAAAATTAGTGAGATTTTAAATGAGAGAATATTGAAAACCAAATGTCAAAATGGAAAGAAACAAATTTCCGGTGGGGAAGGGGGGGGGGGGGGATTCGACCATGATAAATCCAATGAGAGGGAAAATCTGCTTCAATTTTAAATAAAAGTTTGGTTTAGTTTTATTAGGCAGATGACCCCTTATGACAAAACAAAATGTATCTTTATAGACCACTCTGCCGGCCAAATAAGCCATTTTTTGGTTTTTAGCCTACTGAAGCCCAAAGGTGTAGAACAAAATCAAATATTCATTGTACAATGTTTAAAATACAATTTAACAAATTCAGATTAAATGCAAAGCACTTAATAAAGCTTACTGAGAAAACTCCATGGTATCCAAACATAATTGCATTTGCAACTATTAGCTAACTGGTGATTAAAATGTAAGCTGTATTGACTTTAAAACAATACAATGTATGGCAAATTAGTGCCCAAACAAATAGTATTGAAAATTATAAGTCCAGACCAAGGTTTTCGAAGAGAGTAAAAATTATAAGATGCTACAGGTAATGGTGAATAAAATTCAGCAGTATTTGATGAATATGAATAGTTGGCACAACAAAAGAATAATTACTGTACAATAAAAACAATTTCTTGAACATAAAACTGAATAAAATAATCGAATATTGAATTAAATAGTAAAGAATTGATAAAATGACAGAAAAATTAGCTGAGTAAAAAGTTTCTAATACAAAATCGGATTATAAGGAAAGCAAAACAAACTTTCCATCACACTTAACACTGGTCACTCAATGGCGGACAGGGCGATCGCCCCCTACGTCGTTCGGGGTTAAACAGAAAAAAAATAATAGAGTCGACGAGAAAAATAATAAAGACAATGAATATTTTATGTATAGTTTGTCATGACTGTAAGAAATAGAAGTTTAATACTGGCATCCAAAACTAACAATTATTTAATTTATATCTCTAATAATAAAACAAGCTGTGGGGGGGGGGGGGGGATCTGTCTGTCTGTGGAACTATAGAAACCTACTTAAAATTAGAGTAGAGCTCTGAAATTTTCAACATAGGAAGTTTTTACTTTCTAATTTTATGTATGTCAAACAGAATGTTAAAATTTTAATTAGTTCTTTTTTAATTAATTTATTTTTTACAAAGTGACTTCAAATAGAGATACAGCTCTGAAATTTTCAACATAAGTAGTTTTAGCCTTCTAATTGGACTTCTAAGAAACAGAATGTTAAAATTTTAATTAGTTATTTTTTAATTAATTTTCTTAATTAAAATTTTTTTTACAAAATGACTTTTAATAGGGCTACAGTTCTGAAATTTTCAACATAAGTAGTTTTGACTTTCTAATTGATGTTTTGAAAAACAGAATTTAAAATTTTTATTTAGTTCTTTAATTTTATTTTGTTTTTTTTTTAATTAATTTTTTTTAATTAATAAATATTTTACAAAATGATTTCTACTAGGGCTACAGCTCTGAAATTTTCAACATAAGTAGTTTTGGCCTTCTAATTGGACTTTAGAAAACGGAATTTTAAATTTTTGTTTAGTTCGTTATTAATAATTTTTTTAATTAATAAATATATATATATATTGCAAAACAATTTCATATAGGGCTACATTTTGAAATTTTCAACATAAATAGTTGTGGCCTTCAAATGAGATTTTCAAAAAACACAATTTAAAAAAAAAAATTTAATTTTTTTTTTTTTTTTTGTAATTAACAAATATTTTACAAAACGATTTGTAATTGAGCTACATTTCCAGGGGTCGCAGACGTCCTATATGTCCTATAAATCCTATATTTTTTTAAAAATCGGTAAAAACGTCCTATATTGTCCTATATTTTGCAATTGTCCTATATATCCTATATTTATACATTGATTCGATCTATATTTTCTTCGAATTCGTAATAACGGCTCCGTTTGTTGCCATTTTTTAATATTTCGGATTCTGTGGCGCGATTGTAGGTGAAAAAGACCTGACAAAAACGATGCTTGTAACGGCGGCGCGACGTTTTATCTCTTGTGACGTCAAGTGCTGCATAACCTACAACTCAACTCTGCGGGAATTGTAAACATGTGAACATTTCCATAGCAATCGGATTTGAATTTCTGATCTGATTTCTCCTCCAACGTAATAAATTAATTGGCCATAATGTAGAGAGAGATGCAACAACAAAACTCTGCCTCGGGAAAAACGGATAAAAACAACTTGGGATTGACTTGCAGGACTACTAAAGAACATTTTGAGTGCTCAGTCAATAATTGATGAAGGAAACAAAAGGGTTAAGATTTACTGTATAATGTCGAATGCCGATTTTTTTTATTCCGAATCCTGTACGGATTCTGCGCCACGAATTGTTTACATCAAACCGCTCCAAATTATGGCAACCATAGGCAGTTATCTTGCTCTAAAAAAAATGGCAGGGCTGCCATTTTTTGGCGAAAATCGCCTTGGCGCAGAATTCGTACCGGATTCGGAATATTAGCCACGATTTTTTCATAAAAGTCGCCAAAATTGAAAATTACATTAATACGTTGTGTTGTCAAATCCAAACGATCACTAGGGTTGCTTTAAAACCAAGTGCCAGGTTTGCCACATTCGGCGATAAATCTCCCACTTTTCGCCGCCAATCCAGCCGACACTGAACAGTAAATTTGAATCAACAAAAGACTGCAAACAGGGATAAAAAGAAAATATTTAAAGAAATTGGATCAGTTAAAAATGCTGGAAGCAAAAGACTCATGATTGCAAATAATGTAATTAATAAAACTTGATTTAGGGATGGAATATTGATGCAATAACGGATCACGTATTCAGGATCAGGCGATTTCTTTCTTTTAAAGGTGTGTTTTCTATTCTCTTAAATTCAATATAACGAGTATATAAATCTATAAAGAGTTAATTTTGAAGTTCAGTAGCAACTGTGTGCAGTTATTTGATGTTTTATATTGTCCTATATTTTTTTTGAAAAAATCCTATATATTCTTATTTTGTCACTTTGACCCCTGCATTTCTGAAATATTCAACACAAGTAGTTTTGGCATTCTAATTGGACTGACAAAAAGAATGTTAAAATTTTCATTTGTTTTTCAATTAATTTTTTCACAAAAAGCGACTTCGAATAGGCCTAGATCTCTGACAGTTTCAACATAAGTAGTTTTAGACTCTAATTTTGCTTTCCACAAATTCGTGTTAAAATAATCTTAAAGGTGTGTTGTATTAACGGGGAATATTTTTTTTTTTCTTGACAAGGAAGAGGCTTCCAATATTAAGTCTACGTAGCCATTAGATTTTAGTGAGTGAAGCTAGCTAATGCTTACGCAGCAACGAACCTTTCAGCGAGCGAAGCGAGCCTATGCTTGCATAGCAATGAACATTTTAACAAGTGAAATAAGCCTGTGTTTATGTGTCCATGAACTTTTCAGGGAACGGAGCGCGCTCGATTTTGCTTAGCGATGAACCTTCCTGCGAGCGAAGCGCCAAAAACTGGGTCCTATACACGAATGACAGATTTCCGCAATGCGAGGTCCAACAGCTGGATAAAATATTGCACATGTTAAAATTTCGTAGAATAATAACAAATAATGTAGAATAATACGTAGAAATTTCGTAGAATAATACGTAATAAATGAACAAATCGAAATATCGACAGTTTTTCTTAAAATCCACAAATAACGACAATTGACCATTTTATCCACTCTGCATTATAATACAAACATTCAAAATTATTCTGAAATTCTAGAGGTATGGGATTGAAAGAAGAAAAAAATACTCACGTTCAACTTCTGACTTTCAGTTGCTAACATTACAGAAAATCATAAGCCAACATTCCAGTGTATTTCATACACCCCGTGGCTTCATGCTTTCTTTTGGTACTTATTTAGGTGATAGTAATGTTCTCTTTTGAGTGAAAATGAATGACAATACCAAGGGAAAGAAGGATTGCAAAAGCAAGGGGCCAATATTTCAAAATGCTTCTAAAAAAACTATGAATATGTTAGAGAATCATTATAATAAATGATTGATTGAATTATAAAATGTTATTATCTAAATAGAATAATTAAAGGTTGTATTTTTCTGACCTGTTGTATTTTGAAAATCGTATTTGGGGATAAGGAAATGAAAAGACATTTTAATGACATTTAATGCTGATAAAATTGTGTTTTGTCCATATGATAAAGTTTAAGAGTTGAAAATTTCTTTTGAGGGTAAACCAATAACTGAAACTAATCTTTATTATTCATGTAGCAAAATCTATAATAATAAAACAAGCTGTGTGTCTGTCTGTCTGTGGATCTATAGAAACCTACTCAAAATTGGAGTAGAGCTCTGAAATTTTCAGCATAAGTAGGTTTGGCCTTCTAATTAACATCACAAGCAGACTGTTAAAATTTTAATTAATTAATAAATATGTAACAAAACGATATCTAATAGGGCTACAGCTCTGAAATTTTCAACATAAGTAGTTTTGGCCTTCTAATTGGACTTTAGAAAAACAGAATTTTAAATTTTTGTTTAGTTCGTTATTAACTAATTTTTTAATTAATTAATATATATATATTACAAAACGATTTCAAATAGGGCTACAGCATTGAAATTTTCAACATAAATAGTTGTGGCCTTCTAATTGGATTTTTGAAAAACAGAATTTAACAGTGTTTTTTTTTTTTTTTTTAATTTTTTTTTTTTTTTTTTTTTTAATTAATTAACAAATATTTTACAAAACGATTTGTAATTGGGCCACATTTCTGAAATTTTCAACACAAGTAGTTTTAGCCTCTAATTTTGCTTGCCACAAACATGTGTTAAAATAATCTTAAAAGGGTGTTGTATTATTGTATTAACGGGGATTATTTTTTTTTTTTTTCGACAAGGGAGAGGCTTCCAATATTAAGGCTCTTCGCTACCGTCCATCTTGATTCTCCCCCCTAATGTTAAGTCTATGGGAAAATCTCTATATGCCTATTCGTAAAATAGAAAGAAGTTATACGAATATTTTTATACGGTTTGTTTTGTTGGATCGACGTAACTTCTATCCGTGTTTTGCTATGTTGTTTTTGGCCTAAAATGTTGTTAAGTTTATTAAAATATCAATTGTTTACTTTAACATCATATTAAAAAAAGTTGAAAAGAGTTATTGAAAATATAACATTGCAATGACAAAGATTAAACTTTTTTCTATCCAGATCATATTTTAAAATTATTTTCGTGTTTCTTAAACAGTCAAATTTAGAGAAACATTAAAGCTATATTTTGAAAAAAAAACTCTTCGCAAGAAGACACACCTCCAAAGGGGGACATAGATATTTCCCCCCCTCAAGAGCGAGGAGGGTCAAGTGATTTATTATCTTGGCTGGACCTGTTTTGCTGTATAAAGCGGTTCTTTATAAGCGGTCGTTAAGATGGTCTTATCCAAGCGCTCTTTAGCGTTAATTCCAGAAAACGTGCTTTACTGATGTATTTGAAGTTGCATCAAGGCGCGTTCTCAGGGGGGGGGGGGGAGGAAGTTTCACTGTCATAATCCACATAAAACACCCGACATCCCGATGTTTTCTGACGAATGAATTACAACCACTAAAAGTAATCATAAATAATTTCAAAAAAATACTTTTTTAATTTACCATCATTCCGATAGGGTTAGCTTACCGTATCGCTTTTAAACAAATAAAACATTTGTAACTCTCATTACATAAAAAAATCGTCATACTTTATTTTTTATCTACTTAGATTTAATATAAACTACATATTCAGGGTTATTCAGACTTCCTTCCTGGGTTTCGAAGCAAGGACTGGACTTATCGGCAGGAACTGGACTATCGCATTGATGTATGCCGTGTGACCAAGGGTCCACACATAGAACACCTGTAAGCTATGTAAATAAAACTTGAATTGTTTCTGTATTCTTTCAAATATTCTTATTTTCAGTATTAGTCTTAGTTTTTTTTACTATAGTGCTTCGAAACCTAGGAGGGAATTCTGAATAACCGTTTATATATATAAAAAAGGAAATGTTTAAAATATATAGATGTTTTCCGAATGTAATTATAACATTTCAGTGCTACATGGCCTTTGTATTTCAATCACCATAAATATGTAATAAAATCAGTCTGATATGATATTAGTGTATGTCCGTTTGCCTAAATATACTGCTCCTTCTCAGTGAATATAAACAAACAACATTTTTTTATTAAACTATATATAATCTAGATAATATTATTATACGTTTTCTAAGTAATATGTAGTCTCATGTTGAGGTATTTAATATAACTCGAATACTGGACTAGTTGCATATATAGGTGGCAGATTAAAAAACTGAACAAATATTATGATATGGGACAAATATGGGGATGTTTTAAAATCGTATTTGTAGAGAAATACAGCAGCAAATTAATTGTTTCCTTGAAAACCCCTCCCACAGAAATTATCTGGTTGTGCCCCTGTTTAATGTAACATAATGATAAGTAAAGTAACACAGATGTAAAATAAAATGCAAAATGTACATGGGTCATATGCAATAGAGTACCATTATTGTACAGTTATACAGTTTTATCCATAGTAAAAGTTACGCAACTCAAAGAGATATGAACTCCCCTGTCATCAGTGTTTACTTCCAGGGGCGGACTTAGAGGTCAATCAAGGAGGGTGCGATTATGACCTTGAGTGTTTACAGTGGTGGTGATAGTTTGTGAACTTGGGGGACAGGGGGGAGGGTTATCATCAATTAGTATGATACTACTAGTGTTCAATGAAAGATAAAAATTAGAGGGTTTAACTATCCTCTTTTGCGCCCATATAAGAAATTACCCCGAAAATGTAATACACTTTAATTCAATTAAATTATAAATTTTAGTATTTATTATTAGATAAAAAATATTTAAGAGCACAAAAAAATATCCCATGCAGATCAGGTGAAGTGTAAAAAGTTTAACAACCCTGAAAATTCAACTTTTTTATACAAGTTAATTTACCAATATATTCAACATCACAAATCATTTAATGCAGAAAAAGGCGGCAGATCTTTTAACAACTTTAGACAACACTGCAGGTACGTAAAGCTCTATATCTATTAGGTTTTACTAATTTCCAAAGTTAAATAATGCTTTTCAACTCGGTTTGACATCACATTAGTAAATTAAAATATAAGTTATATAAACTTGAGACTACACTATAATATTGATCATTGTATTCAAATATGGTATTATTTTCTGTTTCCATATTTTCATTTAAATGAAAATGGAGAATTTGGCGATATTTTTAGCAATAATTTTTACATGGGAATCCCCCCCCCCCCCCCAAAAAAAAAAAATCCGCGTGTGTTTACTTCGAACAGCATTCTCATACTTAAAATGAGAATTTTTATAATTTCCAATCGATTAATTGCTCGTACTACCTTCAGAACTGTTTTAAAGTTATGGAAAGTTCTTAATACATTAACACTTTCCAAAAACGCATATCGTGGAAGCGTCCCACACAGAGGAGCTGCAGGAAGGTAGGAACGATATTGTGGTAAATGCCAATTCAAGACGACGATATGGTGGGGAAAGAGTTTTGGTCTTCAGAATGCAATATGTCGGATTGCTTTGTAAACTTCACAGGAACGCAAAGATAATTAAATTCGACTTTTTTTACTGTAATTACGATAACTTGATCTAGGCAAATCTGTAATGGGGAAATATGGGTTTCTAAATCGTATTTATTGATCCCAAAGGCGCCGCTAAACAATTTTGCTAGTGGAGGGATGGGGGAGCAGTGCTATTATATATTTTGAGGCGGGAATGACATTTAAAAAAATTAAGAGCCAGAAAACGTGTTCGTGCATGAAAGAAAGATTATGGATATATACCAATAATCACCATAGGATGAAGAAATAAGTAGACAAAAAAATCAGTGCCACGGATATTTACTAAATGAACACAACACAAACTACTTACTACACATTCTTTTAACAAAAATTAAGTTCTCCTTTTTTCTTTGGCAAACAAACCAATGGACTTTTGTATAAATTCTTTTAGGTTTCTATCAAAAATTTTCTCCAAATTTCAGTGGCATTAAGCATACTTTTCTTTTCAGCTTCTGCCAACGTGTTCAGTGTCGGTAAATTCAAAAGGACAGCAAACAGCGTGGGACAATCCCCCCAAAAGAAACGTTTGCCACAGGGTTGAAACAGGGGACAATGCTACTATGTCCTGCTACTACCCCCATCATCAAAATCTTTAGTCAGGGCCCGGGTAGCCATACACTCATTGTGTCACAAGTCGGAATTTTAAAAGCAAAGGGTTTACTGATTAAGCATTCCTAGAACGGCTTCAAAAAGAATAAGGGGCCTTTTCTTCTTTTTTACATCCAGACTCCAAACCTTGCTTCAGGGTGTTTCACATGGGAACTGCGATACTTTGTGAACAAGGCGACAAATAGATGAAACGCCGATGGAAGTTACATGGATGTGGTCTGGTTATAAGAGGACAAAAACAAACTAGCCAGTCTACACTTTTGATAGTGGCTGCATTGGAGCCGGTCTGAATACGCTATACGTGGTTCTGCGATACTTTATTTTGTTTTTTTAATTTTTATTTGAGTTAATTCCTACTCTGTGGTATGATCAGGATTTAGCAATATTGACGATAATTGGTAATTGATAAAATTAAGCTTTTTTGTTAATATTTTTGGCTACCGTTAATTCTGTTCAGAGGCGTACTGTCCATTGGGCTGTCCGGTGCAATTAATGAGCCGGTCAGTGTCCGTAAAAATAAACCGGTCCGGAAGTTATTATTACTATTTATTTTCCTAAAGTCTAATGTAAACATTGATGGATCATAAATCCATTACTATAATTGGATTGTCAAAAGAAATTGACAAATAAGCAAATTCAATCATTTTACATAAGGAAATCACATTTGTTTTTATAGATTACGCTGTGTTTATAAAATAAATGCACTAAGATTTATGTATTATCGTACAACGACTTTTTACTTTATTACAACTTTAAAACAACTTACAACTTTTAAAGTGAAATGCATATTATAATTTTTTATGCAATTTTCTGGTAAACATACTAGTTATATATTTGGACATTAATTAATATGCAATTCAGATTTCTTTGTTTTAGTTTAGCAACGATCTATGGTTGGTTTTGAAAACCAAATTCACTCAAACGAGGTATAAGAAATAGATAAATAATTTTTGATGTATTAAATTAATTATTGAAACAATTTATCTAATAAAATTAATTAGTAAAAGTAACTATTCAATTATTGAAATTAATTATTAAACATAAGTATTTAAATAATAAAGCACATTAAATATTAAAACTATATAATTATTAAAACTATATAATTATTAAAACTATATAATAATTAAATTATTAAATTGATCACTGAAATTATTTTATTATTAACAACAATTGGGGTTTTAATTTAATTGATGATTGTATTGAATATTTGGGTCGGCATAAATCTAAAAACACCTGAACTCTCGATAGTACTTGCCCCTTGAAAGATATGACATAAAAAACAGTTGTAACGTGCATTGGGATTTTTTCATCTAGAAATTAATTGAATATCACACTTTCATTGGATTTTTTGGATCTTCTAAACTGTTCCAAACAATTTACAACAGGTGGTTCCCAAAACTGTTCGTAAACTTACTAATTTCAATTAAATACTGCATTATCTATATCAAAAATTAATATTTGAAAATAAGATTTGTTTAATAATATCTCTAATTTCATCTTAATAAAACTACATAAAATATTTTTAAAGCATTAGCAAAACTTTTTTTTAGAAAATCATTAAACTATAAGTAACGTATAAAATATCTCCCAAAAGTTTTCGTAAACTTAAATTTGTTCTTACATATTGGTATTTGCTGCAATATTCTAGTAAATTACGAAGACTTTTAGAGCCACTTTACATACAGATCAAATTGACGTATAGAAGTCGCAATACATTTGAAGAAAAAGTTTCTCATTTAAAAAAATTATAATTCCCTATTTTTAGTGCCAGAAAAGAAAAGATACATTTTATTTGTTGTAAAATAAATAATTGCAAACATTTCAAATGTAGAACATAAGAAAATAACTAGTGACTTCACTTTTGGAAAAACAACAACATTAAGATTGTTTATTCTTCAGTTGTGAAATAATGGAGATGAATCAACTTAAAGTTAATAAGAAGATATGAGTGTAAAACATGCTATTTATTTCCTTTTTTTTTTTTTTAAATAATAATAATAATAATAGTATTCTATTACAATGACCAGTGTGTCCCCCCCCCCCCCTTCTCCCTTTTTTTTATATATATATAGAGCCGAGGTTTTTATTCGATTCATATTCTTTCAGAAATTCATTATTCGAAAATTCATCACGTTCAATATTCGAAAATTCATCACGTTCAATATTCGAAAATATGTGAAGTGTTCTTATTTAAATTATTGTGAGTATTATCAAAAGTATTTTGCTGCGTGGAATGCTACCTCGCTCTTGTTTGATTTGATTAGATAATAAACGGTAAATTTTTCCAAACCATTTCCCCCGTACAACATGTCCTTGCGGCAAGTAACTAAAAACACCCCTCTCTTTTCTGGGAGCAATAGTGAAGGCCCAACTTTTTCCAAGTTAATTATCGGGGGGACAACTCACTATAACGATCAACAAAAGAAAACCATGACCCCCTCTGAATTTTGGACCCCTTTTCCCCTGCTGTCAAACTGTCAATCCCCATGTTCTCCTCGAATCAGATTCATTACCTCGTGGAGCAAGACACGCCTTAACTGTTGCCAACAATATCTGGTTTTGTCGCAGAGAAAATAACTCTAGGGTAAAGAAGCGCCTTAAGGCGCTTCTTTACCCTAGAGTTATTTTCTCTGCGAGGTAATGAATCTGATTCGAGGAGAACATGGGGATTGACAGTTTGACAGCAGGGGAAAAGGGGTCCAAAATTCAGAGGGGGTCATGGTTTTCTTTTGTTGATCGTTATAGTGAGTTATCCCCCCGATAATTAACTTGGAAAAAGTTGGGTCTTCACTATTGCTCCCAGAAAAGAGAGGGGTGTTTTTAGTTACTTGCCGCAAGGACATGTTGTACGGGGGAAATGGTTTGGAAAAATTTACCGTTTATTATCTAATCAAATCAAACAAGAGCGAGGTAGCATTCCACGCAGCAAAATACTTTTGCTAATACTCACAATAATTTAAATAAGAACATTTCACATATTTTCGAATATTGAACGTGATGAATTTTCGAATAATGAATGTCTGAAAGAATATGAATCGAATAAAAACCTCGGCTCTATATATATAAAAAAAGGGAGAAGGGGGGGGGGGGGGACACACTGGTCATTGTAATAGAATATTATTATTATTTAAAAAAAAAAAAAAAAAAGGAAATAAATAGCATGTTTTACACTCATATCTTCTTATTAACTTTAAGTTGATTCATCTCCATTATTTCACAACTGAAGAATAAACAATCTTAATGTTGTTGTTTTTCCAAAAGTGAAGTCACTAGTCATTTTCTTATGTTCTACATTTGAAATGTTTGCAATTATTTATTCTACAACAAATAAATTTGAAAACTACGATGTATCTTTTCTTTTCTGGCACTAAAAATAGGGAATTATAATTTTTTTAAATGAGAAACTTTTTCTTCAAATGTATTGCGACTTCTATACGTCAATTTGATCTGTATGTAAAGTGGCTCTAAAAGTCTTCGTAATTTACTAGAATATTGCAGCAAATACCAATATGTAAGAAAAAATTTAAGTTTACGAAAACTTTTGGGAGATATTTTATACGTTACTTATAGTTTAATGATTTTCTAAAAAAAAGTTTTGCTAATGCTTTAAAAATATTTTATGTAGTTTTATTAAGATGAAATTAGAGATATTATTAAACAAATCTTATTTTCAAATATTAATTTTTGATATAGATAATGCAGTATTTAATTGAAATTAGTAAGTTCACGAACAGTTTTGGGAACCACCTGTTGTAAATTGTTTGGAACAGTTTAGAAGATCCAAAAAATCCAATGAAAGTGTGATATTCAATTAATTTCTAGATGAAAAAATCCCAATGCACGTTACAACTGTTTTTTATGTCATATCTTTCAAGGGGCAAGTACTATCGAGAGTTCAGGTGTTTTTAGATTTATGCCAACCCAAATTTTCAATACAATCATCAATTAAATTAAAACACCAATTGTTGTTAATAATAAAATAATTTCAGTGATCAATTTAGTAATTTAATTATTATATAGTTTTAATAATTATATAGTTTTAATAATTATATAGTTTTAATAATTATATAGTTTTAATATTTAATGTGCTTTATTATTTAAATACTTATGTTTAATAATTAATTTCAATAATTGAATAGTTACTTTTACTAATTAATTTTATTAGATAAATTGTTTCAATAATTAATTTAATTCATAAAAAATTATTTATCTATTTCTTATACCTCGTTTGAGTGAATTTGGTTTTCAAAACCAACCATAGATCGTTGCTAAACTAAAACAAAGAAATCTGAATTGTATATTAATTAATGTCCAAATATATAACTAGTATGTTTACCAGAAAATTGCATAAAAAATTATAATATGCATTTCACTTTAAAAGTTGTAAAGTTGTAAGTTGTTTTAAAGTTGAAATAAAGTAAAAAGTCGTTGTACGATAATACATAAATCTTAGTGCATTTATTTTATAAACACAGCGTAATCTATAAAAACAAATGTGATTTCCTTATGTAAAATGATTGAATTTGCTTATTTGTCAATTTCTTTTGACAATCCAATTATAGTAATGGATTTATGATCCATCAATGTTTGCATTAGACTTTAGGAAAAAAAATAGTAATAATAACTTCCGGACCTGTTTATTTTTACGGACACTGACCGGCTCATTAATTGCACCGGACAGCCCAATGGACAGTACGCCTCTGAACAGAATTAACGGTAGCCAAAAATATTTACAAAAAAGCTTAATTTTATCACTTACCAATTATCGTCAATATTGCTAAATCCTGATCATACCGCAGAGTAGGAATTAACTCAAATAAAAATTAAAAAAACAAAACAAAGTATCGCAGAACCACGTATAACGTATTCAGTCCAGTTCCAATGCAGCCACTATCAAAAGTGTAGACTGGCTAGTTTGTTTTTGTCCTCTTATAACCAGACCACATCCATGTAACTTCCATCGGCGTTTCATCTATTTGTCGCCTTGTTCACAAAGTATCGCAGTTCCCATGTGAAACACCCTGAAGCAAGGTTTGGAGTCTGGATGTAAAAAAGAAGAAAAGGCCCCTTATTCTTTTTGAAACCGTTCTAGGAATGAGTAATCAGTAAACCCTTTGCTTTTAAAATTCCGACTTGTGACACAATGAGTGTATGGCTACCCGGGCCCTGACTAAAGATTTTGATGATGGGGGTAGTAGTAGGACATAGACATAGTAGCATTGTCCCCTGTTTCAATTCTGTGGCAAACGTTTCTTTTGGGGGGGATTGTCCCACGCTGTTTGCTGTCCTTTTGAATTTACCGACACTGAACACGTTGGCAGAAGCTGAAAAGAAAAGTATGCTTAATGCCACTGAAATTTGGAGAAAAATTTTGATAGAAACCTAGAAGAATTTATACAAAAGTCCATTGGTTTGTTTGCCAAAGAAAAAAGGAGAACTTAATTTTTGTTAAAAGAATGTGTAGTAAGTAGTTTGTGTTGTGTTCATTTAGTAAATATCCGTGGCACTGATTTTTTTGTTTACTTATTTCTTCATCCTATGGTGATTATTGGTATATATCCATAATCTTTCTTTCATGCACGAACACGTTTTCTGGCTCTTAATTTTTTTAAATGTCATTCCCGCCTCAAAATATATAATAGCACTGCTCCCCCATCCCTCCACTAGCAAAATTGTTTAGCGGCGCCTTTGGGATCAATAAATACGATTTAGAAACCCATATTTCCCCATTACAGATTTGCCTAGATCAAGTTATCGTAATTACAGTAAAAAAAGTCGAATTTAATTATCTTTGCGTTCCTGTGAAGTTTACAAAGCAATCCGACATATTGCATTCTGAAGACCAAAACTCTTTCCCCACCATATCGTCGTCTTGAATTGGCATTTACCACAATATCGTTCCTACCTTCCTGCAGCTCCTCTGTGTGGGACGCTTCCACGATATGCGTTTTTGGAAAGTGTTAATGTATTAAGAACTTTCCATAACTTTAAAACAGTTCTGAAGGTAGTACGAGCAATTAATCGATTGGAAATTATAAAAATTCTTATTTTAAGTATGAGAATACTGTTCGAAGTAAACAGACGCGGGTTTTGGGGGGGGGGGGGGGAGGGGATTCCCATGTAAAAATTATTGCCAAAAATATCGCCAAATTCTCCATTTTCATTTAAATGAAAATATGGAAACAGAAAATAATACCATATTTGAATACAATGATCAATATTATAGTGTAGTCTCAAGTTTATATAACTTATATTTTAATTTACTAATGTGATGTCAAACCGAGTTGAAAAGCATTATTTAACTTTGGAAATTAGTAAAACCTTATAAATATAGAGCTTTACGTACCTGCAGTGTTGTCTAAAGTTGTTAAAAGATCTGCCGCCTTTTTCTGCATTAAATGATTTGTGATGTTGAATATATTGGTAAATTAACTTGTATAAAAAAGTTGAATTTTCAGGGTTGTTAAACTTTTTACACTTCACCTGATCTGCATGGGATATTTTTTTGTGCTCTTAAATATTTTTTATCTAATAATAAATACTAACATTTATAATTTAATTGAATTAAAGTGTATTACATTTTCGGGGTAATTTCTTATATGGGCGCAAAAGAGGATAGTTAAACCCTCTAATTTTTATCTTTCATTGAACACTAGTAGTATCATACTAATTGATGATAACCCTCCCCCCTGTCCCCCAAGTTCACAAACTATCACCACCACTGTAAACACTCAAGGTCATAATCGCACCCTCCTTGATTGACCTCTAAGTCCGCCCCTGGAAGTAAACACTGATGACAGGGGAGTTCATATCTCTTTGAGTTGCTTAACTTTTAATATGGATAAAACTGTATAACTGTACAATAATGGTACTCTATTGCATATGACCCATGTACATTTTGCATTTTATTTTACATCTGTGCTACTTTACTTATCATTATGTTACATTAAACAGGGGCACAACCAGAAAATTTCTGTGGGAGGGGTTTTCAAGTAAACAATTGATTTGCTGCTGTATTTCTCTACAAATACGATTTTAAAACATCCCATATTTGTCCCATATCATAATATTTTTTCAGTTTTTTAATCTGCCACCTATATATGCAACTAGTCCAGTATTCGAGTTATATTAAATACCTCAACATGAGACTACATATTACTTAGAAAACGTATAATAATATTATCTAGATTATATATAGTTTAATAAAAAAATGTTGTTTGTTTATATTCACTGAGAAGGAGCAGTATATTTAGGCAAACGGACATACACTAATATCATATCAGACTGATTTTATTACATATTTATGGTGATTGAAATACAAAGGCCATGTAGCACTGAAATGTTATAATTACATTTGGAAAACATCTATATATTTTAAACATTTCCTTTTTTTATATATATAAACGGTTATTCAGAATTTCCTCCTAGGTTTCGAAGCACTATAGTAAAAAAAAACTAAGACTAATACAGAAAATAAGAACATTTGAAAGAATACAGAAACAATTCAAGTTTTATTTACATAGCTTACAGGTGTTCTATGTGTGGACCCTTGGTCACACGGCATGCATCAATGCGATAGTCCAGTTCCTGCCGATAAGTCCAGTCCTTGCTTCGAAACCCAGGAAGGAACTCTGAATAACCCTGAATATGTAGTTTATATTAAATCTAAGTAGATAAAAAATAAAGTATGACGATTTTTTGATGTAATGAGAGTTACAAATGTTTTATTTGTTTAAATGGGATACGGTAAGCTAACCCTATCGGAATGATGGTAAATTAAAAAAGCATTTTTTTGAAATTATTTATGATTACTTTTAGTGTTTGTAATTCATTCGTCAGAAAACATCGGGATGTCGGGGGTTTTATGTGGATTATGAGAGTGAAACTTCCTCCGCCCCCCCTGAGAACGCGCCTTGATGCAACTTCAGATACATCAGTAAAGCACGTTTTCTGGAATTAACGCTAAAGACCGCTTGGATAAGACCATCTTAACGACCGCTTATAAAGAACCGCTTTATACAGCAAAACAGGTCCAGCCAAGATAATAAATCACTTGACCCTCCTCGCTCTTGAGGGGGGGGGGGGGGAATATCTATGTCCCCCTTTGGAGGTGTGTCTTCTTGCGAAGAGGGTTTTTTTCAAAATATAGCTTTAATGTTTCTCTAAATTTGACTGTTTAAGAAACACGAAAATAATTTTAAAATATGATCTGGATAGAAAAAAGTTTAATCTTTGTCATTGCAATGTTATATTTTCAATAACTCTTTTCAAATTTTTTTAATATGATGTTAAAGTAAACAATTGATATTTTAATAAACTTAACAACATTTTAGGCCAAAAACAACATAGCAAAACACGGATAGAAGTTACGTCGATCCAACAAAGCAAACCGTATAAAAATATTCGTATAACTTCTTTCTATTTTACGAATAGGCATATAGAGATTTTCCCATAGACTTAACATTAGGGGGGAGAATCAAGATGGACGGTAGCGAAGAGCCTTAAGGCTTTACATAGCAATTAGATTTTAGTAAGTGAAGCGAGCTTATGCTTACTCAGCAATGAACCTTTCAGAGACCGAAGCGAGCCTATGCTTTCATAGCAATGAACCTTTCAACGAGTGAAGTAAGCTTGTGTTTATGTGTCAATGAACTTTTCAGCGAACGAAGCGAGCTCGATTTTGCGTAGCGATGAACTTTACTGCGAGCGAAGCGCCAAGAACTGGGACCTATACTCGAATGACAGATTTCCGCAACGCGAGGCCTCACACCCACACCTAGCTAAAATATTGCACGTTTTAAAATTTCGTAGCGAAGTACGGGTATTTAGCTAGTATATAATAAGCAAATGAACATGTAAAAGATTTTAGTTAAAAATAATACCAATCTATAATAATAAAACAAGCTGTGTGTCTGTCTGTGAATCTATAGAAACCTACTTAAAATTGGAGTAGAGCTCTGAAATTTTCAACATAAGAAGTTTTGGCTTTCTAATTTTATGTATGTCAAACAGAATTTTAAAATATTAATTAGTTCTCTGTTAATTAATTTATTTTTTACAAAGTAACTTCAATTAGAGATACAGCTCTGAAATTTTCAACATAAGTAGTTTTAGCCTTCTAATTGGATTTTTAAAAAACAGAATGTTACAATTTTAATTAGTTATTTTTTAATTAATTTTATTAATTAACAGTTTTTTTTACAAAACGACTTCTAACAGGGCAACAGTTCTGAAATTTTCGACGTAAGTAGTTTTGGCCTTATAGTTGGTCTTTTTTAAATTTTTATTTAGTTCCTTTTTAATTAATTTTTTTTAGTGAATTAATAAATATTTTACAAAACGATTTCTACAAAGGCTACAACTCTGAAATTTTCTACATAAGTAGTTTTAGCCTTTTAATTGGACTTTTGAATAACAGAATATTAAATTTTTATTTAGTTCTTTTTTAATTAATTAATAAATATTTTGCAAAACGATTTCTAATAGGGCTACAGTTCTGAAATTGTCTACATAAGTAGTTTTGGACTTTTGAAAAACAGAATTTTACATTTTTATTTAGTTCCTTTTTAATTAATTAATAGATATTTTACAAAATTATCTCTAATAAGGCTACAGCTCTAAAATTTTCAAATTAAGTAGTTTCGGAATTCAAATTGGACTTTTTAAAAACAAAATTTTGAAATTTTAATTAAAAATTAAATTAAAAAATATTTTACAAAACTATTTCTAATTGAGCTACATTTCTGAAATTTTCAACACAAATAATTTTGCCAGCTGACTGGACTTTTGACAAAAAGAACATCAAAATTTTAATTTGTTTTTAATAGATTTTTAATTAGTATTTTCACAAAAGCGACTTCTAATAGGCCTAGAGTTCTGAAAGTTTCAACATAAGTTGTTTTGACCTTCTAATTTTGCTTTTTACAAACATCATGATTTAAAATATTCTTAAAAGGGTGTTGTATTACAGTTATTAATAGGGATTTTTTTTTTATTGTTTCTCGACAAGGGAGGGGCTTCTAATATTAAGGCTTTACGTAGCAATTAGTTTTTAGTGTGAGAAGCGACCTTATGCTTACGCAGCGATGAACCTTTTATCGAGCAAAGCGAGCTCGATTTTGCGTTGCGATGAACCTTCCTGCGAGTGAAGCTCCAAAAATTGGGGCCATACACCAATGACGGATTTCAGCAACGCGGGGCCTCACAGCTGGCTAAAATATTGCACATGTTAAAATTTCGTAGCGAAGCACGGGTATTTTGCTAGATTATTATATATTTTTTTTTCAACCTTTCACGTTTTAACTGTCGTTTCTTTCAGCCTTTGGATGAAGTCAATCGAGATTTAGCTGACTTCATTATCCTTTCTGCCATACTCATCTGTAATTTACCCTAAAGAATATAGTTTAATTACAGACAAGCTCAACTCTAATTTACTGTAGTAAATTCTCACGTAGCCAATCATAGCGGGGCCTTTATGTGAATGAGAATTTTTACCTCTATGTAACAAATATTCTGCATAATCAAGTTAATTTATCTCATGGTATAGTAGTATAACTAAGCACAATATTTACCTAAACTATTCGACACCCCAAAACTAAAAAAATTCTGGGGTGGGCCTTCCGCCCCCTCCCTTGTAAAACGCTGAATCTGCCCTTGTGGTCACTGCATCTTAATTTACCATGGATCGTTGTAATTTCCCGTTTTTATATACGAACTCATTTTAAAAACTTAGGGGCTCCGCCCCCACTTACTAACGCTCGACATTCTCGAGAAAATACTAACGCATTCCGTGGGTTTGCCCCTAAAGATCCAAATACATGAATTTTAAGAAACTTGGAAACGAATAAGGAAACTGCTCATCCATTTAAAACCGGGAACGATTAATTATTAAAAAAAAGATTCCGAACATTGCTGGCTACCCTACTCATAACGGATCAAACCAGGACCGTCTCGAATAGTCGTCTTTTAAGGAACATTCCCATCATAAGAACCAAGATAATATACTATGTCAAGGTTGTTCTGTAACTTTTGAGCGGTGTGATTGCTTAATTAACTTTTAGTATCTTTAGAAATATTATAAAAACAAAGTTCAGAAAAAGTATACACATACGGAGACAAAAGGGAAAAACCCATTGGTAAGTCTGAAGGAAAATAATCATTCTATAAAAGTGATATAAAATTACCAGGGTGTCAAAATCAATTACCGGGTTTTACTCCTGGGCCAAACACGAAAACTTTCAAATCGACTAAATCTGATAATCGTCGAGCGAGCTACAGCCACAGAGTTGAATTACAAATAAAGCTGCATCGTTGCCAGGATAACCTTACTAGTATGGTATCTTTCCGAGACTCCCTCCATGCTAAATGTGCACAGCGTTTGGAGACAGATTCAGCCCTGTTGGAATTTTCCCACTTCCGCAGTACTTGTGAATTCGAACAACTGATTGGCTCGTGTGTACAGGAATAGGAATGTGTGGGTAGGAAGGAACCAAGCATTTTTAAGAATTCTCTACAAAGGGAAATAGCATTCGTGATAAGTTTACACATGTGTTTTCTTGTTACTTCTTAAGTTAACATTAAAACTTATAACTGAACCACTATTTTGATCAAAATGGTTACATTTTCTCATATCATTTTGTAAATATTGAAAGGAAACTCTGAGTTTAAGCATAAAGATTAAAGAATTTCCATTCATGAATGATTGTGGGAGGGTGTGAGTCACATGTTCCGATCCAGAGGCGGTTCCATGGGGGGGGCTAAGGGGGCTATAGCCCCCCCCCCCCATGAAGGGGAAACTTACACTGGATAAAATGGTTTTCATAACAACCCTTCCCCCCCCCCCCCCCCACCTAAGATTTTGGATTTTTTTTTTTTTTTAAATGTATTTCTAGATACAAATATTTAAGAAAAAGTTTAATTTCCGGTCAGAAAATCTCATTTTTGCTCCCCCCCCCCCCTAGAATTATATGAAATGACGCGTCTGCCTTTCTCCCCCCCCCCCCCCAATTCTCCGTAAAAGGTAAAAGAATGTCGTAGTTTTCGACGTTTGGTCCAAGTGCCCTGTTAATAGGTAACCAAAGTACCCATAGACTAAGAATAAATTAACTAGACCAAGTCCTGTATGACAAAACCTAGTAATACGAACAGCGCGGTTACGTGACGACAGCCTTCAAAACGGAACTGGAGAAAAATTCTTTCATTTACTTCAAGGTTAAACAATTGAAAGCTGAAGACTATTTTCTTTAATGCCGAAAAAATGCCAGAATACTATACTGGATTTGGATGCAAAATTGATTTTGAAATAGGGGATTCAATAACCTTTCACAGTCATGTCATTTTTTAAAAATTATCTTAATAATTTTATTATTTTAAGACTTATAAAACTTAGTTTGTATTTTGCTTTCTAACATAGCTGCCTTTAATTGGTAATAATGGTCTTTATCATTTACTTACTTCTGAAAATTGTAATTGATAATGAAATGAAAGTCTAGACTAATGTTTTATAATATTTTGAAAAGGGTAGAAATGGTTTTTAAAAGGCATTGGAATTAGTCACGTCACGTGTTCCGTCTTGGTAACACCCTCTCTTAATAACAGATATTGGAACGTCCTGTCTATTTTATTATTCGTTTATGAAAGTACCAAACGAACACGAACAGGTTTTAAAACTAGTTCAGAAGACATTCCAGAACATCCTTGTTCTTCCTATTGTATTGTGTCCTTGACTCGTACCAGCCTGGAATTTTTACTGGTCTCCCTATACCAGTTTATAGTTGTGCATAGTACGCTACAGACGCTATCAAAATGAAGCTACATTTAACCGATTATTTCGGGAAAAAAAGAGAGCAGCGCTAAAAGCCATTGTAAAGAGCTGGATGTTGGAAATTTGGAATCGGAGAAGTCAGAAAGTGCGATAAAAGCCTATGATCCTGGCAAGATAAATCTTCCGGTAAGCTTTATACATAAATATTTATGTTTATGTGTCGTTCAGTTCCAAAGGCAGACAACTGCAGTTTTTCGAAAAATGCATTTTTGAATTTTTTTGCAAGTAATTTAATTGTACATGCAAGTAATTTAATATATAGGATAATAAAAACAAAAACGATAACTATTATAGTCTGTTACAAAAAAAAATTACTCATATACTCGTAGTGATTATCAAATTAATCAATTTCTATATTTATATATAGGATACTTATGAAAAATCACATGATCCCTGTGATATAGGAAGAGCCGTGAAAGAAGTTTTAACAGATGATGAGAAACTAAAATTACTAAAAAATACTTGGATACCTCCAACAACATTTCCTTTTCCAGAACTAGTAGAAGGGAAGCAGAAACGGAAATTTAATCATGATTGGCTCAAAAAATACAAGTGGCTAGCATATAGCCAAATGCTAGGCGGTGGACTTTGCACCCAATGCGTTCTCTTTGCTCCTTCAGGTGCTGGTATCGGATCTCAGATAAAATATTTGATTTTCTTTTCTTATGCATTTCATTGTAACTTGTGTGATATTTTCATTTGTATGAAATGTTTAATGTTTTAACGATTATATCAACAACCAACTGATTGATCGTTATCGTCGAATATTGTTCCTTAGATATTAAAAAAAAATTGGTTATAATTAAAAATAAATGATTTAAGATTAATTTAAGAATAAAAATTTCAAATGCATTTCTGACTTTAATATTTCAAAACTTCAATAATTGTTTTTTTAATACTTTAAAAAGTTATAGCCTAAATTCGCCCAATTTATATTGAAATTATTAAAATTTTGACCCCATATTTTATTTTATTACTCTTGAAGTTGTCAATAAAAATTAACGAAATTGTAAGTGACCCGTAAATAATGTACAAAATTTATGGAACATTTTGTGTAATACTATTTTGAAAGTGTAAAGGTACTGTGTAACAGCAAAACTGGCCAGCTCCACAATTTTGCGAAACGCGTTCTTTGCAATTTTTGCGGAAGGCTTACCTATATTGTCGGCATTTTGAGAAATCAAGTTAATACTAATGCGAAACAAATCAATTTAAACTTTCAACTTTTAAACCTTTATTAAAATCCTTTTTTTATACTACTAAACCGGATGCTTTACTTTAACGACCGAAATGTTCAATTAGTTAGAAAAACTATGTATCCTAAAATATGTATAAATATAAATTTAACAAGCGTGTACATTTTTTAGGCTCTCAAAACACTGGTAAAAGAACCGTTAGCCAAATATAAAAAAGCCACCGAAGATCTACGTAAGCATGAAAATACTAAGTACCTCAAATTCTCCATGGAAAAAGCAGTAGAATTTACAAAAGTAATGGAATCAAGCAAGAAAAGCATTGACGTTGTTTTAGATTCCGAAACATCGGCCATTATTGAGGATAATCGAAAACGATTGAGGCCTATAGTAAAAACTATAGTATTTTGTGCTAGGAACAATTTGCCCTTAAGAGGACATCGTGATCACGGTTTGATTTCACAATTAAAAGAAGAAAGTAATGAGGATCTTCTGGTTGGAAAGCATGGAGTTTTCCAAAGCCTTTTGGCTTTTCGTGTGGATGCTGGGGACGAAAGACCTCAAGCGACATTTCGCAATTTGCAGGCGTAACAGTGCAATGATTAGCAACACAGTCCAAAATGAAGTTATAGACTGTATCGGAGAAACTTTTCGCTCTTCAATATCAGAAGATGTTAAAAGATCAAATTTTTTCAGTATAATGTGCGATGAAACAACAGATGTCAGCACCAAGGAACAGATGACATTTTTTGTTAGGTACATAGATACCCAATCTTTCGTTACCAAAGAAGAATTTGTTGGTTTTACAGAAATGGCAGATACAACTGGTGTTGCTATAAAAGAAGCAATCGATAAAGAGTTGGATGCCTTGGGCTTAACAAAAGAACACCTTTGCGGCCAAGGGTATGATGGGGGTTCTAACATGGCTGGAAAGTTTAAGGGAGTGCAAGCCCTGATATCAAACGAGCAACCCATGGCTATTTACAGTCACTGTTTCAGCCACTCCTTGAATTTGGTTATTTCAAAATCGTGTGACATTCCTGCCATACGAAACATGTTAGGAACCGTAGGAGCGATAACAACTTTTCTTTCTGCTTCTGCTCTACGAAAAAATGCTCTAGAGGAAGTAATTAATCAACTTCCAGAAATAAAGAAGAAAAGTTTAAAGGTGATGTGCCCCATTAGATGGGTAGAGCGACACTATAGCTTAATTAGATTTAAAGAGTTATTTCTCCCTATTGTAACACTGCTTGATCAGCTTTCAACTTCACCAGATACCAACTCGGAAACATCAAGCAAAGCTTCTATACTCAGTTCGGCTATTCAAAAAGAGAATTCATCATAGCCTTGGAAACAACGGCATATTGCATGGCAATAACTCTAAGGCTAAGTGAGCAACTACAAAACCCACAATTAGATTTTGGAAATGCCCTGCAAAATATAAACTGCATATTAGAGGTTTTCAGAAATCTACGAAGAACTGTGGATGTCGAATTCGGTAGTATTTTCGAAGACGCTTTGCAAAAAGCAAGCGAAATCGAATGCGAAATACGCATACCAAGAAAATGCTTTCGACAGACTCATCGAGAAAATACTGATGCTTCAAATCCCGAGGAGTATTACAGACGAATGGTTTTTTTACCGTTGGTAGACCATTTGATTCAAGAACTGGAATCGAGATTTTCCCAACGATTGGTGTATATATTACCTTTAGAAGGCCTTGTTCCAAAAAATATTTTTAAGTACGAAGAAGAAGAAATCCTCAAGGCTGCAAAAAATTACCAGCAGTAGCTAGATGGCTCTGAGCTTATACTAAAGGCAGAAGTAAAGCTATGGAAAAACAAATGGGACAGTGAGATTGAGCCGCCTTATACAGCAGTTGAGGCCCTGAAGAAGTGCGATCAACAATTTTTCCCCAACATTTTTATTCTTCTACAGATATTTGGAATAATCCCCGTTACAACAAGCGCACCCGAAAGGAGCTTCTCCACATTACGAAGGATTAAAACATATTTAAGAAGCACCATGGGCCAGGCAAGATTAAACGGACTAGCACTGGCAAATATTCAAAAGGATAGAAAAATCTCCATAGAAGACGTCATTAACATCTTCAGTCGCAAAAAAGCAAGACGAATGAAAATTGCAAATTGGAATGTCTAAAATCACAGACACAGACTCTACAAAATTTGATGTTTTGTTTTTGTATTAATGTATCGAGAAAAACAACTCAATTTTAACTAAGGTCATCCACCTAGACTATTGCTTTAAAAAAACACCATTTTGAATAATTAATTAAAATAATTATTTGCACTTAATTACTCAAATATAATTAAAGTTAATTAAATAATTGCCACATTGTATATTAATGTACTATTTCTTGATTGCGATAAAATCTAATTGACCACAACAGTAGCTCTAATTAATTTTGCTTTCTCATTACGGAACATTTTTGCATGCTGTAGCCCCTCCCTTGTGATTTACCTAGAACCGCCACTGTTCCGATCAATAAGTTATAACAATCTTAAAATGTAAAAAAATATAGTAAAGTATAAACATGAAATATTTCGTTGTACTTGCAATCCACAAATTAAAAAATATATAATAAAACTTATTTTGACACACAAAAAAAAGTTCAATAATTATTATTTCCTACGAGTCCGAACGAATGCATAACTTTTCTAGTGTTCAGCTTAACTTTTATTTTTTCCTTTTCTTAAGGAACAATTTTGACACACAAACTTCTTTCAGATTTAATTATAAGTAAACTTTAAAATAAGTAGTCTCATTTAAAAGTAATATATACATATAAAAAATATTTATAAAAAAGTTTTTAAAAAATATGTATAAAAATTATAATATTGTTGCTTGGACGGGTTCGAAAGATTTGAAGCCAAAGCAGATCAAAACTTGCAGAAATTTATTCGAATATAACTCTTCACAGATTCTCTTACAACTCCAGAACTTCTCGTTCTAGTAAACACAATACAGCTCTTTTCACAACAATAGAGCACAAAACAGCAAATAAAAACTTGACAACACAACTGCTCAAATCGCTGCAAAAGGCAATGCAATACAGTTCGCTTTAGAACTACTCTGAATGCTCATTGAGACTCAGTATCTCAACTCAGTAATTTCAATCAACTCACCAGTCAACTAATTCAGTGACTCAAAATCAGTCAACTACTACTCCCCGCTCACTTGGCCGGCTTATATAGGAATCAAACCGTCTTGAAATTTCTAGAGGTAGATATTTGGAGAACTTTCCAGATCGTAGTCGAAAAGTCCTATACATGTACATGGGGACCGAAAATGTCGCCAAATCCGTCGCCAGCTTGGCTCTATCTCACCAATATGGCGAGATTGCCATTACCATAATGTTAAATGCCCTGCTCCTTGTAAAACTCGCTTCCCAGTGTTACCTCTGTAAAACTCGTTATCAAGCATTGAGACCATATTGCCGGGAAGCCAACTTAAGACGAACTATTGCACTGCCTTATGCAAAATGTACATAAATTTTCCTATTTACAAAATTAACACTACGAAACATTTACAAATATGCAAAAATTCGTAACATTGCTCCCTCCCAAGGACTGCACGTCCCGGACAGTACAGTTCCCGGAAAGGAAGGCTTACTATCAAAGCAGAACTTACTATCAAAGGCTTACTATCAAAGCAAACACTCTGTGTTCATTACTAAACTATAAAACTTACTAATTTATATACAGAAAGACAGAAACATTACTGAATAAATAAATAAATAATCAAATAAACAATTAAATAAACAATAAACTTAAAAAATTATATACACATGTGACCATGGTCTTAATGACTATTTACACTTTATACATTAGGGGGATTACAAACTATGGCCATACTAAGGGGCTAACCTGTCGTAATGAACGACTCTAGGTTTAGAATTTGGTGACTTACGTATTCGGACCACGACATCATTCAGCCGGTTGAGCACTGAGTAAGGACCATCCCAATGAGACTGAAGTTTTGGAGAAAGTCCTTTTTGTCGTTTCGGGTTCCAGAACCAAACCTTATCACCTTCGTTTAATTGATGTCCTGTAGCCTTAGTGTCGTATCTGGTCTTCATCTTATCCGTCGCCACCGTGGATCCGCTCTCAGGCAAAATTGTGCACATCTTCAAACCGTGCCTGAAGATCCTCGACGTATTCCTCTGGCGATGAAAGTGCATCCGGAGGGCGGCCAAACAACAGATCGCAAGGCAGACGAAGGTTACGACCGAAGAGCATCTGGGATGGGGAATAGCCGGTAGTCTCGTGGACAGTGCGCGATAGGCCAGAAGAAACAAAGGTAACTTCTGATCCCAGTCCTGTTCGTTTCTGGAAACCATCAGTGAGAGGTTATTGAGGATGGTTCTGTTAAACCTCTCCACCATGCCATCCGATTGTGGGTGTACAGGCGTCGTCTGTGTTTTGTCAATGCCAAGTAGATCACAAAGTCCTTTCATTACAGCAGAGGTAAAATTCCTTCCTTGATCAGAATGTAACTGAAGAGGCACTCCAAATCTGGAAATCTAGCTCTGAACCATTACTTCTGCAACGGTGGTAGTCTCTTGATCAGGGATAGGATACGCTTCGGGCCACTTCGTAAAATAACCCATGACAACAAGGAGGTATCTGTTGCCGTCAACAGATCGTGATAGTGGTCCCAAGAAACGCAATCCGTTCAAAAGGAGCTCTCACGTTGTAACTTTGCAGTTTTCCTCGACTGGGTTTCTTCGGTCCTTTCCGGGCTTCACAGGCATCACATGATCGGCACCACTTCTCCACGTCAGCCCTCGCCTTACTCCAGTAGTACCGCTCTCAAACTCTTTGTAATCTCTTCATTACTCCATAGTGGCCTCCAATTGGACTGCTATGTAGTTCTTTAAGACGTCTGTGACTCGGGATCTTGGAAGCAATAGCTGCCATCGGGATGTCTTTCCATCATCAGATTCGAACTTCCAGTACAACACGTCGTTTCGAATATGGTCAGAGTCCCAGAGGGCCCAATATTGCTTTGTCGTAGGACTACAGATGGAAATGTCCTGCCAAGTTGGTGTCGCATTCGAAGACTCCTTTAAATCCTCCGGTCCGGCAGAGATCCTAGCATTATTCTTCTGCATCTCTTCTTGACCAGAGAAAATATCTTTCTTCATCTCTTCTTGGCCAGAGAAATTATCTTTCTTCATCTCTTCTTGGACAGAGGAAATCTCTTTCTTCATCTCATCTTGGCCAGAGAAAATCTCCTTCTTCATCTCTTTTTGGCTCGCTTTCATTTCCTCCCGCCATTCGGATATTCCTTTCATCATATCTTTTTGGATTTTTCTTCATTTCTTCTTGGCTCGCTTTCATTTCTTCCCACCATTCTTGCATGAAAGCAAAAAGCTGTTCAAATTTTTCATCTTGTTCTGCCATTGCTCTAGTTATCGGCATTCAAACCCCACTTCTGACACCAGTTGTTGCGTGGACGGGTTCGAAAGATTTGAAGCCAAAGCAGATCAAAACTTGCAGAAATTTATTCCAATATAACTCTTCACAGATTCTCTTACAACTCCAGAACTTCTCGTTCTAGTAGACACAATACAGCTCTTTTCACAACAATAGAGCACAAAACAGCAAATAAAAACTTGACAACACAACTGCTCAAATCGCTGCAAAAGGCAATGCAATACAGTTCGCTTTAGAACTACTCTGAATGCTCACTGAGACTCAGTATCTCAACTCAGTAATTTCAATCAACTCACCAGTCAACTAATTCAGTGACTCAAAATCAGTCAACTACTACTCCTCGCTCACTTGGCCGGCTTATATAGGAATCAAACCTTCTTGAAATTTCTAGAGGTAGATATTTGGAGAACTTTCCAGATCGTAGTCGAAAAGTCCTATACATGTAAATGGGGACCGAAAATATCTCCAATTGGTCGCCAAAACCGGCGCTTTTTTTTTTGGCGAGATTGTCATTACCATAATGTTAAATGCCCTACTCCTTGTAAAACTCGCTTCCCAGTGTTACCTCTGTAAAACTCGTTATCAAGCATTGAGACCATATTGCCGGGAAGCCAACTTAAGACGAACTATTGCACTGCCTTATGCAAAATGTACATAAATTTTCCTATTTACAAATTTAACACTACGAAACATTTACAAATATACAAAAATTCGTAACAATATATAAAAGAAAAGCCTGGTTCCCCCATTCTATGAGACAAAATTTCATTTTAATCTATAATAATAAAACAAGCTGTGTGTCTGTCTGAGGATCTATAGAAACCTACTTAAAATTGGAGTAGAGCTCTGAAATTTTCAGCATAAGTAGTTTTGGACTTCTAATTATATACATGTGAAACAGAGTGTTAAAATTTTAATTAGTTTTTTTTTTTTAATTAATTTTTTTTTACAAAGCGACTTTAAACAGATATACAACTGCGAAATTTTCCACGTAAGTAGTTTTGGCCTTGTAATCGTAGTTTAGAAAAACAAAATTTTAAAATTTTGATTAGTTTTTTTAATTAATTTTCTTAATTAATTAACAATTTTTTTTACAAAACGACTTCTAATAGGGCTACAGCTCTGAAATATTCAACATAAGTAGTTTTGGCCTTTTAATTGGACTTTTGAAAAAGAGAATTTTAAATTTTTATTTAGTTTCTTTTTAATTTTTTAATTTATTATTGTTTTACAAAACGATTTCTAATAGGGCTCAAGCTTTGAAATTTTCAACATAAATAGTTGTGGCATTCTAATAGGATATTTGAAAAACAGAATTTTAAAATTTTATTTTTTTAAATTTCTTTTTTAATTAATTACCGAAATATTTTACGAAACGATTGGTAATTGGGCTACAGTTCTGAAATTTTCAACACAAGTAGTTTTGGCCACCTGATTGGACTAACAAAAATAATGTTAAAACTTTAATTTGTTTTTTAGTTAATTTTTTCACAAAAAGCGACTTTTCATAGGCCTAGAGCTCTGAAAGTTTCAACGTAAGTAGTTTTGGTATTTATTTTTGCTTGCCACAAACACGTGTTAAAATAATCTTAAAGGGGTGTTGTATTATTGTATTAATAGGGATTATTTTTTTTCTTGCCAAGGGAGAGGCTTCCAATATTAAGGCTTTACATAGCAATTAGATTTTAGTGAGTGAAGAGAGCTTATGCTTACGCAGCAATGAACCTTTCAGAGAGTGAAGCGAATCTATGCTTGCATAGCAATGAACCTTTCAACGAGTGAAGTAAGCTTGTGTTTATGTGTCAATGAACTTTTCAGCGAACGAAGCGAGCTCGATTTTGCGTAGCGATGAACCTTACTGTGAGCGAAGCGCCAAGAACTGGGACCTATAGTCGAATGACAGACTTCCGCAACGCGAGGCCTCACACCTAGCTAAAATATTGCACATGTTAAAATTTCGTAGCGAAGAGCGGGTATTCAGCTAGTAGCAAATAAAAGTTGATTTTCTAAAAAAAAAACCACCCATTTCGAGAATTTTAGAAAATTCTTATAATTTGCTCTCCAGGAAATTTATTTTTCACCACTACATGGACAAGTTGTGTTCCATTTAACGTTAGTAGTAAGATTGCCGAAATCCCCACACAATAAATTTTTTCAACCATTGTTTAAGGTTTCTTCTAATAAAAAAAAATCATCTCAATTTTTTTATAATTATATTTTCAAAAACAGAAGGCGAATTTTCTATTCAAACTTGCAATCTAATACTCGACAAGTTGTCTACATTTTGTGTTTACCTACTCACTTTGTAGGTATCGCCTTTTCCGCTGATTGACAAGAAAATTGACCAATGACTCATACTTATTTTTTATTATACTTGAATTAAATAATTAATGCATAATCTCTTGAATATACTCTGTGGTATCGTGGTCGAGTAAAAATTTCATTTTGAACGAAAACAAAACACATTTATTTTAAGAACTTCACAAGGAGCAGGTGTTAGTGTTCCATTTCTGAATCGTCTGTCCTCTCTCGTCTCTCACAGGAGACTAATCAAAAAAACAACATAAAAAAAATACAATCTTCAAATAACTGTTTTGTGGCGCCCTCTATATTTTACAACAGCAATTAACAGTTACAATACGTTACAGCTATTAATTCCTCCCCTCACAGAAAACTTTTCTCTAAGAGAAAAAGGAGAAAAGTTTGAAATATATTTACAACAAAGGAACATAATCATAATAACATAAAGAATATGTAAAAATATAAACATGATCAATAAACTAAACATACAAAAAATACTAATAAGGAATACGTTTAATTTAAAACTATTCTGCTTAGCCCATCAGCATTTTTGTTTAGCTTGCCTGCACGGTGATGGACATCAAAATTAAATGGTTGAAGTGCTAAGGCCCAACGCATTAAACGTGAATTTGAACTAGCATTTGTTCGTAACCATGTTAATGGGTTATGGTCAGTTTGCACCACAAATTTCTGTCCATCCAAATAATAATGCAATTTTTTTACCGCAAATACTATACTAGCGCACTCCTTTTCGGTGGTACCATAGCGTTTCTCTACGTCTGAAAATTTCTTACTCATGTACAGAATAGGGTGTTCCTCACCTTCATCATTCAGTTGGGACAACACTATACCCATACCGGTATCGGAGGCATCTGTTTGTAGAATAAACTCTCGATCGAATTTTGGAGCAGATAAAACTGGTTGGCAAGTAAGTTTTTGTTTTAGAGTCTCGAAGGCTTTGTCACATTCAGGAGTCCAGATGATCTCCCCTTTTCTTACTTTTCCCTTTAGTACATCAGTCAAAGGTGCAGCTATAACTGAAAACTTAGGAATATAGCGGCTATAGTAACCAGCAAGTCCCAGGAAGGCTCTGACAGCTGTTTTCGTTTTAGGTACAGGGAAATTCGTAACTGCTTCGATTTTAATATCCGAGGGCTTTCTGCATCCTTGTCCCACAATATGACCTAAATACAGGACTTGATGTTGAGCAAATTTACATTTTGATGGTTTGATAGTCAAGTGTGCTTCTTTTATTTTCTGAATAACTGTACTAAGATGTTCAAGATGTTCAGGAAAAGTATTTGAAAAAATAGCGATATCATCTAAATAGGGTACAGAAAAATCTTCACATCCTTCCAATAAACGTGTGACCATATTACTAAATTCATAAGGAGCATTTTTCAATCCAAAAGGCATCCTGAGAGGTAGGTAGGTCCCGAAGTTAGTAACAAAGGCTTCTAGTCGTTGAGCTTCTAAACTTAAAGGTATTTGCCAGTATCCTTTGGAAAGATCCAAAACCGTGATGAAGTTGGCTGATGATACCTTTTCAATTCGCTCTTCTATATTTGGCAACGGAAAAATTTTTGTCTTGGTTATTTCATTTAATCGCCTGTAATCTATACAGGGTCTTGGATCTCTCCCTGGAGATTCCACTAATATCATTGGAGATGTATAATCCGAATATCCGACTTCAATGATCTTCATAGATAACATCTTCTGTATTTCAGATTTTAAAATATCATTTTGCCTAGGAGAATTCCTATAAGGTTTTGATAAAACAGGGTTCCCAGATAGCATGCAAGCTTACGAAAACCTTGTCATATGCTTGTCATTAGACTTGCAGTTCTAAGCTTGCCGAGTAACCCTCTAATAAAAGGGTTTGAAAAGGGCAGCCGTGAAAAGCTTGGAAAGTAACACCTTTCGAAAAGGATATGTAAAGGGTCGAATTCCAGGGCATCAGCAACCCCCCCTTTTCGAAAGGGTAGGTAAAGGGTCGAATTCCAAAGGCTGCAGTCTTTCCCTTCTAATAAAAGGGTTTGAAAAGGGCAGCCGTAAAAAGCTTGGAAAGTAACACCTTTCGAAAAGGATATGTAAAGGGTCGAATTCCAGGGCATCAGCAACCCCCCCTTTTCGAAAGGGTAGGTAAAGGGTCGAATTCCAAAGGCTGCAGTCTTTCCTCTCCCCTTGCCGCAGATCAGATAAGATCTCCCCCGTAAAACGTGTGTGACTAAATGTATCTTGCAACCGGTTTTGAGTTTGGCATTCGAATGTTGGTTAAAGAGCTTGACCAAGAGCTTGACGGACACGGAAGATGAAATACTTTCATCTTTGATTCCCGCTGTAAAAACCGGTACGTACGTTGTTTTATAATTATAATTAATTAATTTTTTATCAATCTGCAATAATATTATTAAAACGGAAGCGTTGGAACGTTTTATCAAATTCTTAAAGAAATAGGCTTAATTAGTTGTTGACACATAGTAACGCAGCCTAGAAAACATTAACAATTTTTTCATAGACAAGTAACTTTTTTGTTTCTTCGAAAAGTTTTATGGGCCGAAAAAAAATCAGCTATTTTTGTGGCAAAAAGTTATTGAATTGCGTTGGGGTAGAATTTTTTAAATAGTACATGCTTTGTTATAAACAATAGCTTAATTCCATAATTCACTCTGAGCGTAATTTTGACCTCGTAACACGTTTTTACGATACTACAATTTATAAATCTGTACTTAAGATAAACTACCAGGAGTGCAATGTTAAACACTAAATTGCATTTATGGGATCCCGCATTTTATGATAGTTTACTTCTGAGGTACAGAAATGTTCCTTATGTGCTGTAAGTTTAACATAATGAAATGAAATTTAGCCGTGTTTCACCAACATTCCCTTAAATACAGACAGGGCAGCCGACAGGATTTTCGGCCCCTATGCAAATGTAACTCGGGCCCAATTACCCTCCCTTGCCCATATACACATATTAGCGTCGATACTAAAAAGATATCTCCACAGCAATGGCGGATTCAGCCAGGGGGCGCGCGCCCCCTCCTCAGATTATTATTATTATTATTCTTTTTTTTTTTTTTCTTTTTATAATTGGCACACAAAAAATTTAAATTTTTTTTTTTTAATAAGTTCACTTAACGAGTATATTTCGACCTTCGTCTAATTTCCGAAAAAAGCCCCCCCCCCCCCCCCAAAAAAAAAAGAGTTTATTTTTGGTTCAAGGTTCTTTTTATAGCCCTCTCCCTTCCCATTCAAACGGACGTTAGAAGACTGTACAAGTAATCAAACCTCCACCCCCTTGACTTTGAAGACATCTCCACAACACTTTACCATAGGAGTTGGAGTTGAGTTAGGTAAAAACTCTTTTACAAAATAATAATTGTTTACTTTTATTTTGTAACAATAAGGAGCCGAAACCAAAGCGAATTTTCCTCTCTGAACTTCTAACTTTTAGACGATCACAAGAGGGGGAAGGGAGGGGGAATACACCGGATGTCATCTTTCTCTCCTGATTTCGCACAAGGGATGGACGTGGGGAGGAATATCACTGGACACTGAATGAGATAACATCTCTACCCTTCTGGGTCTTTGTCCTTGAAGCCCTCTTTTAAATGGTTGTGGTGTGGTTTACTAGTTAGCACAAGGAAAAGAAATTTTTGAACGCGTGGTGAGAGTGTTGAGACTTATATTCGGTTTACAAACTGTACACTTCCGAAGTTAACCAAAGAGTAGGGTAGGTTGTAATACATAAATGCATCCAAGCGACAAAAAGTAAGTGGGAACACATTTTTTTAGCGTTTCTTTTTCTATTCTGAAATTAAAAATACTATTTATTTGATTTAAAAATGAAAGCAATCGTTACGAGAAGTCAGAAAGAACGCCTTACTGGCGTGGAGGACTTTTTAAAAAGAATTGCTTTGTGTTTGGCACTCAAAAAATAGTTTAAAAAAGTTATTCTATAGCGATTTTTAGAAATGCACCTGTCATTACCCATTTTTGTCATATGCTTGGGAATACTTTTCTTCGAGAAAAGTAAGTTAATCTTTGTTGTTAGTGGCTTAATTTTTAAACCCTTTTTTAAATTAACTTCGATTTTGTGTGTCTGTGAGGAATAAATCCGTGGAGGACTAATTAATCCTCTTGTTATCAAATCTAACTAAAATAACTTGTTGTCAATAACAATAACCATGTTTTCGGACAAAAAAAAATTAATAATAAAAAATAAAAAAATAAAAATAAAAACAGAATTAGTCAAAGAGACGGAATTGATGATTTTCTTCGCAGTGGTCATCAAACACCATGAAAATTGAATCTCAGATCAAAATAGCTTAAGTAAATTGCAATTGTACATAAAAATTGGCAAGGAATATAAAGGATACCATAAAAACTTTGTATTTATGGATTCATTTTTTTAAAAGGAACTATTTGAAATACCACACTGGATCCCACTGACTTGCATTCCTTTAACTTAAAAAATTAACATAAAATTTTGTTACTCCTGGTTTCTATCGTTTGCTTTTTACTTTATCCTTTATATCTACTTTTGATTTTGTTTATTTGTGGCGGGAAAATCTGTGGAAGGATAACTAACCCACTAGCTGCCATCCAATCAAGCTGAAACTTGGCAGATAGTCAACGAGAATTCATTCTATCAAGTTTCGGAGATTTTCACTAAAAGAAACTTTTACTCATGTTTCTATTAACACTATAAATCTTGGGTATGTATTAAATGATTTATATAAAAATTTTACTTTTATGAATAAATTATTTATACACGTAGGTGGCACATTTTTTTTTCACTGGACTACATAAGTGTAACATTGTATCTATGTAAAAAATGCTCTGATTGGCTGAAATAAAAGCCAGGAATTGGAAAAAAAGGATTTTGTATCAGAAAAGTTGAAAATAAAATAAAATTTTGAAGAACAAGAGTAGAAAATATGAAAATGAACTGTCAACAAGTGAGATTTATCAAGAAATATAAAACAATTTATATTCGATGCTATAGAGAACTTCTACCTATTAAAAAAATATTAGACTTTGACATATTTAAGCTAAATAATAAAGCAAGATTCGGCTCTTCTAATACACTAACATTTACATCGTGTAGTGTTTTTTCTTTCTTTATTAACTACTCTATTATAATTATCCATAGATGGATAAGTATAAGATAACTAAGTATAGTTTGCTAAATCAAAAAAAAAAAGGAAGACTGGAATTTGTTTTGTGCTAATTATTCAATGTTTAAATTGTATTTTTTTTGCAATTGCCTTCTTAAAAATAATACTTACGATTATTAGTAAAACGTTCTCTTTGAAACACAATTTTTCCCCTGATTACTTTAGATTACTTGTGTAGCAATGGATTATCCAGTAAAACAAGGTATTTTTACTTACTAAGCTCACTGCATAAATGTGTTATGAATATGTTAAATTTTGATGTACAATTACTGATTTCCCTGTTTGATGTAAGTATAGTATAGGATTTATACTTAGTCAGTTAGTCACAAATAATAGTAGCAAGTTCCCACTTTCATTGGAATTTCTTCAGTATAATCTATACCTCTGGGGATGTAGCTTACAAAAATATTTAAAATGCACGATACATTTTTAATACAATTTGTTTTTAAAATAAAACAGATAATGAAAAAACAAAAGGGTAGTGTTAACGCGATAAGATACCTAACCGCTACCACGCTAACCTTACCCTAAAATAACAAGTCAGAAATGTGACGAAAGAGGTTGGGGGTCAATCAATGGCTATGGATTAACTTAAAGCATATTTTTTGAACATTGCCTAGCTTTTTTTTTGCTTTTTTTTTTTTAATATTCAATTCTGTCCTGGCTAAGGCACAATCTTGCGCCCCCCCCCCTCAGGAAAATCCTAGATCCGCCACTGCTCCACAGTTATTATAACCACATGCATTCAGGACATTTAACCTAAGAATAAGATGAAGCAATAAATGATTATACATTTTTTCATTGTTTGGGTAAACAAATACTAAATTTGCTGCGTATTCTCAAACCAGAAATATAGAGAAAACGAGAAAAAACAAAGATAAATTAGAGGAGTAAGATGAACTGATAGCACTGTTCTCAAATACCAACTTAAAGTTAGCGGCCCCCTGGTACCTTCCCAGTCAAAATACAGAGCAATCAGAATGCGCTATATGAGTGCGCCCATGATGCGTCACAATTCCAATTGCATCGAGCTTTTGTTGACGTTCGTTGTTCTCTTGTCTCCGACTGAGGTAGACGGCAAATTTTGCTGTAAAATTTTACACATGCGCGTGTTGCTAAAACGACCTTTTCTTTTTATACACTTGATTGGAAAAACCCGAGTTCGATTTCATCCAAAACGAAGAAAAAAATTGATGTGAAAAATCGAGAATTTAAAAAAGAATGAACTAAACCGTATGCGTTAATTAACACCAATTTTGGACAGCTGACTTGTCTCATTCAGGCCCGTAGCCAGCCAAAGTTTGTAGGACGGGCAAAAATTTTCCCAGGAGGGGCAGAAATATAAATTATTTAATTGGTTTTCAATTAATTTTTACAATTGAAATTTTTACAATTATTACAAATTTATACAATTTTTACAATTCGTAAAAGAGTATTTATTAGAGCACTTTGTGAAGTACATATACAAAAAAATATTTAAAAAAAGAAACATTATTAATGTATTTTTGATGTAATTTTATTTTTATTAATTCGTTTAAAGATTCTACACCAGAAATTTTTTTGATAAAAATAAAACTTTCAATTAAAAAAATTTTAAAGTATATTTAATACAATTCTATTCCTTTAAAATATTCTATGCTTGTCCATCTCTTAATTTTTCACACATTTCAACTTAAGAATATCTACTTTAAAAATAATTACAAATATAAAAATTAGTAAAAGTTACTTTTACATAAAAAGTTTTTTTAACATAAAAAGTTTTTTCGAAGTTCTGTTCTTACATTTCTATTTAAAAATATATATTGTTAAACAAATTACATTTTTCTATCATTGGTCTTGTGGAACAGCTACATAACTCTTTAACAAACTTTTCATTTAAGAAATTCTTTCAGCAATAAAAAGTTATTTACATTTTTATATAAAAACTATATCTTTAATATATATATATATATATATATATATATATATATATATATATATATATATATATATATATATATATATATATATATATATATATATATATATATATATATATATATATATATATATATATATATATATATATATATATATTAAAAGTATATATATATTAAAAAGTATATATATATTAAAAGTAAGAGGTTACATTTTTCGAAAGCTATTTTATTGGCTTATTTAGGTAGAAAAATGAAGAGGCAAACTCCCATACGCTAGAAAATATTTCCAACTGATAGTTTTTGTAAGAAAGAAAAGCAACGAACAGACATTTTGGAAACTTTCGAAAACAGCATTTTAGATTATGTGACCTTTATTTAAACAGTTTAAGGTCTCAATTAAATTCATTTCATGGTATTCGAGGTTATTGCATATTCAACATAATAGGCCAAGAAATACATATAAACTTATAAATCAGCATACTAAAATATCGTATTTTCTAGACAAACTAGAAAGGATAGGACAAAAACAATATAAAGATTTTTTTTTTTTTAAAGTTTTAAATTTTAAAATAAAATTTCAATTATAAAAGTTTGCTGTCGATTAATCGAGTACTACAATTTTACAGAATTTTCTGATATTTTAGAAAAACTTATTAAATAACTAATGATTATTAGATAATTTTTATCTCAAGGCAAAATTTTCAAACAAATCAATGTATTGGATTTCAAAACAATTACGTATTTACCATTTTAACAATTTTACGGACATTTTTAAAAAAAGCAGTATAAAAAAAAAGATTTTTTTTCTTTCTCCCCCCCCCCCCCAATAGTATTACTTAAGGGTAAAATAATCAAAAGGGTAAAATAATATCATAAGGGCCTAACATTTTACAAAACGTTGCCTGCAAATTGAACCAGGTAGTTCTCAAATATTAAAAAATTTCTACATAAATTACAAACACAATGAATTAATAATCATTTTAGATATGCATTAATTTCTGGTGATACGTTCTTACATAAGTAATGAATTTATCATTTCCTTATTGCTTGGTTGTTTTCAGATTATCTGGCGCCTTCAGCAACACGAGGGCTATAATGCGCCGAAACATTCGTCATTAGACAAGCCAACATACATTTACCAACACCCATGCCTAACACGGGACTCAAACAAGCAGCCTCGCGGTCTATAAGCTTGCACTCTAAACACTATACCGTTTGGTCGGCCATTTCCTTTTTAAATCAATGAATAATATAAATACCATTTACCCAAATAACAAATGCTTTTGAGAATGTAAACTTGGTATTTTGAAAAATAATTATTTAAATTTTAAATAAATAAATCTTTAAACAAATTACTTTTATTGGTATCGATAGCTAGCTTTTGAAATTAGTTTTAAAAAAATTCAATTTTAAATGTATAAATTCTAAATCTTGACACACATACTAAAATTAAATGTTACTCTGAACTCATACATTCTTATCAATCGTATATTGCAAGCCCACTTTAAGGACACTCCGGTGCATCCCCAAGGCATGTCTGGTCTTTTGTCAAAGAGCAGACATGCAGCATGTGTGGCCAATTAACCAATTTCCCAAGGCTATAACGCTGTTGTATGGTATTGACAGATACACCGAGCCCAACTGCTTCTTGGTTTGCGGGGCGGGGGTTAGAAATAGAGGAGGTGCTTTTCTCCATCTGAAGTTAAAAAAAAAAATTCGGTACCTTTTGTCTTTTTGTTTTGTTGTATGGATCCAATAAATTTTAAATTTTTTTAATAAAACAAGATATCACGGGTTCTTCTTGACAAGCCCTTCTTTGTTTTTATTTAAATTTTATTTTAGTTACTGTGTTTTTAATTTTGGCGAATTTTCTAATCGCCAAATGTCCTATGCTACATCTGTTCCAAGTCCCTTTCAAACTCTGTTTAAAATACATTTTCCAATATTTCTCAGAAAATTTGCATTCCACAACTCAAAAGATCTGACTGCAAAATGCTGAAACCCAACTCAAAGCTATCTCCTGAAGTTTGAGGTAAGCTTTTTTTTTTTACTTTTGTAATTTTTAATCAAATGTGCGTAGTGTTAAAAACAATGAATTCTTCTGCTAGTCGCTTTCCTGGTAACCTTGTTGACCAGCTCTTCAAGAACTACTTCATTATTTTCTGTTGTTTATTTTATTACCTTTTCATGTTTTTTTAGTATTATGGAGTGAAATTATAATTTTTCTAACGTTTATTTTTATTTAGTCACCATTTTTTTAGTGTGTTTATAGGCTATTTTCTTGTAGAGCAGTCTCAATCTTTAAAATTTTATTATTTCATTTGATTATTAATTTTTTGCAGTCACATTTTAGAATTGGAGGATCAGTACTTCTACTACACTTTTTTAGTAGTATTATAGTTACTCACTATTTAGTTTTTTTCTTTGGTTTTCTGAAAGAAAAAAAAGACTTTTGTCTGCTCTTGCCATATTCATGTAACGCCTTAAAAAACTGAACATTTGATCATAATAGGAAAGAGGGTTGGGCAGCTAATATTAAAAAATAATAAAACTAGTTATAAATTAAAATTACTCACTTTTTAACATTATGAAAGGAAATTTAAAACTGCAGTGTTTCACAACTATTCTGTTAAGGTATTGAAAAACAAATAATCTTACAATTCTACATTATAACGAAAAGAACATTTAATAAACATTAGTGCCGTTTCTAAAACACAACTTAAGCATGTGTTATTAAAAAAACGTAAGCATGAATGTTATAAATAAAATCAATGTAAACACATAATACAAACAACGCAAGAAGTAACATGTTAAAAAATCAACGCTGGTGTATACAGTGAAATTTATTAAATGTTAAATATTGTTATGTTATAATGTAAACACTGTTTATTGGTGTATTCTAAATCCCTAAACAAGGCAATTTCATTGGCTACTGAAACCAAATTTTTATGTTGTTGTGAATTGACAAAAAGTGCCAGTCTGTTCAACCTTGTTTTGCTCATAGAATTTCTTAATATGATGTTAATGATCACAAAGTTGAAAGCTCAGAAGTTTCAATTGAAACTGGTAAAATACATTTTTTTTTTAATAAGTGACGTATATTCGGAAATATGTCTACAGAACATTCTGCGAAAGCATCAAGAAAACCTTTCTACAGGGTTACTACAAAAGAATCATTCATTTTCAAAACAAGATTTATTCAAAAGTATTATACTTTTGAATAAATCGGGTAAACTTGAGCACCACCTGGAGCATAAAACTTAAATATTTTGCGGTTGTTTTCTTGTACCAATCATATTTGTAAGTATAATACTTTTGAATAAGTCGGGTTTTGAAAATGAATGATTCTTTTCTAGTAACCCTGTATTTTGTTTTCCATATTTCCTAATCTGCTTCGATGATGTTTTGAAAACCAAGAAAACCTCTTTCATAAAATTTTACCAGATTTTCTATGGCAGATTTGTATTATTGGTATCAGGAAGGAGAAGTCTTTGTGTCTACGCATGCTCTTTCAGGGAACCAGTAAGTTTTCTCTGCTCTGACCATCTGAAGGACGTCATGACCCCAGCATATAGAAATGAGAAAGAAATGTAAAATCGGAAGAGTTTGAAATGAAATAGATGTGCTTGTATTTTTGTGTTCATTTCTCGTTGTTATAGTTATTTTGAAAAAATGACTGACTCGAAAAGTTAGTTAAATGAGGATATTAAGTATTAACTATTTACAAAAATTGTTACATTACACTTGGAAATATAATTTTTCTCAATTTTCAGGGAGCTGTAGCCCTATCAGCCTCCTCCCTGTATAATCCACGGACTTTATATGGCTAAGCAATCCTACGTAAGTAGAATCCTTTATTTGTTCTGATCTTCAATACCAAATTATTAATCGTGGTGAAACAGGGAGTGTTAAATTTTTATCGAGCGAGGGGAGTACTTTCATTTCACCTAAAATTATAAAATAGCATCTAAGAAAAATCGAATATTTCAATAACGTACGTATTAGAGGCATTAAAGTTTCAATAAAGGATGTATTTTGAATTCTTTAAATTAACTTCGATTTTGTGTGAGTGTCGATAGAGTGCAAGTCTGCGGATGCTTAATTAACCCACCTTGCCGTCATCCAAGCGGGCTGAAAGTTGGTAGATAGATTCGATGTCGATGGCAATACATTCTTTCACATTTTGGGGCTGTTATTGTCACTAAAAAGTTGCTTATACGGAATACTAATAAACTAACTTGCCTTCATCCAATCGCGCTAAAATAGCAGTAAGCCGATCATTGTTGAAACTCTTTGATATTGCCAAATTTTTTTTAAATAAATAAATAATAAAATTGTTTTAATCAAAATAAAAAAAAAAGATGTTTGGATGTGAATGCATAAATGCACGTTCATTTCTAATAAATACATTTTGAAACGTAGTTTGCAACACATTTTGCTGATATAAATGTGTTTGATATTTAAAATTAGATACAAGCACCAAGCACACGCTGTTAACAGAATCGGCGCTGTGTTAATGAATATAAAAATTGGCGATGTATATAAAGGATTAATATTTAAAACTTTGTTTTCATGGGTTATATAATTATGTCTCGCGAAAAAAAAAAAGAATAACGTCATTTGAAAATGAGTCAAAAATTCACAAATATTTGAGTTCGCAGCTGTATGCGACTAAAACAATTTATAGAGGGATCTGTCTTGACGAAATAATTAATTTCTTCAAGAAGTTTAGCTAAATATTATAATTTTATTTAACAATATCAATAGCATGGTTTATTTCATATGTATTTAAAGTTTTGCGAACCAAAACGCAAATTATTTTGTAAAACTTGGCAATTCTCTAGTAAAAGTTCCCGCGCGGAAAGAGTTTCTACTAAATGTCCCATGCAAAAGAAAGAAAAAAAAAATTCGCCACAAGACTCTGCTTCTCGGAGTTGACAGGAGTGAACTGCCCCCTATAAATCAACACCACAGGAGGTGAGGAAGCTGACCAGACCCCCCAAACCTCGAAGATCCCAAAACGCCCGAAACCGCCCGAGAACTATAATTCTCGGGCGCTGTAGGTTTCAGGGGGTTAAGATTATTTTAACACGTATTTGTGGAAAGCAAAATTAGAAAGCCAAAACTATTTATGTTGAAACTTTCAAAGCTCTAGGCCTATTAGAAGTCGCTTTCTGTTAAAAAAAAAAAAACAAAAAAAAAAAAAAAAATTCAAAGAATCAATCGAAAATCAAATTAAAATTTTAACATTCTGTTTGTCAATAGTCCAATTAGAATGCCAAAACTACTTGTATTGAAAATTTCAGAACTGTAGCCCAAATAGAAATCGTTTTGTAAAATATTTTTTAATTAATTAAAAAAGAACTAAATAAAAATGTAAAATTATGTTTTTCAAACGTCCAATTAGGAGGGCACAACTACTTATGTTGAAAATTTCAGAGCTGCAGCTCTATTAGATATCGTTTTGTTAAATATATATTAATAAATTTAAAAAAAAATAATAATAATTAAAAAGGAACTAAATAAAAATTTGAAACTCTGTTTTTCAAAAAAAGGCCAAATAAAAGACAAAACTACTTATGTTGAAAATTTCAGAGCTGTAGCAATATTGGATATCATTTTGTAGAATAGTTATTAATTAATTAAAAAGAACTAAATAAAAATTTAAAATTCCGTTTTTTAAAAATCCAATTAGAAGGCTAAATCTACTTATGTTGAAAATTTCAGAGCTGTAGCTCTATTAGAAACCGTTTTGTAAAATATTTATTAATTAATTAAAGAAAAAACTAACAACAAATTTAAAATTCTTTTTTTCAATAGTTCAATAAGAAGGCCAAAATTACTTATGTTGAAAATTTCAGAGCTGTATCTCTATTTGAAGTCACTTTGTAAAATAAAAGTTAGTTAAAATATTAATTAAAAAAGAACTAATTAAAATTTTACATTCTGTTTGACATTCATAAATTAGAAGGTCAAAACTTCTTGTGTTGAAAATTTCAGAGCTCTACTCCAATTTTAAGTAGGTTTCTATAACAGATCCACAAACAGACAGACACACAGCTTGTTTTATTATTATAGATTTTAAATTTGTTTATTTTTTTCAGATAGAAATGAATGGGATTCCCTTTAGTTTTCCTCAAGAATCTTCCAGAAACTTCTTGTCAGATGCAGCAAATAAATGAAGAAATATTTGTAGTATATATTTAAAATCATGTTTAAATTATATTCTTTGTATAAAATGAAAAAGCAACTCATTTGTGTTTGTTTACTTCAAAATAAAGAATTATCTAAAAAAGAATTATCAGTAAAAATGCATTTTTAGTTGTATATGTTTCTAATAATAAAACTATAAGTAGCTTGGATTAACCCTTTAAAACAAATTTTAATGCAATTTAAATTGTCTAACGCAACCTACTAAGATCTCAATGCATTTTTTTAATAATATATACATAATTTTTTATTGAATTTTGAATTTTATTTTTTTTTAAATTCTTTACAAAAAAAAGTAAATTATGTTTATTATTCTAGTAAGTTCTACCTAGCAAATAAATTAAAATTTATCAATAAATTGGGTTATGATTGATACCATTAAAGGCAAATTGTAATTAAATTCCTATAGAATAAATATTAATTTTTCATTAGCCACTAAATTTAAAGCATTTTCCGACAATATTGGAACTCTCCCAATTAAGTGTTTCTTTTTGAACACAAAAGATAAATGATACTTTATAAAGGAAAGTTTTTGCAACCTTTCCTATATCTACAGGGTGGGAACCTCAGAGTGAAAAGGTTTACACACCCTTTACAGTGAAAACCTTTTGGCAAGCCTATTATGAAAAGGCTTATACAACCCTTACGGCAAAAACCGTGTGGCAGGCTTATCACGAAAAGGTTTACACACCCTTTACGGCGAAAACCTTGTGGCAAGCTCATCCCGAAAAGGTTTAAATACCCTTTACGGCGAAAGCCTTGTGGCAAGGGGGGTAATGAAATGGTTACCAAAAGCTTGACGTCTGGAGACTAGGACCCTTTCTTCAAGGTTTTATGATGGTTACTCCCTTGTCATCTGAACCTTACTCCCTTTTCGCTTGAGAGGTTTAGACAAGGGTTTTAAAAGGATAAAATGCTATCTGGGTTGTTATTAATCAGTTCGATGTCATGAATGACAAGGTCAGTTTTTCCAGGTATATAGGAAAAGCAGATATGATATTGACATATTAAATTCCTCAGCTGACTTATCTGTTCTGTATTCAATCTATTCTCCAATTTGTTTTCTTGTATCATTTCATCGACATCTAAGACATTCGGATTTGCGCCTACGTAAGGAATTTCTAGCTCATCTTCATTTCGTGTTGATTCATCTCCTTCATTCATCAAAAAGTTGATTTGTTCCGGTCGCTTGTAGTAGGGCTTTAACATGTTTACATGATAAATTTGAGTTTTATCTTTCTTTCCATGTAATTCTACAAGGTAGTTTGTTTCAGAAATTTTTCCTGAAATAGTTCCTGGACCAAGCCATTGAGGAGCCATCTTGCTAGCCTTGGAAGTGGCCATTACGAGAACCAAATCCCCTTCTTGAAATTCCCTCTTGATTGCTCTTTTATCATACCATGTCTTGTTCTTGAGCTGTGCAGCTTCCATGTTTTCTACTGCTACTTCTTGACATCGTTTCAATCTGTTGATTAAAGAAAATACATATTCAGTCACAGGGCTCTCTTCCTCGTCAGGATCCATCCAGTGTTCGAACAGTAAGGTTAACGGTGTTCGTAAGTTCTTCCCATGAACGAGTTCAGCAGGAGTAAATCCTGTAGCTGCATGTGTTACAGTTCGAAGAGCAAAGAGTGCAGGACAGATCACCTGTTCCCAATCTGCTTCGGCTTCAAGGCACAAAACTCTTAGAATTCGTTTGATTGTTCTATGGAATCTTTCGACAGGATTGCTCTGTGGGTGATACACTGAACTGTGTACTACTTTAATCCCAGTGTTTTCTAGAAAGGTTGTGGTAAGTTCACTCATAAATGAAGTCCCTTGATCACATTGAAGTTGTTTAGGAAACCCCATTCTACTGAAAATTTGCATCAAAGCATCAATTACTGATGTAGAAGTGATATCGGCCACAGGAATGGCATCAGGGTACTTTGATGATAGGCACATAGCAGTGATTAGGTAACGTTTTCCACCTGTGGATACTGGAAGGGGTCCAACCGCATCAACATTAATTTTGGAGAAAACTTCTTGTATAACTGGAACTAATTTCATAGGAGCCTTCTTTCTGTCATTTGGCTTCCCTACACGCTGGCACTTATCACAGCTGCGAACGTAGTCTTCAATTTCTTTATAACAGTTAGGCCAAAAAAAATATCTGGAAAGAATATCTTTGGTCTTTGTAACTCCTAAATGACCTGATGTACCCTCATGGCATAGAGCCTTTAAACGTTCTTTAAATTTTTCTGGAACAAGCAGCAAAAACCTCTCATTTCCTGTTTTATCAATCCTCCTTTTTATCAAAAGATTATTCTTACTGATGAGTATATCACTTGACGATCCTTCTTTATTGGTTTTAGAAGCTTCTTCCCAAAACGGCTGTAACTCTGGGCTTTCTCTTTGAGCCATAGCAAAATCAGAAGGTTTCACTTCCAGGAGTGAAAGTGCAGGTTCCTGTTGAACTTGAACTGGGGGTAACATGATCTCGTTATCCTTACTAAGATTTAGCACTGAACTTTCCGGTGTAGAAACTTCATCTGCTTCGGCGTCTTCTCCTTTTCCTAGATCAGCTTCAGCTTCTTTCTCTCTGTTGGCGATTTCCTTCAACCTTCGCTGAGCTCTGGTTTGGATGGCGTTAACTTCTTCAGGATTAATTCCAATTTCTTTCCTTCTACCTTCAAGCAATGCAGCAGTTCGATTTCCTAACAGATATCTGCCTTGATCCAATGGGTTCTGAATCACAGCTGCTTTTGTGAGAATATTCCCCAACTCACATTCTATCTCTACTTCAGCAATTGGTAGGCATGACATACTTTCATCCAGAAGATGCCGCACCCAAACTTGTTCTCCAGTCATCATATCTGAAGTAACATACTTCTGGCAGATCACATCAATAGTTGAACCAGTGTCTCTGAGAATAGACATGTCTGTCCCATTCACTTTTCCAGACAGGATAAAAGGATCCAATAACTTGTCCTCTGAACTGTAAGTTATTCTATTTACAGAAGCAGTTGGGGTTGATTTCTTCTTTAATTCAGGACAATTTGGTCTCAAATGCTGAGTTGAGTCGCATTCATAACAACGTAACTGCCTTCGTGTTTCCGAATTTTGTTCATTCCTGGAATTTCTCTTAATCTCTGGTCTACCTTGAACTTGATTTCTGAAGGGAGTAGAGTTTTCTATTTTGGCTTTGGAATCAACTGGAAGTTTTGTTCGCCATTTAGGAATATTCTTTTCCCCATTTCTCTCGGGAATTTTTCTTTTAAAGTTCCCATGAACGTTGTCATAAGCATCAAGTTTTGAAGCTAGTTCTATAGGAGAAGTTATGTTTCCCCATTCTTCCACGAAATGATCCTTCACTTCGTTAGGCACACGACGCTTCAACTGGTCCACCACCATAAGACCCAAAAGTTGTTCGTAAGTAGTTATTTCTAAGCCAGTCACCCATTCTTGACAGTAATTGTGGAGTTCATATGCAAAGTCACTCCATGTAGATTCTGCATTTTTTTGGTGTCGAACAAACATCTGCCTAAATCTCTCTGGACTTAACTTAAATCTCTTAAGAAGCAGCTTTTTAACATGGTCATATTCTTTTGCCAATTCAGATGGCTCACGGGCAATCAATTGGGTTATGTCAGATGGTAACAGTCCTATCAGATGAGATACCCAATCCGTCGATGGGATCCCAGCCCATTCTGCTTGTCTTTCAAAGAGTAACAAATACAGACTGATGTCAGTTTGTTTATCATCACACTTTTGCATGAGGTGTCGAAGCTCAACTCTTGATCTTTGTGGATCATTTTGCATAACTATAGGTCCTCTTTCCGATTCCAACTGGAGTTTTTGCAACTCGTGTTCTTGTTGTAGTTTTATTCTTTCTTGTTCTTGTTCAAACTTTTCTTTTTCAAGTTCACGTTGCAATTTCAGTCTTTCTTGTTCTTGTTCGAATCTTTCTTTTTGTAGTTCTGCTTCCTCACGTTCTTTCCTACTCTCCATTATTACAATTATCTGTTCCTTAATGTAATCTTCGTCATAATTAACACTTGTAGTGATTAATTTCTTAAGATCTACCAGTTTAAGACCAGGTGTTACTCTTTCACCTAACTCTTCTGCTAACACCCTCAAATCTTCTTTCTTAGCACGACCCAAAAAAGACATTTTTAAATGTAATAATTTACTAGAGAATTTATATTCTTCACCCAACACAGAACACCCACAAATTTATAATTATTCTTGTAAATATAATATAAATTTTATACCACTTAACCACTACAAAATATTCAAGTATGAAAATTTATCATAGAACAGGAACATAAATGTTTTAAAAAGAATTCAACATTTTTACCACTTAATTTCAGCAATTGCAATTTTTTAAAACTCAAATCAAATTAATTGCATCTAGTAGGGTGGGTAAAGCTATTTCAAATCACAGAGTTATTAGGGCCGGTGTACCCCAGGGGAGTATCCTGGGCCCAACACTCTACAATCTTTATACATCAGATTTCCCTACTTTTCATGACGATAGACATTGCCTCACTGCATTTTATGCAGACGATACTGCAATTGTCACAACTTCTATCAGACCTCAGCAGACCTTGAATAATCTCCAAAACAAAACTGTTCACATTGAGGAATGGTGTGCCAGATGGAAAGTTTCCATCAATGCTAACAAATCCCAAATTCTCTGCATTAAGGCTAAAAATAAGCTTAAAGGTCTTAATAACTCAGTCACCCTTTTCGGAGAAACTATCCCCATCGTCCAAATTGCTAAATACCTTGGTGTCACTATCAATAACACTCTCACTTGGTCTGACCATGTCAAGAAAGTAAACAACAAATCCTGTGCTGTTTTAAACAGACTTTGGCCTATTCTAGGAAAAAATTCTTCGCTTTCCCTCAATTACAAGAGGAGTATATACTTGAGTACCATCAGACCAATTTTCACTTACGCTGCACCTGCATGGAACACACACAATGCTAGAGATGCAGTTAAGCTGCAGAAAATACAAAACAAAGTTCTGAGAGGTATTGTAGACGCCTCTAGATTTGTTAGGAACGACCTTATCCACAGGGATTTAAGAGTACCAACAGTGGCTGAACATTTAGCTAGTTTAAATATTACTTTCTTTAGGAAGGCTCTTAAAGCTGACCCTGTAATTAGCAACTGTTTCGACTATGTGATAGTAAAGGAAGATGCAGAGTACCGCCCGTACGCTGCATTCTGCTTGTCAGATGCCACTCTAGCCAAAAAATTCAATTAATTAGTTAGACTTTTCTAATTTGCTCTTGTACATAGTTATTCCCCAGTTACCTGGAGTTTAAAATATTTAACCTGCGCAGCGTATTTTATTGCCCTTTTTACTTATACAGCTTGTTTTCATAGCTTTTGACTCATTTTACTGTACATAGTTTTTCCCCAGTTTCGGAAAAAAAAAAAAAAAAAAAGAAGAAAAAAAATATTTAACCGCTTCTTATTAAGTGCATTTTTTTGTATTGTATGTTTGTTTTTGTCCCGTCCGTCCCCTTTTTTATTTAATTGTTTAATGTGCCATTCATATTTACCCCACTGAATTACCGCCCTTCGGGCTCCATTTCGATAGGTGGAACAGTGCCTCCGGGCTGGCTCCACCATAAAACCATTATTATAGTTATAGTTTTTGCATCTAGTTTAAGTATATAGCAATCACATTTTTTTTTTTTTTTAAAAAGAGAACATGAAATAGAATATCCAGAAATAAACTTCAGATCAAGAACAAAAAATATCTAGAACTAGACTTCACTTAAAACCAAATCTTTTACAACTTGTAACTAAAATTAGATTCAAATTACTTTTGTTTTAGTAATTTCCAATTCTTCGAAACGTTAGCACAAACCCAAAGCATTTGTTATAACTGGTACCTAAATAAGTGTTCTTGTTACAAGAATCTTACCAGATATTATATTATGGTATATATATAATTATAGTAGCACAAATAATCAAATATAGCATTAAATTCATACCATGTTAAAAGAAGACCTTCAAAAGATATAAATTCAAATACTATCATTATTTAAATGCATGTACCAGATACTAAACAAAACTAGTTTTAAATAAATTTCAAAGAACTTAAAATCAACTATGAAGCTGAAAATCATAAAATACAATTATTTTCACTTTAATTGTAATTATATCCGAGGGCCGGATAATTCCTTTTATTTTCTTCACCAGAAAATGGACTTGCTCCACCACCAGTTTTAAAATCACTCTTGATCTACGATGAGTAAATAATTATAACTCATGTCAGATGAGGCAAATTAATCACTTGAATACTGCACACAAATGATATATGTACACACTCCACAAGTAATCATTACATTATTTTCATTTGAAATATTGCACACAAACGAAACTAGAACCTTTCTCGGAACCGAAACTAAACACCTCTTGACTAACTCAAGCACTAAATACCAACCACAAATTAGCACTTTCGATAAATTACACTTGAATTACAAACATTGAAACTCGCAACGTATCACCAATCTTGAAGTATTGCACTCCATTTAACCACTTTGAAAACAGAACTTATGATTCACGAAGCACTAAACACGAACACCACTCTTGAATCAAAACACAACAAAATCTTCAGGATGAAGTGGTTTTTCTTTTCTCAGGACAGGATGTCACTGGTGATCTTCAGGACGAAGAAAAATTATCAATCTGGACGGATGTCCATCAAAATCTGTAGAAACAGAACTTGTCATTCACTAATGCTGACAACGAAACACAAACACCACTCTTAAAAGAAAAAACACACAATATCTTCAGGATGAAGGGGTTATTCTTTTCTCAGGACAGGATGTCACTGGTGATCTTCAGGACGAAGAAAAATTATCAATCTGGACGGATGTCCATCAAAATCTGTAGACCGGATGTCCACACTGAATCGAGGCTTTTCAGTTAATTTAATAAGCAAATTGCAATGCTTACCATTCTACACGACGAGTGTCCATACTCGGACATTTATAGGTTTCAGCAAACACAAGAAATATATAAGCAAGGCTTGCTTAATATTCCACACGATGGATGACCATCAGGTACTCTTCGCGCCAAAATAACGGTCGTTATTCATTTCGTCGTTAAAATAAAACTTACAGTTCTTTTTCAAAACAACGGTTGTTTCAGGTTCAAAAATCGCACCGCTGGAACCAATCTTTGCTGTGGTATCGTGGTCGAGTAAAAATTTCATTTTGAACGAAAACAAAACACATTTATTTTAAGAACTTCACAAGGAGCAGGTGTTAGTGTTCCATTTCTGAATCGTCTGTCCTCTCTCGTCTCTCACAGGAGACTAATAAAAAAAAAACATAAAAAAAATACAATCTTCAAATAACTGTTTTGTGGCGCCCTCTATATTTTACAACAGCAATTAACAGTTACAATACGTTACAACTCCCGGTATTTAAGAGACTATGGTTGGTATAGAGGAACCATAAGATATAAACATACAAAAGAGTACATTTTGTTTCTTCCAAATTCCGGAAATAATGAGGAAAAAAAAAATTAAATATAAGGCAAATATTGGAAATGTTATATTGAGTTATAAATATATAAATCAAGATCTCATACCTGATATCTAATAATTAAAAAGCAAAGCATTTTCCAGGAATTGAAAAAACAACACAAGAAAAAAAAAATATTAACGGGAATAAATCCTCAATATTCCTAGGCACCACGTAGGTTCAAAAATCAGCTTTAAAAACAAAAAGAAAACACACAAGAGACTGAAAAAGAAATTTAAAAAAAAAAAAAAAAATGCACATAAGAGCACAAAAAATAGTTTTAAAATGGTATATGTGCTTTTTTTCTGCAAATGTATACCTCTCCAATTTTTTTTTTTTTTTTTTAAATCAGGTGAGTGAGTAAGTGCACTCCCTTACACCCTCCTGCCAGCGTCCATACACATTCTGCCAGCGTCCATATACATATATATATATATATATATATATATATATATATATATATATATATATATATATATATATATATATATATACATCAATTTCGACAAGAAAGAAGAGAGATACTGGACACAAATAAGTAAATTCATTATTTCACTTCCTCACACGTACTCTGTAAGTCCATTAGTTTATGCAGCCTTCAGATCTTCATTCCTAGATTCGCATTTCCTTTGCATTGTAGTATTGTACGAAGCATCATTGAAAATTATTTTCATGAAACAAAATACAGAGTGAGATTAAAGTCCTATACATTCGGTTTTTCAAGTACATTTGGTTATAACACAGTTGAAATGACATTGTTTTTTGTGTTTGGTTCGATAAAAATGGGATAAAATGGACTGTAAGAAATTAAAGAGTTCGTGGTTTTTCTAATGTTTAATTCTCCACATAAATTCAATATTTTGTTGAGGTCGAGTCTATTGGTAGCGAAATAATAGAAAAGATAAGTTAATTCCTTGAATGATGGGGTTGCCAAAAGGTTTGAAATAGAAGGCGCCAAGTAGGGTCAACGAAATGAAAGAATGCCAATTTGGTGATTGAAATCTATCTCGCTCCAGACACACAAGCATAAACAGGTATCTCAGAAACCAGCACATTTCGAATCATCCATATAAGTGTTGACCATGCTTGTGTAATAAAAAAAAAATTAAAAAAAAAAAAAAAAAAACGCATTTGAACACGTTTGGTAAAAGCAACGATTTACTGTGGAGAATTCGCTGCCACTCAAACCATTTGAAAATTGAGTATTGCAATCGCAATACCAAAAACTTAAAAAAATAAATAAAAAATTACTAGTTTATTTTCAAAACAAACTTTGAAAGCAGAATATACTTGCAATTTAGTCCCAATATAAAATGCCAATTTTGTGTACAGTGCCCCTGGACATGTCTGTTAACAGTGACCAAATGTCCCAAAATTTAATAAAAGTACTACTAATTACTAGCGATAAATTACATGGTTTATAATTGTAATTTACCCTAATTGTTAAAATGCACGAATAAATTGTCTGTAATATAGTGGCGACCCGTGGTCGAAAATTTTAGTGCAGCCGGAAACAAGCGACTGCCAACAACCCCTCCCCTCACTCCCAATCACACACTTTCCAAAATCATGTGCAGTCACACTTGAACTTTTTTTTTAATTTGTAATTTTAAAAATAGGGGTTTTTTTTGCACTTAAAAGTACATAATTAGTAATGATGTTTAAATGAAAAAAAAAAAAAAAAAATCAATTTTATTAAAAAATTAATTAATATCTAACTCTTTATAATTAGCATATTTTTGAACAGTGATGATTACTCGAGTTTTATGGGATCAAGAAAATAAATTATGTTGGAAATTGTTCGCAATATCATTCTTAATGTTATGAACCTCCATCTAGTTTCTAGAATTTAGAGTTTTTTTAATAGAATTTAGTTAACATTGCAAGTAGGAGAAAGAAAAAAAATTGCAATTTTTCTAAAAACTTTTGCATTTATTAACCTAGCAAAATTCATTTTTTCTTTTCAATCAATTTGACTGAGGTTCAAAACATAATAGTTAATGCAGATTTGAATTTTCAAATTATTTTTTTTTTAAATTATCTCAAACTTCAGTTACCACTGTTTAACTGAAGTTTCACATGCCAGAAACATCATTTTTTAGATAATGAGTTTAAAATAAATTTATTTTTAGAACAACAAACTAATAAAATAACTCTCTAGCCTTCAGGTGATACCATTATCTTGCAAAAATTCCATCTAGAGATTATTTTAAAGCAGAAATTCTCAAGGGCAGCTGAAGTCGGAAAATCTCTGCCTTGGCTGCCTCGCTATACATTACGTAGAGGGATGGCTCTATTGGTTATCATGTCAATTTCGCAGCCGAAACGCGTTTCAGGAACACATGGGCTGCCGTTCTGAAAGTTAACCTTGTTTTGAAACGTGTTTTTTTTTAGTGAATTGAGTATTGAGGCAAGAAGTTTGCTGTTTTTCAGATTTTCTTACTCTTACCGTAGAAATTGGATCTTCATTTTAAAAATTTATAAAATTAATTATTAATAATTTCAGTTTTGAACTAATAAATTTAGATGCAGCCCGGCCATATTGACTGTAGTGCACGCGCCGCCCCTGCTGTAATAATCAAATGTAAGATGTTTGCATCATAGATAATTCACGCAAATTCTTTAACACTCAAACCAATGTTTTGTTTCAATTTGCGCAAAATAATAACATTTATAACATAACATTATAGAATAAAAACAATTAATCAAATCATTCTGCATAGTTTTGATTAAAAAACATAAAACATATCCCTTCGTTTTGGCCTCTAAGTGTAGTTCTTGTTTACTTAAAAATAATACTGCTTTGATGAGTATTTGCATGAGCTGCCTTTTTATTTAATCCACTAATATCTAGCAACTATTTCAAACGCTCTTTTTAATTCTGACAATCAAACATGGCCAGCAAAACAATTTTTGTAAATAAACAAGTACGAATTTCATACCTTGCTTTTGCTTTTATTTAGGGTTGGAACAAGGCCTCTCCATGTTTCAACATGACATTCGATTTAGTTTTTTTTTTTTTTTTTTTTTTTTTTAACCGTTCACTTTCACTCAAGCTGATTTTCAAGTTGAACCAATCAGCTCATCGAATTCTTAAGGGCTACCAAAGTAGGAATAAATTCTGATCTGACAGCCCGGCTAACACATTACTTGGATGGAAGACTCTATTGCTTTTCATTGGTTATTACTATGGCAACGGGTGGCAAAGTCGAACCCCGAAACGCGTTTCAGGGTCACGTGACTGCTGTTCGGTAGAAAATCACTTTGATTGGAAGCGGTTTTTTTATTTCGTGAATTATTTAGGCAAGAAAATTTGCTGTTTATCGGATTTTATCTCACTTACCGTTGAAATCGGATCTTCACTTTAGAAAATTGTGAAATACATAATTTTAGTTTTGAAGGAATAAATTTAGATGCATCCCGGTTGTACTGACTGTAGTGCACGAGCCGACACTGAGTATTACTGTGGAAATCTAATTGCAAAGTCTAGTCTGTTCAGTCTTTTTTTCCCCTTTTTTTTTCAATATCTAGAAATTGTTCGTATTTTTTTCCAAGGTGAGAAACATTCCTTTATTGAACAATTATCAGTACTAGACTGGATGTGTGCTGGAAGAAAAGTAGAATAAAGAAAAGGGAGAAGAATAAAAAAGTTTTAAGAAAATGTGAACGAACGGGAAGGGTGGGAAGGGCGATGCGTCGAGGTGAGCTAGTTTCCCTTTACTTCCATCCCACTAATCGTCACCACTGCAGATACATATATTTTGAAATTAAATCTTCGCTTTAAAAACAACAAAATAAAGTTAATTAGAATTTTTGTATAAAAAAAAGTTTTAAAACGTTACATAATTATTTTCAAAGAATAATTTCTGTAGAGGATCGAGGAGTTCCACTTTTCTGTTTCATAATCTGCTATATTCGTATACCTTTTTTCAGTCATCTAATCTACAATTGAGAATCGGTGAATGGTTTTAATCGTGATAATGTACTTTGAATTTTAGAAAAACATCTAATTAATAATCTCATAAATATTAAAAACAATTAGGTCTACGTGTAATTTTAATGCGTAGGTTCTTTTCAAAATAGCTTTTTGCCAAGCCGCATATGTAAGAAGCATTATTTCTACAATTTCTACATTGATTTGTGGAGGTTAGCAACAAAAGCATTTACTCATAATTGTAATGTAAGTTAAAGTTTGTTCGTCTCCGCGTAGTTCTATTGACAGTATATTCATAACAAATTTTTCATCCAGATCTTTTACTCAAAAATGAACTCTGATGTAAACCGAAAAGGTTCGTTACGCTTTCTTCTATAATGCAATAATTTAAATCTTTCATTTATGTTTTTCTCTGTTTCGTAATTAATATATTGCTTTTCGTGTCTAGTAATGGCTATTCAGGCTAAGAAAAAACGATCGAAGGGCCCAAAATCAAAACTTAAAAGTCGTCCAGAGAATGCAGAATCTAGAAAATTGTAAGTTTCTTTTGTTCCTACATTTTGCCTTTTCTGAAATTGACCGAAGTTGCTTAAGAACGTTGCGGTTTGTGTGTTTTTTGTTAAGGTTTTACTTGAGTTTATATTTTGAAATTCAATATCTCGTGCGGTTTTTTAAATTCTAGCAATTAGAAGGTCATATAAATGTCTATTGTTCATAGAAATATTTAATTTTTTTTTATTATGGCTCATATTTTAAGGTAGTAGTATTGCTTAATATATTTTACCATATATTTTAGGGCTATACAAAGCTTAATTTGTAATTTGGCTAAATATGAATAGTGTTATGTATGAAATCAGTATCATTAGTTTGTGAATATCTATGGCGCTTAGCGTAATTCAAATTATTGGAAACTTATTTACCTATATTTTTGAGTAAATCTTGAAATGTTATTCAGTTTAAAGCGGCATTTGAACCTCTTTGTTTATGTTTGATATACTACATGTTTCACAGGAGAAATATAAGAAGAAAGTTTTATGATTTGACAAATTTTTTCACAGTTTTAATTATTTTTCTGTTTATAATTATGGTAATAATTCTGCCAATGAAATTTAGAAGCTTTTTGTGACAATGTCGAATATCTTCTATAATGTACTAATGGCTCCATGTTATCCAGTCTTTTAATGAGTTCTAATGTTCCTATAATGTGAATTTTACTTTCTTTCTACTTGCACATATTTTATTATTTTACTTAAAAACAAGCAGTTTGATACCCAATATATTTGTGATAGTTTATTTGGAATCTCAAGGGAAGCATTTTGTTGTTTCCAGCAATCTCAACATGATCTTGATTGACATTATATATTATTTAAGTATTTCTATATTTATTTGCATTGGAATGTAAATTTTTTTAGGGGTCTGTACCCACTGTAAAAGCATGATACTACTCAAAGTAAAATGCAACAGATTTTTAATTAATTACCTATATAAATTAAATATATATATATATTTTTCAATTATCCTTACTTCAGTTTTAAAGCATAGTTTATAATCATGTCACAGCTAACAATTATAATATTGCTTTGCAATGTAAATTGTGTTTGACAATTTTAATTTCTGCTGCTTTGTAAGTTGCAGCATCCAATAATAAAAAAATACTTCATCACTTAAAATGTTATGATAGTTAAGTAAACTTAATATTTATTATTTTCTTTTCAAAATATTTATCTTGTGCATTAAATAATGGTATACCTATGCTTGGCTTGTACATAATTTAATATCAGTCCACTGTTCATTTAGTGAATAGTGACCTCCTGATTTTGTTGCGCCTTCAGGTTGATATATTTTTTTTTAAATCTCTTTTTACTTCCATGGGTACTCTACCGTCAACAGGGTGCCATATAAAAATCTCCAATTTGCGAATTCAGGGGGGTGGCATTTGTTTTGAGGAAAGTGAGAGTGGTGCTATTTTCCATATAAAGTGCAGAAAAAGCACTATTTTTAAAGAAAAAGGGCTGGTGGGGCATGCCGCTCCTTGAAAAACATCTAGGATGAACTCTGCTTTAGCTGTCCCCTCCTAGTGGGAATTCCCCATTACAAGGATAAACCTCTTTATGACTTGACTTATGAATGGGGTTGACTGTACCGAGTACCAACACAGCGACTGAGATCTATTGTACTGAAACCCCCTATTTGATCTAAAGAAGACCGGTTGCTGAATTAAATTTCAGTATAGACCTGATTGGAAAAAATACATGTGTAGAGCTCTCCTCTGTCATACGACATCCCTTGCATAGTGGGTCATCTACAACACCTAGCAGATTAAGATGTCTATTTAAGGTGCAGTGTCCAGTTAAAAGGCCTACAGCAACCTTTATTTCTCTTCTGCTCAATTTTAATAGCTCCCTCGATCTAATCCAGGGTGACCGTTGATTGAGCTCTTTGGCTTGTCTTTGATCTTTAGATTCAAGCCATGCTTGATAGGATTCAGTCAATAAAAAGCTTTTGATAGTTTTCTTGAATGCATTGTGGGGCAGACCCAAAACAGGTTCTTGACCGACAAAGAATAATTTAGATCTTTGTTTAGCTAATTTGTCTGCCATTTCATTACCTTCAATATCACAGTGACCAGGGACCCAGAGAAGAGTCGCCTTGTTTCCCTCAGCCAGGTCTTCAAGTGCATTGTGGCATTCCCACACTGCTTTAGAGGTAAAGCAGTGACTCTTTAAGGCCTTTAGTGTAGCTTGGCTGTCAGAGAAAATCTTTTTGACCCTCTTAACAACCCCCCTATCTAGACAGTTGTAGGCAAAGGCTGTGATTGCAAGAACCTCAGCCTGAAATACAGTAGCCAATTTGCCTAGAGAGAAAGATAGCTTTATTTTTCTGTTAGGACAGAAGACACCTGAAGCAGTGCCATAAGATGTCTTTGAACCATCTGTGTACCAAATTTCATCTCCTCTCCTGGTCAGATTGGAGGGAAATCTCCAGTCCTCTGGTCGGAAAGATAATATTGTATTTGACTCTAAAGCAATATTGCTTTAACATCCAGTCAGATCTCATTGTTAGACAGGGATGTTCTTTTACCTGTGACTGAATATTTTTAAACAAAGGTAATTCATAGGATGTTTTCCATAAACCCATGAGTTTTAGCCATCGTGAGCACAAAACAGCCTCTAATTCCACTTGTTTATGTAGTGGTAAAAAATCTAAGAGAATTTCTAGACTCTGTGAGGGAGTAGTTCTCATTGCACTTGTAATTGCAATGGTTGCCATTCTTTGTAAACTAGTGAGTTCTTTTTTCACTGTTTCATTATGGGTTCTATTTCTCCAGGCAATGGCCTCATAAGATATCATTGGAGTAATCACTCCCGTATATATCCAGAGAACCATTTTTGGTGACAAACCCCAATTATTTCCAATGGCACGTCTGCAGGCCCAGAACACTCGTTTGGCCTTGCTGGTGCTGTATTGGAGATGCGGCTTCCATGTCAAGGTTTTGTCAAAAATAACCCCTAGGACTTAACCTCATCTGAATATGCAAGTGGTTTCCCAAAGAATTTTACTGTTTGCATATCATGTATTCTTTTCCTAGTGAACACTGTTAGGTTACTCTTGCTGGGGTTAACCGACAATCTTACCTCTTTGCACCATTTTTCTACCTTTTTTAGAGCAGGGCTCATGAGGTGAGTTACAGTATTCTGGAATTTACCTCTTACGACCAGTGTTATGTCATCAGCATAACCTAGACAATGCAGGCCCAAAAAATTTATCCTGTTTATGAGCTCGTCAACCACTAGACTCCATAGTAGTGGTGACAGCACTCCTCCCTGTGGGCATCCTTTACATTTCTCCACAGTGAGTGCGTCTCCCAAAAGGGAGGTTTGAGCCATTCTGGTTTCAAGCATTTTTTTACCCAAGTACATAACGCTTGAATTAACATTTCTTTTGAGAAGGGCATTACTGATTACATTCGTTGGAACACTATCAAAAGCCCCATCAATATCCAGAAAGGTCGCCAGGGCTATTTCCTTTCCATTGACTGCTCCATCTAGTACCGTAACAAGGTCATATAGGGCGGTCTCTGTAGATTTTCCAGGTTGATATGCATGTTGAAATCTCGATAAGGGTTTAGCTTTTAAAACCTCGTCTTTGATATACCTGTCAATCAATTTCTCCAGAGTCTTAAGGAGGAAAGATGTCAGGCTAATAGGTCTGAAGGCTTTGGCTTTTGTAGCATGCCTTTCCTGGTTTGCGTATAAAGATAACTTTACAGGTTCTCCATGCATGTGGTATATAGCCGTATACTATACATGATCTAAAGATTCTGCATAGATGTAGCATAATAATATCTTTGCCATGTTGGAGTAGAGCTGGTATAATATTGTCAGCCCCAGGTGATTTGAAGGGCTTAAACGAATTAATAGCCCATGCAATTCTATTTGGAGTAATTATACTCTTTGCCATTACCCAGTCCTCTTTTATACTACGTGATAGTGTAAGATTGGAAATGGCAGGCATGTCACTTGAGTTTGCGACTATGGAGTCAGGAAAATGTACTCTAAGCATTTCCGCTAATGTACTTTTGCCATCTTCGGTGTATGTGCCATCTTCCGTGTATGTGCTATCATCCTTCCTGATGGAACCCAGTTGGCACTGATTATCCTTTGACAGGATTTTGGTCAGTCTAGCTGTACTGGACATATTGTCCGCTCGGCCACAGAAGTCTCTCCACGATTCTTCTTTACTTTTCCTAATGGCCTTATTATAGCTGGTGAGTGCATCTTTATACTTTGACCACTCACCTGTTTTTTTGGCTCTGTTATAGAGCTTTCTGCAGTTTTTTCGTAATGCACTAAGGTTTTTATTCCACCAAGGAACTCGCCTTGGTAACCCAGTTGTAACAGCTTTACAATTTAACTGGTAGGCAAGGAGGATGGACCATTGTACAGAGTCAACCGCCAGCTCCAGGTCCACCAGTGAAGGAAAATTAAAGCTCTTACTTTCTAGGAGAAGCCGAAGGTCCTCCCGATAGGAATCCCAGTTGGTGTGTCTGGGATTCCGCCTTTCCTGCTGAATATTTAATGCAGGGCCTGTAATGGACATTTGGATTAGTTTTATGGTCTGATAGTGTAATACACTATCTTGCCAAAAGTATCCGGACACCCCTTAAAAAAGTGGTTCTGGCGAGTGACGCAATTGGATACGTAATTGAAAGCTATAAAAGTGTTGGTAGTGGTTTGTCAGATTGTATTTATGCGTTTGTGGGGCAATGAGTAAGTCAAAGGAGCTTAGTGAGTTTGATCGTGGCAGAATAGTGGGATGCCACCTTTGTGGGAAATCAGTTTGTGAGATTGTGGATATTCTACAGAAGCCTAAATCCACTGTGAGTGATGTAATTGTGAAGTGGAAACGTCGAGGCAGTGAAACAGCAGAAAAACGAACCGGTAGGCCGAAAACACTTGGTGAACGCAGACGCAGAACTCTGAAAAGGGTAGTGAAACAAAATTTCAAGTCCTCGTTGGTGGGAATTTCTCAGGAGTTCCAAAGTTCATCAGGCTTAAGTGTTAGCAGCAGGACTGTCTATCGAGAGTTAAAAGACTTGGGATTCCATGGTCGTGCAGCCGCTCACAAGCCGAACATCACTCCACAGAATGTGAAGCATCGATTGCAATGGTGTAGAGCTCACCGTCATTGGACTGTGGACATGTGGAAAACTGTTCTTTGGAGTGATGAATCTCGCTTTACAGTCTGGAAGTTGGATGGACGCGTCTGGGTTTGGCGGATGCCCGGCGAACGTTTCTATAGTGACTGCATTGTGCCGACTGTTAAGTTTGGTTGTGGAAGCATAATGTTGTGGGGGTGTTTCTCGTGGTTTGGCCTGGGTCCGCTAGTTCCTGTGTTGGAAACATGAACTCTGAGATGTATGTGGACATTCTGGACAATGCTGCACTCCCAACTCTATGGCAATATTTCGGGGAAGGGCCCATTTCTCTTCCAGCCGGAAAACCACTCCATTCACACATCAAGGCTTGCACAGACGTGGTTTGACGAAATGGGTGTTCAAAAACTGGACTGGCCATCTCAGAGCCCCGATCTAAATCCCATAGAACACTTTTGGGACGAATTAGAGCGCAGATTACGAAGCCAACCAAATCAACCATCTTCACTGCAAGCACTCACTTCAGCTGTGATGGACGCCTGGAAGGCAATCCCTATGGTCACCTATCAAAAATTGGTGGAAAGTCTTCCCAAACTTGTGCAAGCTGTCATCGATGCAAAAGGGGGACCAACATCATATTAATATGTGCCTCAGGACGCTCTAAGTCCATACCACTGGGGCCGACCAAACGGTATAGTGGTTAGCATACTAGCTTCTAGACCGCGAGGTTGCGGGTTCGAGTCCCGTGTTGGCATGGGTGTTTGTAAATGTATGTTGGCTTGTCTAATGACGAATGTTTCGGCGCATTATAGCCCTCGTGTTGCTGACGGCGCCAGATAATCTGAATACAACCAACCAACCATACCGGATATTTTTGGCCAGATAGTGTATTGCTCAATCGTACGGTACGAAATGACTTTGAAGAAAGGTCATGAATTGAAATTTTAACTTAATTCTCTTATACTGATTTTAAATTATATTAATCAAAATTGGAAATGTTTTACAATAAAGTTAAATCTTTATTGTATTGCTTTGTTCTGTGGTATTTTTATGAACTTGCTTTATTCGAAATATTTTACAAAATTGCTTCATTATTTGTTTTTTGGTATTCCACTGACTTTAAGCCATAGTTTTCCACAATGTTTAAAGTCGCATTTTTTCAAAGGTACTCAGAGTCATACCTGCCAACTTGTACGAATCATCCGTACAATGTACGGATTTTTACTAATTTGTACGGGTGTACGAACAGCTAAAAAAATCGTACGGATTTCACAGTACTTTTCGTTTTTTCCCTAAAACCGTTTTTTTTTTTTTTTTTTATAAATATTTTTTTAAGTCACCAACGAAACCGAAACGATTTTCCAAAGCTGCCGCGTCCGTCAAAATATTTATTCACACTCCAAGATTGCGCATATGTTCAGCACTAAAGCGCGTTGGCGAGGATGCATTGTTTTCTTTTCTGTTGCCGACTAGATTTGGCAAATCAAACCACTGCTTCGATTTTTCGGGCTTTACAGATTAATAAAGAAGCAAGAAACCGAAAGTGCTTTAGTTTTTTAATTCTACCTTCTTTTGGACTGGACTCCAAAACGTAAATAATAGTACTGGACTTGCGCGTAAATAATAGCACTAAACACGGCGCCGGGGGTGCACTGTTTTCATTTGTGTTGCCAACGGGACCTGGCGAACCAAACAACTATTGCTTTGCCTCAGACTTAAGGGATTAACAAAGAATCTGAAAACCAAAAATGCTTTAGATTTTGGTTCTTCCTTCTGTTTGGACCGTACAATAATGTTGCGCGTATATAATAAAAGTACTTAAGCGCGGCGCCGGAAATTCATTGTTTTCATCTGTGTTGCCGACGGGATTTGGCGAACCAAGCAACTGTTTCGTTGTCTCGAACTTTAGAGATAATAAAGTAGAAAACTGAAAGTGCTTTAGTTTCTTTTTATTCTTTCTTCTTTTGGACCGTACTCCAACGCTGCGCACTAAATCGCGACGACGACGTTTTCAATTGTTTTGGCGGCACTCACCGAACGACTGTTTCGTTTTCTCGGACTTTAGAGATTAAAGCACTTTCGGTTTTCAGCTTCTTTGTTAGTCTTAATTATTTATTTTAAAATATCCAAGTTAAACAATCCTGGTGTAAAATTCCAGAAAATATCAAGTTTTTTGGAGTTTACTTCAAACCAAGCGGTTTACTTCTAATCATCAGAAATTCAAACAAAGAAACAAATTTTGCATTCTGCTCTATCTATGCATCTGATATTAAGATTTCTCATGGAGGATTTACTGATGTCGAAGTTCATATCAATTCTAAAAAGCACAGTGACAACATCAAATGTAATAATACGAATTCGAAAGCCTGCATAATTGATATTTGTGCGTGTGATTAAACACTTTGAATACCACCAACTCATTGTATGTTTCACTAGAGTTTTTGTGTCATAAAGCATGTTTTATTTAGGTGTAATGTAGACTAAATCTTAAACCTCATCAGAGATTTCATCGTAAAGTTTAAATTTGATTTATTTTTAAATCCAAGTTAGTTTTTTTATTTTATAATTTCCATTTTGTGCTAAAATGTAACAATTTGTTATATTTGAGAGCAATTTAATACTATGCAATTTTTTAAATTTTTTTTTGCATTTGTAATAGAATTTCTATTATTTCTATATTACATTCATAAATATTGTCGCTATTTGACTTTCCATGAGTCATAGGAATGCAAATATTTGTTTCGTAAAAATTGTACTAATTTGAAAATGACAATGTTGGCAGGTATGCAGAGTTGTAAACATTTCATAAAAATGTAGAACACATCCTAATCAACCCAGCAAAAGTATATTGCTCAACTTTGTACACACTTTTTTTTACACAACAACTTTTTCGAAAAGGTGAACTTTTTGAAATATATGGTTTTGTGACATTATCGTACATTGTAGATGTTCAGACATTTCTTTGGTTTTCTCAAATTAAATCTTCTTATTGACATGTCATCCTATTAGCATGATGTGAACCAATACTACTGGCGCAACTCATAAATCTCGCATTCTTTTTCTGCTGTGTTATGCATACAGTGATAATGAAAATGAAAGTTTGTTATAACTTGAATATTTTTTTAACTTGCAGCCTTTAATCTTATTGTCTGATCTTGCTTAAAGATTTTCACTGCAATACTTTCAATGAGAATTTACTGCAAAAGAGTTTAAAACTTATTACCATATATGCTGCACAATTAATCAGGTAGAAATTTTAGAGTAAAGAAGCTTCGTTAGCATGCAATGTTGTATATATATGCTACATACCAGCATTCCCGGTGGCAGAAAATGCGAGACGGGAGACGGACGTCGCAGATTTTTCAACAGCCTGCAGATCATTTTGCAAATCTAATTTAAAATTTAAAAAAATAAAATTTTAGTCCGATTTGTAAGTTGGGTGATTTGAGTCAATGCGCGTGCACGATTTCATGGAGATTGTATAGAAACGTAATGAGTTCTATTTGCTTTCGCGCGTTAGTGTGTAACTTCGCTAAAAGTTACGCTGATGTAAGGACCTTTATTACCAGGAATCGCTCTGCTAAGACAAGGGATATCGCCGATATTTACACCGTTGCAATGTTCCTATTCGACAAGTGTTACGCGGATATAATAGTTGTCAGCATCGCTGAGATTTACGTTGTGATAGTCAATTTCGTAGAATGTTACGTCGATAGTGTAATCGTCTCTAATGCATAAATTTCCAGATTTCTACCGATATATTGGGGGCTAATGCCGATATTTACGTTGGTATAAAGGTCATTTTTGCTGATTGTTTTTTTTTTTATGTAATTGCCAATATTTGCGCTGGTAAGGTGGCCGATATTTGCGTTGGAGTAGTGGTAATTTTCACCTAAGTTTAAGCCGTTTTAATCGCAACTATCGGCAAGATTTGCAATGCCGTTTTGGTGTCATTCGTCTTGGCTTGTGCTGATGTGACAGCCGTTATGTCCGTGATTAGTGTGAAGATCTCTTTCACCGTTTGGTTTGAATTTATATAGAATGATTAGAATTTTAATTTAAGATACAATAATTTTAAATATTTCTGTTTTAATATTTAATTTATTTTGCCAAATTTCTATGTTATTGTAAAACGGACATTTTTGATCAAATTGTCGAATACGGAGCTTGTGTATTTTATGCAAACCTAAAAAAAATTAATCTGCAGATTATTTTCTAATATCCAAATTAGTGTCGCAGACTGGCAGAAAAGTTTCTGCTACTGGGCCAGCATTAATTATTTAAATAGGCAGTTAAGATTTTTTTGTGTGTATATTTTTTAGCTGTCCAAGGGCAAAAAAACACAGTTAAATTCATTACAAAGTAAGAAAATCATGCACTAGAGAGATAATTTATAATGTTTGTAATTGGGCGTCACCCCATTGGTAGAAAGTTTAGAGGCACTCATTAAAGAGCCAGTTAAGAAATAGTTTAACTGAAAAATATGGCAACTCATGTTATAAGCATTTTTTAAGGGCCTTTAAATAGGCTATAAACTATTGCTTGATGAGGTACTATTTGTATTAAAATACCTGCAAGTAATGCACTCACAAGAATGATTTTTCCTTATGATGGCATGTTAATCCTTTGGTATTATACTTGCAAATTTCAATCAACAATGAACAAACAAACTTTTTAATTGTTTTTAGTGCAAATGTGGAAGAAACCTTTGTTCTAAAAAGCATATAAAAGAAATTATTTTATTAAAATACTGTAAAAAGAACAGGAGACAAACTTTTGATGCATTAACAAAAGTTTATCTTTATAACTAATTTATTAAATTTTTTTTAACCAAGTGCAATTCAATAAAATGCTAGAAATGCTTTTTTAAAAACTATTGAATAGAGAACATTTAAATTTCTTTTAATGATTTCTTTATTTCTCGAAAAAATTTAGTTAAGCTATTTGTTAAAATACTGAACAAATATATAAAAATACTTATGAATCTTCTAAATAATTTAAATTTGAAGCAAGTCTAAAATTTTGTGAGATGTAAACGAGTGTCCCCTTTACATGTTTCATCATAGGTCGCTAATCATTTAAGTAAATCACTCCATTTACTAGGACCAAGTAACTTCATTATATAGTTATCGTTAATATTTTGTTTTTAGTTTAAAATTTGGTTTAATTTACCCTAATAAGCTAATAAAATTGATTATTTTAAACAATATTGTTCCTAAATAAAACAATAAATGGTATTAAAATTAATTTTACCCAAATCCTTTTTTTAAGCACATTTTCTTCTAATTCTAGTTATTGGAATTGAGTTTAAATCTAAATATGGTAATGTTGGATGTCCATTATAGTTCAAAATCTACATTAAGTTGCATATTTAGATTGTATTATGTTTAAGATGACCTAATAGGTATACAAAACCTCCAACTATTCCAAGAAATTAGAAATTTCATAATTCATTATTTCTCCTTTAACAAGGTCTAGTGTTCGACTAAGTGATTCTGAATTACCATATGAGGATGAAGATGATGAAGAAATTTTAGGCTCTGATGATGATGAGCAGGAAGATCCTCAAGATTATTGTAAAGGTAAAAAACACCAGATTGTGTTTCTGATATTGTTTTTTCTTGAAATGTTTATAATATATTCCTGAAATCTGAATTAAGTTATACTTTTATAACATAGATACTTAAGATAATGCAAATATAATTTTTTAAATCATTTTATGCAGGCGGATACCACCCAGTTAAAATTGGGGACTTGTTTCACAGTCGTTACCATGTTATTCGTAAACTTGGATGGGGACACTTTTCAACCGTGTGGCTTTGCTGGGATTTAATGTAAGTATTCTTCTGCTTCATATTTTCATTTAACTATTCTTTGAAAGAATTATTATTACATAGTTAATTTTTTTTGCCTAAAATTACTTGCAAGAACTGCTAGCATTTTAATTTTATTTTACTTACTATTTAAAATATATTGCTAGTTAATAAATTGAACATGACTTGCAGTCTTAAAAAAAGTGTTTTGCATGTGATACATCCTTGCAAACTTAGTGAGGTTCTTATTATTTTCTGTATCAATTTTAGGGGAAAGAGGTTTGTTGCTCTGAAAGTTGTAAAGAGTGCATCTCATTACACAGAGACAGCTTTAGATGAAATAAAACTGTTGCGTTCTGTAAGTCACCTATTTCTAGGATGTTTTGCATTTTAAAATTTTTATTGTGATTCCAAATATCTAATTATTTTTCCTTCAGGTTCGTGAAAGTGATCCAGACAACTCATTTAGAGAAAAAGTTGTACAATTACTAGATGACTTTAAGATATCTGGTGTCAATGGGACTCGTATCCTTCAAAATATTGTCATACTCTATATTAAACAAAATTTACTTTTTTATTTCGAAATAGCATTAGAAGTACACAGGTTATACATAGAACTAAATAGGAGAGGGGGTATAATAATTCAATCTCTCTGTCTCGTTGTAAAAGTCAGTCTTGGACAAATACATTCCCCCTTTGTAATTTCCAATGTAGATAATAAGTCTTTCAAAAAGACATGTTCAAAAGCTACCTCTTTTGTAGTTTTTTAATCTCATTTACTTATTTGAAGCTATTTTATATCTTAATTTTTTTCAAGTGTATAACTCGAAAAAAGTGTATAACTCAAATGTATGTTTTTATAGTTGACCATAAAGATAACAGATTGGCCACAGAACCTGGAAATCAGGGAAATGTCATGGAACTTTCTGATTCTGGAAAAAATCGGGGAAATGTCGGATAGTTTTTTAAAATTTCACGAAAATCAGGAAAATTTTCTTTGTTTTGAAGACACATTTCCCTGTTCATCCATATTTTGGCGCCATTTTTCCAGAAAATTGTCAAAGGTAATCGTTAGAAGTGTAATGTTACAGAATAATTTTAACTTTTCATTACCGCCAAAACTATTTTAAAAAAAACTGGCATATTATCCCTTTAGCATACATACTCTATTTGATCAGGGTGTCTACGCATCTGGAAAAGTTGGGGAATTTTTCAAAAAAGTTAGCTGTAAAATCAGGGAATTTTTTAGAAAACTATCGGGTAACTTTTTTTCCTGAATTTTGTGGCCACCCTGAATAATATCAATGCCACTTATGAAAAAAAAAAAACCTCGTCAATATCAATAGGGCAGTTCCATAGATTATGAAACCATCATTATTTAATGCCAAGAAGTTTCTCTTTTCAATGGTGTTATTTATATTCAAGTCTAAAAATATCTAGGACTTAAATTGAGTAATTAAAGTACAGCTTACTAAAAATTCTTAAATTTTGAAGTACTCAACTTTATCTTCAGATAGATAATCTCACTTTAAATTATTATTTGTAATTTTTCTAATGTAGCAATGCTGTTGTTATGTATAAATACTATTACATAATACTTAAAAAACCATGATTACTTCGAATCGCGGTTTACTACTCAACTTCCAATGAGTACATAAAATCATCTTTAGGTTTGGAGCTCTAGGATATCATGTTTGTGACAACCCCATTCATGTGCGTGACTACAAAAGAAGAGTCATTTTCGTCTTGTAGGCATTTACAAAAATCAGATAAATATTATAGTAATCTATAATAATAAAACAAGCTGTGTGTCTGTGGATCTATAGAAACCTACTTAAAATTGGAGTAGAGCTCTGAAATTTTCAGCATAAGTAGTTTTGGCCTTCTAATTTTATGCATTATAAACAGAATGTTAAAATTTTAATTAGTTCTTTATTAATTAATTTTTTAATTAATTAATAAATATGTTACAAAACGATATCTAATAGGGCTACAGCTCTGAAATTTTCAACATAAGTATTTTTGGCCTTTTAATCGGACTTTTAAAAAGCAGAATTTTAAATTTTTATTTTGTTCTTTTTTAAATTTTTATTTTGTTCTTTTTTAAATTTTTATTTTGTTCTTTTTTAAATTTTTTTTTAATTAATTAATGAACATTTTACAAAACGATTACTAATAAGGCTACAGCTCTGAAATTTTCAACATAACTAGTTTCGGCCTTTTAATTTGACTTTAAAAAACAGAATTATAATTTTTGTTGTTGTTCTTTTTTAATTAATTAATAATCATTTTACAAAACGACTACTAATAGGGCTACAGCTCTGAAATTTTAAACATAAGAAGTTTTGGCCTTCTAATTAGACTTTTGAAAAACAGAATTTTAAATTTTTATTTAGTTTCTTTTTAATTAATTTTTTTTAATTAATATATATATTAAACGATTTTAATTAGGGCTACAGCTTTGAAATTTTCAACATAAATAGTTGTGGCCGTCTAATTTTAATTTTTAAAAAACCGAATTTAGCATTTTTTTTTTTTTTTTTTTAGTTAACAAATATTTTACAAAACGATTTGTAACTGGGCTACATTTCTGAAATTTTCAACACAAGTAGTTTTGGCCTTCTAATTGGACTGACAAAAAGAATGTTAAAATTTTAATTTGTTTTTCAATTAATTTGTTCACAAAAAGTGACTTCGAATAGGCCTAAATCTCTGAAAGTTTCAAAATTAGTAGTTTTAGCCTCTAATTTTGCTATCCACAAACAGTATTAAAATAATCTTAAAGGGTTGCTGTATTATTGTATTAAAGGGGAATTTTTTTTTCTTGACAAGGAAGAGGCTTCCATATTAAGTCTTTACGTAGCAATTAGATTTTATTGAGTGAAGCGACCTTATGCTTACACAGCAATGAACCTTTCAGCAAGCGAAGCAAGCCTATGCTTGCATAGCAATGAACCTTTTAAAGAGGCAAATAAGCCTGTGTTTATATGTCTATGAACTTTTCAGCGAACAAAGCTAGTTCGATTTTGCATAACGATGAACCTTTCTGCGAGCGAAGCGTCAAAAACTGAGTCCTATACACGAATGACAGATTTCCGCAATGCGAGGCCTCGCATCTAGCTAAAATATTACACATGTTAAAATTTCGTAGTGAAGCACGGGTATTTAGCTAGTAAGTAATATCCTTATCTGGTAACACTAAAATTTGCATTTTTCATTTGGTAACAAAAGAGAAAAGAAATTAATGATTATTATCTAAAGTTCATGAGCAAGATGTTCTTCAAAGAATTGTTTTAAACAACTGCCCTAGAAAATTTAGTTAATTTTTTTTCACAATCTGGTATTGTCGATACAGCTCCAGGATAAAAAGATGGAATGACCATCTGTATTATAAAGGAAAGGAAATGTGTGAGAAAATATTATTTTTCTCCACATGTAAATGAAGCCCATTTCTTGTTTAACACTAAACCGACCAGATTACAGTCAAATTACTGCTGTTGAGAATTTAATTAAAATTGTTAACTTCCAGGTGTTTGTTTCTCTTCCTAAAGCCTGAAAAAATAAATATTTTTTAATTATAACATGATAATTATTTTGTGTTTTATTGCTTAGTTTTAAATTCTGTATTATTTAACTGGAAAAGAATATGTTTATTTGAAAAGCGGTCATTTGACCGGCATCGGTTGAAATAGGTATGTATGAAATGTCTGTAGGTTTAGTCTTAAAGAACAGTATATACTGATTATCTGGGCACTTAAGATTTTCTAGCTTGATAATGTTATTTAGTTAAAGATATTCCTGGCAATCAGTGTAAGTGTTTCATAATCGAAACTTTTGAAATAATGTTTTCTAATTTAAAACTGCAATACAATAATCAATTTTGGGAACAAGTCCTGTATTCAGAGAGTACAGAAATAATCAAGCTTTGCAGTCAGACTGCTCATATCTCAGGAAGGTTCAGCTGAGCTATTAAAAAAAATTAAAACTGTTGTACCAGATTTTCAAGAACATGTTCTGTCCTAAATTTCACTCCTAAGTTTCTAAATAAAAATAAGCAAATGGCCAAGTGCTAGAAAAATCAAAGAAAGAATGACCCAGAGTTCCGCTTGCATCCTAACTGGGATATAATGGATGGTGACAAATATAGGGATGAAAAGAAGACGTGTGGAGAAGAAGACATTAATTATCAGAACACACAATTTAATTATGACACAATCAAGAAATTTATAGTTAAGCAGCACCACATTTTTGGATAAAAATAAACTTGAAGATAGAATCAATCAAGTACCAAGTACAATTATATTCTTACAAATTACCCCTAACTCAAATCTAGTTAAGCAATTTCCGCTCTTGGTGTACACAATCCAATTTAATCAGTCGGCAATACATGACATTTATGCCAGGATTTCAAGAAAGTCGATTAATTACATAGCATTGTATAGAATAGATAGGGTATTTAAAAGAACACCAAATTGCAATTCTGTGTTGTTGTCTCAGGCTTCAGGTGCAGATGATGAGCACAAAGTAGAATTGGCGTCCAGGCTGCATCGACAAGGGAATAAACATGGCGGGGATGAGGGGGATAAACACCAGGAACATGGGCGTCTCCACAGGACAGTTCCAACTCCAGTGGAATGTTTTAGACAAGATCAAGGGCAGGGAGCTCAGTTATTCGCAAAGGCATCTTGCCAGGTAGCAACTTTCTCTTCGCTTCAAGAAATCCCAGCCCTTTTAGATTTTGCACTATCTGGTTCCAACAACAACCTCTGCTTCCTTCTCCCTTTTTTTGTAACCAGTTCAATTGAAAATCCAGCACTTATTGCCTCCCAACTGGGAAGAAGTTTTCCTCGCAGCCACGATCTCTATCGATGATTGGATCATCTCTTCACGTGACCTCTCTAGTCATGTCCCTAGAGGCACGGTTCACTACTCCAGGCAATGATTGTAGTAGTTCCCAACCTGTTCGCTAGAGCTCATGCAACTCAACTCCATTACCTGTACTGGTTGTAAAAGTAAGCAGAACATGACGTGTCAATCAAATCGAATTTGGCAATCAATCCCCACACAGATTCGCAAGAAACATAAAATTTTAGTTGAGAGTAAAAGTCAAGTAAAGCAAGGTACTGAAGATTTTTAGAGGAAGCTAAAAGTGTATTTAAAACTAAATCTTAAATACAATTAACTAAAATAAGTAAATATTAGCATCACAACAGTTCTAATTAAGCAAATCCAGTCTGAATCAATAGATTTGTCAAGTACAATGTAATCAAAGGAATTTATAGTGTACATCCAATTATTTATTCCGAGTCTGAATTAGTCTTCTATAAATTGTCACATACATGATGGCTACAAATTTGTTTACCATACTTTTATTTATGCTTCAATGTGTCTGAAAGAATTTGTAAATGAGGACTAACATACTGTTTAAGATAAAAAAGATTAAGTCCATGGAAATATTCAACTTTTTTACCTACTAAAAACCCATCATAGTAGAAAACAAATGCAAACATCACATATGGGATTGTGGAATGATCCAATAGTATAATTATTATTGAAGCATTATCTTTTATATAATATCAGATTGTGCTTTTTTCCACTGAAACACCTTAGGCTGTTTGAATTTGTTGATCATTTACAAAAGATTTTTTTTTACAGTAACTGGTATAAGTTTGGTAGTCACTTTGTTAGTATCATTTTAGTATTTTAAAAATAAAAGTAGTTTTAACATTCATCTGTATTTTATTTCCAAACTAGCTAAATACCCGTGCTTCGCTACGAAATTTTAACATGTGCAATATTTTAGCTAGGTGTGAAACCTCGCGTTGCGGAAATCTGTCATTCGTGTATAAGACCCAGTTTTTGGCGCTTCGCTCGCAGGAAGGTTCATCGTTACGCAAAATCGAGCTCCCTTCGTTCGCTGAAAAGATCATAAACACAGGCTTATTTCACTCGTTAAAAGGTTCATTGCTGCGTAAGCATAAGCTCGCTTCACTCACTTAAATCTAATTGCTACGTAAAGACTTAATATTGGAAGCTTCTTCCTTGTCAAAAAAAAAAATTCCCCGTTAATACAATAGTACAACACCCCCTCAAAGTTATTTTCAAACGTATTTGTGGAAAGCAAAATTAGAGGCTAAAACTACTTATGTTGAAACTTTCAGAGATCTAGGCCTATTCGAAGGCGCTTTTTGTGAAATAATTAATTGAAAAACAAATTAAAATTTTAATATTCTTTTTGTCAGTCCAATTAGAAGGCAAAAACTACTTGTGTTGAAAATTTCAGAAATGTAGCCCAATTACAAATCGTTTTGTAAAATATTTGTTAAATAATTTAAAAAAAAAAAAAATGTTAAATTCTGTTTTTGAAAAATCTAATTAGAAGGCCACAACTATATATGTTTAAAATTTCAAAGCTGTACCCATTTTTGAAATCGTTTTGTAATATATATATTAATTAATTAAAAAAATTAATTAATGACGAACTAAACAAAAATTTAAAATTCTGTTTTTCTAAAGTCCAATTTGAAGCCCGAAACTACTTATGTTGAAAATTTTAGAGCCGTAGCCTTATTAGAAATCATTTTGCAGAATATTAATTAATTCTAAAAATTAATTAAAAAGAAACTAAATAAAAATTTAAAATTTGTTTTTCAATAGTCTAATTAGAAGGCTAAACTACTTAGGTTGAAAATTTCAGAGCTGTAGCCCAATTAGTAGTCGTTTTGTAAAATGTTTATTAATTAATTAAAAAAGAACAAAATAAAAAATTTAAAATTCTGTTTTTTAAAAGCCTAATTAAAAGGCCAAAACTACTTATGTTGAAAATTTCAGAGCTATAGCCCTATTAGATATCGTTTTATAACATATTTATTAATTTTTTAAAAAAGAACTAATTATAATTTGAACATTCTGTTTGTGATGTATTCAATCAGAAGGCCAAAATTACTTATGTTGAAAATTTCAGAACTGTAACCCTATTAGTAATCGTTTTATAAAATGTTTATTAGTTAATTAAAAAAGAACTAATTAAAATTTTAAAATTCTGCATAAAATTAGAAATTAGAAGGTTAAAACTACTTATGCTGAAAATTTCAGAGCTCTACTCTAATTTTAAGTAGGTTTCTATAGAGCCACAGACAGATAGACAGACACACAGCTTGTTTTATTATTATAGATTAGTAATTTATTTATAAAATGAAGTACATAAAAATTATCACATTATGATAAATCTTTTTTTTTTTTCAGTGATTTTTACATTTTTATGGAATAAATTCGTATTTCACAAATACAATCAATTTCCTTATCTAAATTTTAGATGTTTGTATGGTGTTTGAGGTTTTAGGTCATAATTTATTAAAGTTAATCATTCGCTCCAACTACCAGGGTATTCCACTTGCAAATGTGAAGATTATCATACAACAGGTAATGTTTTATTTAACTTAGTATTTCCTAAGTATTGCATTCTGAAATTTCCTTTCATATTGAAAGAAAAATTAAGTCATTGAACATTGAAACTCTGAATATATCCAATAGTCATATCAGTTTTGGTGGAAGTTTTCTTCGATTTGAGACACAAATGTGGTTCAGTTTCTCCTTTAAAAGAACCAGTCGACCAAACAGTATAGTGGTTAGCGTGCTAGCTTCAAGACCGCAAGGTTGCAGGTTCGAGTCCTGTGTTAGGCATGGGTGTTTGTAAATGTATGTTAGCTTGTCTAATGACGAATGTTTCGGCACATTATAGCACTCGTGTTGCTGACGGCGCCAGATAATCTGAAAACAACCAACCAACCTTTAAAAGAACCTTGTGAGGAGTTAGCTTTCCTTTATACCGATATAGATTAAAAGTATAAAATTTCATTTTGCACTAAACTGCTAAATTATTATTTTTAAAATTGCACAATTAACCCTCATTGGATTAGACTGTGTACTTAAGGTGTTTTGACAATAAAAACAGAAAAAATATAAGAGCATTATTATCTTTTATCTGGCTAATGAGTGAAATAATGAGTTTGCCTCTAAATATTTATCAATGCAAATAGGCTTCTGAATAAAAATTATGTTTTTAATCTTTATTTAGAAAAGTAATTTCACATTGGACAGTAGAAAGATTGAGTTTAAAAAACAACTATAATTACCATTTTATGAGCCAAAACAACAAATAAACTTTGCAGTAATCTGGATATATATACAATGAATCTGTTAAAGGCAGAAACGCTTGTTAAATTTCAACTTATATCAACTTATATTTTCTTATATGCAAGTTTTAATATTTATTCCCTAATGGGCCTTTTCAGGCTACACATCAGTTCTTTAATAGAAAAATTAATTCGCCTAGAAGAGAAAATTGATTTATTTTATGTGAAAAAATCAAAATGTTTTGACACCTTATGTGAAAATTGAATAATGAATTTTAGGTTATTGAAGGGCTAGATTATTTGCATAGACAATGTAAAATTATTCATACTGATATCAAGCCTGAAAATATCCTTATTGCTGTCGATGAAAGTTATGTTAGGAAACTGGCTTACGAAGCAACACAGTGGCAAAAAATGGGAATTCGCCTTCCTGGTTCATTAGGTATGAATATTTATTTTGATTGTTTTGCTGTATTTACTTAAAAAATGTTTTTAAATTTAGTAACTTAAATAATCTGTCTAAAAGTTTAAGGGTCATTCTACGGATGAACAGGAATTTGATAAATTTTTTTTGAAAAAAAAAACTTTCTTCAAAAATTTTGTTAACTTACTATAAAGGAAGATATAATTAAGAGTAATAATAGTATTATAGTTGTTGAGATAAAAAATAAGATTTTATATATTTTTTTATAAATATTATAAAAAGTAGTGTTTACGGATGTCGAAGATTTGATTAAAGACACATTACAAGTTACACAAGGAAGAAAAAAAAAGAGGGGAAGTCGTAAAATAAGATTTGACACAATTTTGGGGGGAAGGGGGTTATTCCTGTCTACGGCCCTGTCCCACACTAGTGAATAAACTCGTTCATTTTGCATGAATCACTGCAGTGTCATGGTAAATTAGGACTACCCGTGATGCCGCAATGTAGCACATTCCCAGACGTATAGAAATGAACAGAATTAAGTGAAAGCCTTTGTTTTTATGTATAAAATTTTCAAGTTACAATACAAAACACAAATTGCACATAATGATGACTAAGAAAGATACAAAAAACAATTAAGTGTTCACAATTACTAGGCTATTTTAAAAAGCAAGAAGCCGCCTCATTTCAGAGCTGTTTTCACACAACCTTTTTATGATAACTTCGCTATCGACTAAATTAAGAACATCCGTCTCGGTGGCCATCATTACAAAAGCTTCTAGATGTTCATCAGTTAATCGGGCCCGAAGACGAGATTATTTGTAAAACAAATAAATGTATTTATACAGTTTTATCCATAATTTTACTCCATAGCATTTTAAAGTTATAAGTCTTAACTAAGACATCCACTTTTATTTAATGAGCCTTGAGTTTTGCCAATTGTTATGTCAAACTGATTTTACTTTTCATCATATTTTAATTGTATCTTTTAGTTTTTAAACCTTATCTAGTTATTTTATGTTGACAGTTTATCTTTGTCATTTTGCTGTTTTAAGTCTTTCGTTGTTATTTTTGTATTCAAATCTCTGATTTTAATGTTTAACATAAAATTTAAATATTTATATTTACATTGTTTTAATTATTTTGTATTGTTATTCAACTTTAACTTGATGAAATTTCATTTGAAGTTTTACTTAGTGAAAAACTAAATTATACAAAGTGAATGTTACATTAAACATTACAACAGAATAATTTAGATTAATGTATTGTTTACACTTTATGCTGAGTATTTCAATCGGTACGTTGACATTAAGTTATTACAGATTTTTTCCCTTTCAAGGGCAAATACTTTACACTAATAAAATAATTTTTTGAACGGATAAACCCACTGATGGGGTTTAAGGAGCTAAAGGGAACAGTCACCTTCCCACTCTTTCCGTCATACTTTTTGATGCATTTAATGATTTATCGTTCAAGAAATCTGCATTGTTTTGCATGATTTCATAGGGATTGAGGTGAAAAAATTTAAAGACGAGATAAAGGTAACTATCGTAAAAGAAAATTAATGTTTTCATGTCAAATAACATTCTTTTTATCTGGGCGAATCTTTCTTAGGACTTGAAGCAATAATAATTTGACAAACAATTGACTTACTTGCTCAAAATATGATCTGCACGGAAATTCGGCCTATAAAATTTACGTGTTGGAAAAGCAACGACTTAATAATTTTGCAGATTAAGAACTACTACACATTTGCAGATTAAGAAGTTTACTACACATTTGGTTCAGTGAAAATCCAAATAGTTTTGTCAACAAGCCGAAGAGCAATGGTCATTTAAGGTTTTTTTTCGGTCTTGGTCAAACAGTTTCCTTAACCAATAAAAGTAGCTCCTGCCCTCTCTCCAAATAGAGCTCATACGATGACTCTTTGCCTTTTATTGTATGCCCCCCCCCCCCCCCATCCCAACTAATAATTTATTTTTTTAAAAAATGGGCAAGTGTCGCCAGTCTAGTTGATAAGAAGAAAAGAAAGCCCGGAGAGACTGGTTTTGCAAGTTTCCACGGCGGGACGGTTGTGTCACCCTTGGCAATGTTACTTAGGGGCCTGTCTAACTCATCTCCCTGCTCACACACGTATAGTTGTGGTTAAATGATAACAGTGCTTGTGTAGTTTAAAATAAATAAATCGTATAAGTTATTCCATCTTCAAAGATACAGATTAACTCACTTTAAAATCAAAAACTTAATTATTTAAAATCGATATTTATTGGAAATTTTTTCGACTGTTCTCGGAGGGCGCCGTGCCAAGGTTCTGGAGAGGGGACACCGGGATATATCCCGGTGGGCCAGGCCGAGCCTGGTGACATCATTGGTTATTGGCTTGTTCAACCAGGGGAATTACTGCCATCTGTTGGAGGGATTTCCAAGCCACATATATTATAGATTCCAACAATTATTTTATAAATTTTATTGATAATCTAAATTCTATTGAGTTCCACAGATGTCTCGTCTCAACTTTTTTTCTATCAAGTCCAATAACTTAATAAAATTATTCATAAATGTCTTAGTCTGTAGTATCTTAACCAAACATCTGCTTAACACCTAATTTCTTTATCGAAACTACATATTTCTACCAACTGCAAGGATTTAATGACACTTTTTTGGGTGTTCACGGATGTGACCTACTGCCCTGGTTATAGGCATAAAAATTTAAATAAAATTAGCATAAAACTTAAAATTGACTAATAAGTGTTCGAAATGTGTTTTAGAGCATTTTCTTAACCTAAAAATGTAGTCTAAAGAATTTTAAGTTTGTTTAATTTATAAAATATTACCCTGGTAAAAGTCAAAATAGTAAGTAGTGACTTTCTATGGATGTGACATTTTGCTGTTTGGGAGTAATAATTGAAATATTTTATTCCAATTTGAAATTACAATTAATTATATCCATCATACTAAGGTTGTTACCCAAGAAAATATTTTTATTAGTATACTTTTTGTAATAAATTACAGTTACACAAATTCCTGATTTTTGATAGAATGACCCTTGATTAATTTTGTTTTTACTTCTAAACTTATGGCTTAGTATTAATTCATATAATTGTAGTTTTGTTATAGTATTTGCTTTTGCTGATTTTTTTAAGAATGTGTCATTTTAAATAATTATGGTGTGCATATTTGACCTCTATATTACCTCTGTAGTTAGCACAGCACCAAAAGAATTCAGAGGCCCCAATCCAAACACTAAAATGTCAAAAAATAAAAAGAAAAAAATGCGTAAGAAAGCAAAGCGTCAACAGGAACTTTTAGAAATGCAAATGCAACAGCTTGAAGAGCTAGAAATGGAAGAAAATTTCAACAAAGTAAGCTATTTCAACTTCTAACAGTGTCTAGCAACAGGGAAATATAAATGAATTTAGTAATTCTTGATTTATCAAGGAGTTTTTGAAAAATTGAAATTAAATCATGAAATTTGTTTTCATTGTCGTAAGCCAGAAATAAAATAAAATTCTACAGGAAAAAGAAATAACATTTTAAATCAATAAGTTCAATATTTTAAGAAAATTTATGTTCAATTATGTAATGGTTTACTTTTACGTTATTGTAAAAGTATGAGTGACCAGGAATTATAGGAAATATCAGTTAAATTAAAAATGTTTTCTTTGTGGACATCCTGTCTAAGAAATGCTTAGTTTTATGTTTGGTTTTAATTGATATAAATGAAGAGAAATGGGTTCAAAAGCTAGTTCATTGATTATTATTTCTTAATCCACTTTATTTTGTGATATATTTATTTTAAACCTTTTGTAATTATTAGTTTAAAAATGAAAATTTTGCATGTATTTTTGGAAATTTAATTTGCAATTTCCTTAGGATCGAGTTGGTGATGAAGATAATGCAGAAGGAGATGGTGAAGCATTAGACAATGATAGCAGGTGTAATGGTAGCTCAGATGACAATGGTGAGTTTTTAACATATCTGTTTTAAAAGCAAAACATTTTAAATATGCAATTACTAATATTTTCCTTTAAAAAATAATGCAACACATTTGAGGAATGCACATGTAGGTGAGTAGTATTAAAAATAAATTGTAAGGCATTCAATCTTAGGAATGTATATTTTCACGAGTATCAGTAACGATGAGGAAAAAAGAACTTACAAACTTAAGGGAACGTCTGTTTGTCCGTGTCCCATAGACTTCATGCCTTATTTTTTTAGCCACAATTTCTTCTATAGTGTTGCTTTAAACCATATGAAATTTTACAACAAGCATAACATGGGTAATAAGAGTTCATTAAAAAATGTAAAGGCAAAATAACTAGTGTTTTTTTTTATTAATTTTGAAAGTAAATATAAGCTAGCTCATGAAAGCTTTAAGTGTAATAATAAAAAAGCTGTTACTTATTTTTCTTCAATTTTTTTAATTAACTCGTATTACTCACATTATGCTTGTTATAAATTTTCAATGCTTCAAAGCAACACTAGCAGAAATTGTGGTTGAAAAAATAAATCATTAGGTCTATGGGAAAGATATAAACTGACATTTCCTTTTCATGTGGTAAGAGGTTCCAAAAAATATTATACTGTTTTTTATTGCCACTAAGGTGTTGTTCTCTCTTGTCAAATTAAATAAAATCGATATTATTATATGTGGTCATAATTGGATGGATTTCATTGAGGAAAAACATAAGGTATTTAATGCTTTTTTTAATTTATAATTTCAATTATTGTTTTTTTTTTTTTTTTTGTACTCATAAGAAATATATATATATAATCTTTTTAAAATCTGATGCTTAATTACCCATTTGCTTTAATTATTGTTATTTAAATTATTGTTTAATCAATTCAAACATGATTCTGCAAGAGTAGCATTTCATTGCTATTAAAGTTTAGGACATTAAAAATTTTTGAAAGATTAAATTATTACTTAGTTGATTTTAGTTAGTTTTGTATCTGACTATTCAATAATTTCAACTGTAGACTAATATATTGGTTAAAAATTGCAGTTGCAGTATTTCTCCTTTTCCAGTCTTTAAATAAATTTAAATGTTCTCTTTTAAAACCTACTTTGTATTTAGGTCAAAGCATCTCTATCACTAAATCTACTTATGAAGAGCACTCTCCCGGTACATCTGTCTCTCCTTCACAAGAATACTGTAGTCTAACACCAGGTGAAAACGTGCCTAGAATCGGCAGCGTAGAAAGGCCCCGTTTATCTGTTTCGGCAGAAGGACTCTGTAATGGTCACGAAGATATGGATGAATCTTATTTAACTTCAAGGGGAAGGTTGGAGAGGTCAGAAAGTACCTTGACTCCTGCTTGGCATCAAAAATCCAAAGAGCCTGAAATTAGAAGAGTAGCTTCCTGTCCTGGTATGCCAACTATCTTTCATTTATATCATTTGCTAAGAAAAATTAAATTAAATTTAAAAAAATCCAGATATAGTTGCAGGTACAATTACAATATACGATCTTATGAACTGTCTTTAAATATATATATATATTAAAGCATTGTACTGCATGGGGTAATTTCATAATTTAGTTAAAATGTATATTGATGTTCATATTGGAACTAATTTTGCTTGGTTTAAATTTTATGTGTTTTTAACTAGAAAATGACAAACCAATGGACCACAAACCAGACCCTGTTCATGAAGTGTGTGATATATCTGTGAAAATTGCCGACTTGGGAAATGCTTGTTGGGTTGTAAGTATTAACATAATTTATTTTAAAAATCACTATTTTCTTAAATGATGCAAGGTTTTCATTCATAACTGTTTTTATTTCTTATCCTAATTTTAAATTATTTGGAATTGAAATGAGTTTTCTTTTGAAAAATGAAGATGTTTAAAGCTACTTTTGATTTTATTTTCCATTGCATTGAAAAGCTTGCTCAAAACGCCTATTCATCTGAGGTCATAACCAAAACTACAAATTATTCAGACATGTTTTATATATTAATTTATCTTGTTGGGATTAGTGTCCAGCATCAAAATTTAGTTGTGCATTTGGAACTCAATAGGCACTGACTATGCACTTGCTAAACTTGTGTTATTTATCAATGACTACAGAAACATGTAGAAGTGGGTAAACTTAATTTTATTATTTAATATAATTTAGTTTATTTAAATTTCATTAATCTGTAATTGGTGAAGTATGTGTACTTCTAACAGAAAATAGTCATCTTTATTACTATTAATTTGCTGTCAAATATCAAGCTGAAATGATCAGACCAGACTCTTTAATCTATATGTTGGAGATATTTATCAGAAATCCTTTTTCCCTCTAATTTTTAGGTCATTTTTTGAGCTTATTTATATAACAAGACAGAGTGGCCACAGAACCTTTAAATCAGGGAAATGTCTGGGAGCTTTCTGACTATGGAAAAAATCGGGGAAATTTTTTTAATTTCACGAAAACAGGGAAATTTTCTATTGTTTTGAAAGTACGGTTCCCCGCTCATGCGTATTTTGGCACCATTTACCCAACAAACTGTGGTGGTAATCATTAGAAGTTTAATTATAATTTAAGCTTTTCATTACAACCAAAACTGTTTTTAAAAAACTGGCATAATATCTCGTTAGCCATTTGATCAAACTGTTTACACAACTAGAAAAGTTGGGGGAATTTGAAATAAAGTCTGCTGTAAAATCTAGGAATTTCTTAGACATTTATCAGAGAACTTTTTTTCGTGAATTTTGTGGCCACCTTGCAGGAAAGGTGTTGGGTGAATTGATTTCCACTTTTATGACACAATTTTTCTCCTCACAGCATCATCACTTTACAGAAGATATTCAAACTCGACAGTACAGGTGTCTAGAAGTTCTGTTGGGTGCTGGATATGGACCTCCAGCTGACATATGGAGTACTGCATGCATGGTAATTATCATTTTTGTGCCTACATTTTCTAAAAGTTATTTTTATGTTGCATGAAGTTTGTACAGTACCAGAAGTTATGAGGTGGAAATATCATAGTGCCAAAATCCAATAAAAAAATATGTATAAGAAAATTTCATTAAATACTACAAACCTCAAAATGTATAATTTTTTTTTAATAAAATAAAAGTTTTAAATATATCAGTATAGTGCTTTCAAATTTAGTGTTACATATAGACAGCATTTTGAAAGGCATTTTGTTTCAGGCTTTCGAATTAGCGACTGGAGACTATTTATTTGAGCCTCATTCTGGAGAAGACTATTCAAGAGATGAAGATCACTTAGCCCACATTATAGAACTTCTAGGAGACATACCGAGGCATATCGCCTATTCTGGAAAGTACTCTCGAGAATTTTTCAATAAGAAAGGTGTGTTTTTTAGTTTTACTAAGGAGTTCTGTTAAAATATAATTAAAAAGACGATAATTTATTAGATAGACGAAAGTAAGCAAATCAAATATAAAAATTATTTGCTTTTTGTGTCTGCAAATTTTTTTTTAAGAAACTAAAAGCATTTAATATTAAAAGTAATTAGTAAATGTTTCAAAATTTCTTTCAAAGTATGCCTTGAACTTGAGATTAATATCAGTTGATTTTAAAAAGAAATTTATTTTAATTTTTGCCAAAAAAAATATTCTGCGATTAGCATGTTTTCTGCAATTGTTAGTTGCCTATTATCAATAGTTCCTTGAAATTTTTGATTTGCATAATTAGCATTAGAAATTTTTTGCTCTATGAACTTACCTTGATAACAAAAAAGGCTCAAGAGTAATGTTAGTCAAAGATTGTAGCAATACTGTGCAAGTGAGAGTTTCATAAAAATGTTGGTGCTGTGTTCTACAAATCCCTAAGAGACTATGGATTTTGCAGTGCCAGAGCTTAAAATATAGGAAGGAGCCTTTCAGACTGAAAAACAGAATCATAGATTATTTTATAGTTTAAATAAAAAAAGTTGAGAAATTTTCTGGCCTAAAGTAGTTCAAATGTTGCAGTCAAAACTTCATTTTACAATTGAACCAATTGCATATTGTAGCAACACCTCCTATGTAAGAAAGCCTTTGCTAGTTAATTTGAATAGGATAGCATTTAGAAAACATTTCTTTTTTATTGACAGAGATAGTTGAATTTTTTTTTAATATTTATGTTCAACTATTATTTTGAATTTTATTCCGAAATAAAATGCCAAATCTAAATAAACTATTTTTATTTTATTCACAAATCATAGTTATTATTAATCAATAAAACATTTTAAAGCAAAATAGTTTAGTGTTGCTATTCATTAACTTCAACATTCTTTTGCTTCACAATTTTTTTTTCACTAACAGGTTGTCATTTTGTTGCCTACAATAACTATTTAGATCAGGGTTTCTTAACCTTTTTGGCACAATGGACCACTTTAAAAGTTTTAAATATGTCACGGACCCCTCTGTGAAAAAAAATTGCTTAAACATCATTTATTACAAAATATATTCTGTTTTATTATTTAATATTTTTATTTCAATAGTATAAAAAATTTGAAGAAATTAAAATTTTTAATGTGAAGGCGGTTGCTGCTTTTCCTTGATTAACAGATTGAATTGAGGGATAGTTTTCGACAAAGCAACGCGCATATCATGTTCAACATTCAGTCGATTTCGATGTTTTGTTTTTATTGTGACAAGTGTGGAAAATCCCGCTTCGCAAAGATATACTGTAGCAAACGGAATAATGGCTGCCATAGCTCGTTTTACAAGCAATGGGTAGGCTTCTTTTAAAGAAGACCAAAACTCTCCAAGAGTTTTTGAATCGAAATCCATTTTTAACAAGGACTTTGTTTTCAAATCAATTAGCTCATTTTTGGCAAGGTTCATGTCATCGATACAGTCAATATCATAAAGAAAAGGATTACGAATCCACAACTCATCTTTTATATTTATTCCATCCGAATTGAAATATTTTTCAAATGAAACTTGAAGTACTTCCAGGTGTTCACAGATTTCATTTTTCAAGTTATTCAATAACAAACTATCTTGCCGAGATCCATTTTCAAAAAGCACTTCGTCCAACATTTGAAAGTTTGCATGTATCCCATTTTGAATTCTAATTTTCCAAAGTGACATTTTCAATAAAAATGTCTGTAGTTTCTCAGTGGCATCCATAATTGTTGTTTCAGGCCCTTGAATTGAAAGACATATATCGTTCATGTGGTTAAAAATGTCTGCCAGGTGAGCCAATTTGCATATAAAATATTTTTTCTTGAAATATTCGAAGAGTGAGTTATCTTTTTCTTCTAAAAAAAGTGATACTTCTGTCTTCAACATGAAAATTCGTTTCAAAACCTGCCCTCGTGACAGCCAGCGCACTTCCGTGTGGTACAAAAGTACCTCATGTTCTGTGTTCATTTCTTGACACAGTGTTTTAAAAAGACGATGATTAAGAGCTCTACTTCTAATAAAATATCACAGTTTTAATAACTATTGACAATACTTCTTTTAAGCTGGTTGGAAGAGTTTTTGTAGCCAGTGCATGTCTATGTAAAAAACAATGTGTAACAATAACATTAGGAGCCTCTTTTTTTACCAAATGGGCAAAACCAGATTTATTGCCAAGCATCGCAGGTGCTCCATCCGTACAAAGTGAATGAAGTTTTTGTTTCCAGTCGAAGTCGTGTTTGGAAAATAAAACATTTAAAATCGCTAAAACATCAACTGAATTTGTAGTTTGCAAAAGAGGCTCACAAAATAAGAATTCTTCTTTGATAGTATCAGCAGACACGTAACGAACAAAAACAAGAAGTTGACTACAATTCGAGATGTCTGTCAAACTCAAACAAATTATCGACCAATGAAAAGGCTAAAACAAAAGAGAAATAAATGAGCATGTGCAAAAAAGCGCCTCAAATTCTCTTCTCCGGAGGAGCTGAAAAAGAAACAGGGTTGCCATACAGAGCGAGCTAAGGATGAAGTAGGTCCGGGTTACCACTGCTGGCTAAATATTGATGCAAACATTTTAAAAATTAGGATCAGTCGGCGGACCCCCAAAATATAACCCATGGACCCCCAAAGGGTCCATGAACCACAGGTTAAGAAACCCTGTGTTAACTGAATGGTTAACCAGATGAAAAATCGGAGTGGCTACGGAACCTGGAAATGTCGGGGAGCTTTTAAAATGTCGCGAAAATCAGGGAATTTTTTTTGTTCTGAAGGCATGTTTCCTCGTTCATCCATATTTTGGCACAATTTTCTCGGGAAAATTATGGTTCGAAGTGTAATGTTACGGAATAATTTTAACTTTTCATTACCGCCAAAACTATTTTAAAAAAATGTGGCATATTATCCCTGTAGCATACATGTTCTTTTTGATTGGGGTGTCTACACATCTGGAAAAGTTGGGGAAATTTAAAAAAAGTTTGCCGTAAAATCGGGGAAATTTTCTTTGTTCTGAAGGCATGTTTCCTCGTTCATCCATATTTTGGCACAATTTTTCTCGGGAAAATTATGGTTCGAAGTGTAATGTTACGGAATAATTTTAACTTTTCATTACCGCCAAAACTATTTAAAAAAAATGTGGCATATTATCCCTGTAGCATACATGTTATTTTTGATTGGGGTGTCTACACATCTGGAAAAGTTGGGGAAATTTTTCTTTGTTCTGAAGGTTTCTTTGTCTGCATGTTTCCTCGTTCATCCATATTTTGGCACAATTTTCTCGGGAAAATTATGGTTCGAAGTGTAATGTTACGGAATAATTTTAACTTTTCATTACCGCCAAGACTATTTAAAAAAAACGTAACGAACAAAAACAAGAAGTTGACTACAATTCGAGATGTCTGTAGTTTCATCCAGTTGCATACTAAAGGGAAATGGCGATGCTTTCAATTCATCGATGATCTGTTTCAAGATATTGCAAGAAATTTCAACTATTCTTGAATGTATCACATCATTGGACAATGAAATAGCCTCAAGTTTTTTTCTCTGTTCCAGTCCATAAACTAATTCAACCATTTCCAGCGCACATGGCTTAATTAATGTCTCTCCAATAGTATGCGGTTTCTTACTTTTGGCAATACGATATGCAACTCTGAAAGATGCCTCAACCAAAGGTTTTTGTGGAATACCAAATCCAAGTTTGGTTAATGTTCCAGATTTCGAAAACTGGGCTTTCTTCTTTGTAAAAAATTCTAGATCTTTAGATGCATTTTCAGGATGAAGAGATTTGAGATGCTCTATCAATTTTGCCGGTTTCATACTGGCGTTTGCCAAAACTTTTCCACACAGAAAGCATTGTGGCTTTTCAACACCGTTCGATTCCTTCATGTAGCAGAATCCATATTTTACATAATTTTCATCATACTTCCTTTTTTTGGACATTTTGGGCTACAAAAAATATCAAATAATCAAATGAAACATTAAGACACAAAAAAACACTTCAAAAAGCGGCAAGGAATCTTGTATCGATGGAGGATATACCCTTATGTCTCGGCTTCAAACTCATTTGTGATCCGCATTTTGGACATTTATACATCGATGAAATCATTCCCTCTTTCATACATTATTCTAACAACGCTTTCTTACCCATGACTGGTAAAACACTAAAATAGCCAACTGAATATTTATTTTTTGCATTCAAAACTTCAGCAAGAGCTAATTCCATAGTGAAATCAAGCATTTAGCAATAATATAAGCTAAGAAAAAACCAAAAAAATATGCTACTCACAAACAGATGAAAGACAAAAATAAATGTACGTCTTACCTCCAGGGCAGATCCAACGGAAATAAAATCGTGAATCAAGTTTAAAATTATACCGCTATTTCAAACTCAAACAAATTATCGACCAATGAAAAGGCTAAAACAAAAGAGAAATAAATGAGCATGTGCGAAAAAGCGCCTCAAATTCTCTTCTCCGGAGGAGCGGAAAAAGAAACAGGGTTGCCATACAGAGTGCGCTAAGGATGAAGTAGGTCCGGGTTACCACTGCTGGCTAAATATTGATGCAAACATTTTAAAAATTAGGATCAGTCGGCAGACCCCCAAAATATGACCCCCAAGTTGTCCATGGGTCATATTCAGGATCAGGCGATTCTATCCATATTCAGGATCAGGCGATTTCTTTTTTTTAAAGGTGTGTTTTCTATTCTCTTAAATACAGTATAACGAGTTTATAAATGTATAACTAGTTAATTTTTAAGTTCAGTAGCAACTGTGTGCAGTTATTTGATGTTTTAAATTGTCCTATATTTTTTTTTTAAAAATCCTATATATTCTTATTTTGTCACTTTGACCCATGGATATTGGCGTAATTATTACCAAGTGAGTACTAGCTACTTTACTTCTGAGGTACTTTTTATGGGACATGGTACTGCTTCTGATCCTATTGTAACCTTAACATTTTCTTTTATTGAAACTTAAAAAACATTTTTTTGTATTTACTCGATTTGGACATGCCCCTTTTGCCAATAAAAAAAAGTGGAAATTTTTTTAAAGTTTGAATTGATAATGTATCCTTGAAAAGTGCTTGAATAGTCCTTGAATTTTTTCTCCTTCAAGTGTACGAACCATGTATATGCTTAAGTAGTTTAATATGTACATTGATTTAATGTTTTATATATATTGGCAATTATTTGGGGGGGGGGGAGGTTGAAACCCATAACCCCCTGATTACAGCCTTGCTTTCCTTGATGCCTCCCTCTTTCAAGTCGATAGTGTTGCAAGTATGTTTCGGTGCAGTATTGTCCTAGTGTAGCTCTTCCATTTTGAAAAATGGAATAAAACCAATCAAAACTAGTTTTTTCTGATTCTAAAATCTGTTTAATTTTTTAGGTGAACTACGACACATCACTAAGTTGAAACCATGGGGCCTATATTCAGTGTTGATAGAAAAGTATGAGTGGGACCCTGCAGAAGCAAAGGCGTTTACCGAGTTCTTAATTCCTATGCTAGCCTTTGATCCCAATGAACGTGCAAAAGCTTCAGATTGCCTGAAGCATCCGTGGTTAAACTCGTGACTTCAAGTACAGCATAGATCCTTTTACGACTAAATCCAAGAACTAATAAATGTCATGCATTTCTCTGGCATTAAATCAGATGAATCATTTGTACATGTTTTTGTGTCATAGGTTTTATAACAATAAAATTTAGATCTGGATTTGTAAGACAGTTAATTTTGCATTGCTTGTATTTAACATTCAACGTGCTACAGTTTAACACAATTGGGTATAGTTTTCAACCAGGTCTTTTTATGCATTTTTAAATTCTAGTGAAAAAACTTATGAGTATTTTACTTCTCATTTATTTACTTCCATGTTCATTTGTGTTTTTATGCACCTCCTGTACTTCTAACTTGATTGTTTCCTTCCTTGCCATTTGTATTTATATTTATGTTTCAAATGTTAAGATGTGTAATTTGATGTTTTGCATAATAATGAAACTGTAAATTCATTCGTTTGTTTCTTTCGAATAAATACATTAGATTTACCATTATTGACTTTAATTAGAATGGAATGAAAGAACTATTGCTTTCGTTTCCAACTGAGTATAAGACTGGGAAACATTAGTTAGAAATAAATGTTTTCTTTAGAAAACTCGAAAAATCATCTTGCATTATTTGCATTCAAAATAATGAGCAACTACAAATCTCTGAATCAAGTGAAATCAGTTTGTAATTAAAACTTCATCTTAATAGCTCTTAAAATTTGAAACAGTACTTCATAGTTTAAACGGTGCTATCTCGCCACTGCTCTGAAAAAGAACTTGGGACTATATCATTGTGCACAGCTTTTCATCTAATGCCGTCTCCGATTCCAGTCGGTTGTAAAATTCTTATTCGCAATACCTGGAACTTATGGCTACCCATTTATGCAAAACAGGATACTTGAAATACATTTTGAATGGTGTTGCTTTCTTCGAAATCTAAATTAGTAATTATTCGAGTGAATTACAACTTAAAAGTGTATCTGCATCACGGAAGTCTGCTCTCTTTATATGACCATGAAACCTGATTGAACATTGTCTTAATAAACTTCAGTTGAATATTTTTAGAAACTTTTTTAGGGTTGTGTTTCCTTTGTGATCACCATTTAGTATATGGTATTATGCTTGATGGCAGGTTAGTACTAGGTGTACTAATACTAATTTTGAAAAATATTCAAGTTATCACATTCTTTAATTTTGTACAGGATAATTTTTACCTTCACTTGTCTTTTGTTATGTTTTCCATGTTCATAAAAGACTTGCATTGAAAATTTTATTTGAGTTGAAAGAGAAATATCTTCATCTCCCCTTTGTACCTTTAAAACTGTAGAAGTATCTAATTTTTTGATCTGTGATTCAGGTATGTTTACAAATGTACACTAGGCTTATAAATTGATGTAATTATGCTTCAGAATTTATCATTGAATAAAAAAGGGGACTTGAACAATTTTCATTGTTTCATCTTTTACTTCTGCGAAATTGTTATGTTTCAATTTCTTAAAATAAAAGTACATGTTACTCTTTCTGTTGAAAAAAATGTTTTTTGCTGGATTTTTTTAAAGTAAAATGCTACTGTAAAACCTGTCTATAATGATACAGTAGAGATCTAGAAAAATATTGTAATATATACGTTATTGTTTATGTAAACCAATCAATAATGATAATGTAGGAAAGTAATGTTATAGACCGGTTTCGTTCACCCAGTTTGCCTGTCTAATGTTTATGTACATATAGTAATATATGTACATGAATATGGTGGATAATGAATAAGGGAGATCTAATTTTAAGTTCATTCACATAATTTAAAAATTTAATTTTATTTAAATTAAAATTTTACTTTATTTAAATAATTTTAAGATCTAATTTTACTTTTAATAATTATATTAATAAGGTACAGTATAAAAAATTTTGTCCCAAAATTGATTTTATATACAATACTTTTTGTATGCTTGCAATATATTTTTTTTAAATAATTAAAGAAAAATGCACAAGTGATGTTTTTTTATACTAGTCAAGAATTTTTTTTCAAAAGTAAAAGCTTTCTGTGTAGTACACACTGAGCTAAAGAACTAAGACTGGAGTGCGCGGACTCCGCGAGCTGACCGCATCACACCCTATTCCGAAGTATGCTTGCGCAAATAGGCAAAAGGAGGGGAAGTTTTTCTTCGCGTCTTATCTTAATCACCGTGACGGGAAAACAAAGTTGGATTATTTTTCAATATTTATGACAGTTCAAGCTCAAACGTTTATATTTAGTTCTTTTAATTTAAACGAATAATTTTTAATAAGAAACGTGTAGCGCTGTAAATTAAGAATAAAGTCACTGATATGTCTTCCTAAGTACCTATTTAAGTAATGTTATTAAGTATATTATACATAAAAGCGTCTTGAAATAATGAGGCAATTTAAATAAGAGAAAAACGTTATTGTATCACTACTGTAGTATGTATGCTGTAAGACATTAAACGTTAATAGCAATTACAATTCAATCATAGTGCTTTTATAATTCTTTTAGCTAGAGAAGTTTGAAAATAGCTACTTTGGAAGACATGCTTTTGAAATTGTATATGTTTAATTCTCACAATAATTAAATAAAACTAAAATGTCCAGAACTTCACACAAGCATTTCTTCGAAATCCTGATTATTCCTACAATGTGTCATATCTGAAATATTTAATTGGTATTTGTAAAGCAACTATATCACAGAGAATTTGTCAACTGCTGTCTTTTAGTTACACTATTTTTATGTATAACCTTTAAAGGTGAATTTTAACCATAATGTTTTAAACGCAATCTAAGATACCGATCTATTATTTGCTTCGTCATCTGTGACTCGTGAAGGTCTTTAAAACACACTTCGTTTTCAATTCCATGATAAAATTTAATTTTTTCAGTTAATAGAAATTCACTTATTATAATTCTTAATTTAAAATTGATATTTATAGTAGTTTGGCAGTTTTCCCTTCAACATCACTAGCTTGGTTCGTAGAATCATAGTTTTATACACTCGGTACACACATGTGTGGTTGCTTGATTATATATACAAGTGAAATTCAAAATAGTTGAACATAAAATCTAATGATATGTAAAGCTTAAGCACATGGTAATTCGGCGATTGCTTTTCGGTTCCAATATTACAGCATATGTTTTTGTGAAACAGATTTTTGGTGAAAATATTCATATCTAAAAAGCATAATACAGTTTCCTAATTATATCTTAGCATTCGATTTACTGAAAAATAGTAGTAAACAAATGCATAAAAGAAGCATTCATGTATTTAACCAGTCATTAAAAGTATCTGAACAATAAATCGGTTTGAAACAATGAATGATTATTTCATCAATTCACTAAAAAAAACCTATTCCTTACAAGTTAGTTTTAATATCCAAAATGTAGATATAAAAAAAACCTAAAGCTCGTACTATGTGTTTAAACTTAAAGATATGAAATTGAAGTTCCGATCCATCCTCTATCAATTTTCCCCATCTGTTTCTGCAATTAAATGCCTAACAAGAAATTATCATTCTAAAATAATTTTTAAAAAATAATAGTAAATTTAGTTGCATAGCTTGAAAAGTGGAAAACCGCAGAATGTTTTACTATAACGCGCTGGGCAACTGGGAGAAAGAACATGTTTTGCCTATTTGGCTGTCTGAAATGCGCTTTTGTATGCTTCCGCGGAAGCTCGCTTGTTAAGTGACCAGGAGCATAAGCGTAACTAGAGTTGTTGAATGGGGGGGGGGTTCGAAAAATACAGACTCGCTACACAAATGAAAAAAAAGAAGAGGAATGAGGGGGGGGGGGGGAAGGAGAGAGTAAAAAAAAAATCATCTTATTAAAAAAGTTTTCAAATCATTGTCCAAATCTACGGGATAAGGAAAATTTCTTAAGAATTCTATTCTATTAAAAGGGGTGGGGGGTGCAGAAAAATGTCTTAAACACATGGAAATCGAAAGGGTCTGATATAATTGTAAAATATGGATGCAATATTTTCGGAGAAACTTTTCGGGCGTAGCAAACAAGATAGGATCAATTTCAGTGGCGGCATCCCCTCGAAATATTTCAAACATACACTGCCAAAAATAAGCATTAAAGAAACTTCCATAAACATTTAAATATATTTTTTCCCATTAGCTGTGTCTCTTAATGTTTGTATTGCATTATTGCTTTTATATACATAATGATACCAACACCGTCCGAAACTGTAAATCTGCGGATAAAATAGTTATTTTTTCGTCTTCATCTGGCGATTCTTTCAACACTATCTGGCGATTCTTTTTCAACTTGAACAGTAATTTCCTCATATTTTTCATCTGTTCTTCTTTTGCAAAACAATTTTTTTTTTCTCGTTTTGCGTTTGCTACCTGCACTCATTTTAATTACTCTCAATTATCCATTAACATAGAGTAATGAAAGTATTGTTTTCAATAAAAAAAAAAATCGAATTTTTTGCCTTTCTCCACGTTTTGGAACATCCAACTGAAAAAAAATTATTTCATAGAAAAATTTCTGCCGGTGTGTCTGTCGTGGTCAGCACAACTCCCGAACGATTTGACCTACGATGTTCAAATTTGGAGTACAGGTTAGTGGGGGCCATTGAACCTGCCATTAAGGTTTTCGACAAAATTACGCATGTGCAAAACATAAAAAAAATCCCGTTCTTTAGCAATCAATAAAAAGCGGCTCTAACGATTTTGATGAAAATCTCTATGATAATGCTTCTTAAGATGTTCTAAACATCCCCATCTCCGAAATTTCCCATAAAAATTTTATAGAGGTGTAAAAAGATGAAAAACGAGTGTCTTCAACATCGAGATCTCCTCCCTTGAGGATCGCTCATCAACAACCGTTTTTCTCCTCTCCTCTCTTTTACTAACAAGAAAAAATATTGCAAGAATTTTCGAAAAATACATTCTCACGCGTATTTTTTTTTTTTTTTTTTTTTTTTTTTTTGCCCTTGTAAGAGTTATCTGTAAAAATATCACTAAGGGCCATTATTTCAAATAAATTAAAATAGTATTAACACTAGTCCACGTCAAATGTAAATGTGCTGACCATTATTATAGTGTAATTGAAAGTTTTGCAATGTGCCACTCCCCTAGTTTACATTCTGTTATTGTTTAGTGTTTGGGTTTTCTATACAGCGCAATGTCCACTCAGAACTTATGTTTCCCGGGATGGAGAGTCCATTTCTTCAGCCTCGTACGGGTATAGAGAGTAATTATCATCAAATGGTACATTAAATGGCAAGTTTACTCTTCTGGTGAAAATTCATGTATAGTCTTGCAGTTTGGTATAGCTTTTGATTACCTTAGTAAAACACTGCTCACTGAATAATTTCAATAATGAAATTTAATGGATAATTTGAGTAGTAATCAACAAAGAGTTGATTAGGGAAAATTGCAGAATATTTGTTTAATTCTTTCTCAACTTAATGGGTTGGGGTTTGAACCCCCAAAACCTCCCTTGTTACGCCTATGGTCTTTACATCAACGATGACTAAACTCAAGTCTGTAGCACTTATGTTCCCGCGATAAAGACTCCATTTATCCAGCCTGTGTAGCGCGTATGATTGTCTGCGAATTGCATACAGTTTGCAAGACGTTCAATATGGTACATTAGTTGTATAAATGTCACTTTCACTTTGGTATAGCTTTATTTGATTAAATTAGCAAAACATTGAATAATTACTAGTAAGGAAATTTAATGGATACTTTGAGAACCAACAAAGAGTTGGTTGAGGGAAAAACGTAGTAAATTTGCTTAATTTTTCTCAACCCAATGGGAGGGTGTTCGAACCCCCCAAACCCATCCCTCGTTACGCTTATGACCAGGAGTAGTTACTCCTGTTCAGTATTTGTAGCTCAGTGGTAGTACATAACAATATTGCCGCATTTTGGTTATTTATACATGTGGCATTATAGCCGAGAGGTAGCGCATGAGGCTGGTGATCGATAGGTCGGTGGTTCGAATACCACCGGCACCCACTTTACTAAAATTTAATTTCTATTTATTTCTTGTTCCAGAAGAACCTTCTAGAACGTTCTATCATTTCCGGTACGACTTGTTTCCGGATGGATGTATTAGTGCTTCTATGCAAATCCAACTTTACTTGTTTCCGGTGAATGTTCTGGAACATTCGATCTGGCTTTATAAAAGAGTCACTCGAGTTGAGTGGGGCAGAGGATAGTTTCTTCGGTTACTGAACGTTGCTCTAGAATTCTTTCTAATAAATACTTACGAGACATAGCACCAACGTTGTATTTCTTGTGTACAGTTCGTTATACGTGACAATATGAAGAAAAGGTCTTCACAGAATTTTGATGCGTGAATTAGATTTTTTTTTTTAAATATCAAAGTTGAAACTTTTTGCTTTTTTTCATGTCATTTATGGCAAATGTTATATTTTCACTTGAGGAAAAATATTCTATTTAGAGGTATATGGACCATTTTTTTTTTTAAATCATTTTTTTTCAAGAAATTTTGGTACTGCACCCTTGTAATACAATTACTGATTAATCAGCAATTAAACCACTTGGTGATTTTAGCAACACTTGCACAGTAAGTCTTCCATTACTGGGCATGTCTTGCACACTGAATCAATCAGAAGGTATAACTTAGCTGATAAATTTATTTTATAGAGGCAAAGCACAAAGGGTATAGATTTTATTTTTTCCCGTGCTTTTACTAAGTAAAAATAGTATCAGTTAAAATTTTTACTATGCATAAAAGGGAGATGTAAGCATAATTTCCTGTTGGAAAAAAAAATTGTGTTTTTTAAGAAGAAAAAACCTTTTGTTTACTCTGCTGATACAAATGACACTTGTTTTTGAGCTCATCTAATGTTTTCAAATGCATACCCAAAACATTTAGTAATATTGAAACAAAAGCTATTGAGTTGGATGGTATATACAATCTGCTTTCTATAGTGGTAAATATATCGCTTTAGACGGGTAAATATGAAAAGTGGTTATCTCTGGGGGCAGGCCAAGATTAAAGAAAAGGAGGATTTATTGATAAAAGCAGTATTATTTTATGCAGGTTTCACTATTTTTTTCATTTCTGTTTATAAAATATTAATCTAAACAAAATAGCAAAAGTCGCCCCTGCGGCCTTATTTACCCCAATTGTGGGCAAATGTTCCCAGACCTACAAAAAGCTATGGAGGCTATTAACCCCATCTGCTTCCCATGTAGCTATAACTTTAAAAGTTGGAAATATTTTCTGAGTCATACCTAGAAAGAGTAAGCTATTCTGATCAATATGAATTTAAAACCCAACATCCAAGCATCAAAGTTGATACATTTTCCTTTACATATAAGATTATTTTAAAATGTGTGTTATTTAACTCACTATCATCAAATATTAACTTTTCTAAAATAACTTTCTTTTTAATCAATCCTTATCATAAACATTCATCTATAACAGATTGTGTAAAATATGGGCATGCCTAATTTACAGCTTGCATTTATAATTACTTGTGTGTCAGTTTTCATAAAACACCAGTTATATAGCAGTGATCATTAATCTCAATACCACAAATTTAAGTAGGCAAGTATAAAAATCTCCTCGATTTCAAACTGTCAGCTTTTTGTACACTGACTAGCCAAAACTTATTATGATCACTTTCTCAGTATTTTGTTTGGCTACTCTTTGGCCTTAATACTGGGTTGTACATGTTCTAGCCATGGACTTTATTGTTAAAATAAACATGATCTTTGACAACAAAAGATGATCCCTGATTAAGAAGTGTAATTTGCTGTAACTGTTGCCCTTCTGATGGCTCTCTCAATTTCTAAACAATATGTTGTCTGATCAAAATGACCAAAAGTTGCCAGGGTTCCCACCCTTTTTTCAAAAGGAATAAAATTAAGGAGTTTTTAAGGACTTTTTAAGGACCCACAAATATTTATTAAGGACCTTTATAAACACGACAAAAATACTTTACACCTTCACAGTAAATCTCGTAGGGAGAAAATTACTAAGCCATAAAATATAATAAATGACTTTATTTACTATCTTTTTTGGCTTAGGACATAAGCTTGGTTGTCATACAGAGTGTCTACTAAATTTCTGTAGGTTCATTTAGACTTTTTAGGGACTTTCGAATTAAATTTATGATACGACTTTACGCAATTATGTGAGAAAAGAGGACTCTAGTATCAAATTTCAGCTTTCATAAACTGTTTCTAAATAATTTTTTTAAAAATAAAGATAAACCATAAATCATGTCAAAGTTAGATGAACATTAAACAAATACTCTATACCACATTCTTTTTGTTTTCTGAATACTTGAATTTTTAATAAAAATTGAAGAAATCAACAATTTACTTTAAAAACATTTCGTAATGTAATTTTTGTTTTTATGCATCAAATTAAATGGGTAAAAAAATTATATTTTAATTTATGTATTTAAAAAAATTGTCTCCGCATGTTGTTGGATTGGAGGGGTTTCAGAATTTTCCATTTCTTTTCAGTTAGGATTATTTCTTTGTCTTCAATTTACTGATTTTGCAAATAATGGAAATTTGCAGTTTCCATTATTTGTCAATTTTTTTTCTTCTTTTTTTCATTTGCTTAAATTCAGCTGCAGCCACCTTTCAGTTACAGTATTCAAGGAAAAACTTAAAATTTTCACAGAATTGCAATATCAATTAATTTTAAACAATTGTATGAAAAAAATTGCTTTCCATAGCATTTTTTTACATCAATACTGCATACAAATTTGCATATATAACTAATATGTAATATTATTTTTCAAGCTAAAATAATTAATTCTACATACAATAGCAATTAAAATTACAATTTTAAATAGGGATATACTGTTAAGTTGGCCAATGGGGGTTAATTTCTTGAATAAAATTAATTTAAAATTTTAATAATTCAGCATCGATTCAAACCAAACAGAAAAACCGATCCTCGTACTAATCACGGACATAACGGCTATCACATCAGCTGAAGCCCAGGCGAATGACACCAAAACGGCATTACAAATCTCAGAAATAGCTGCTATTAAAGGCTTAAAATTACCAACACTCCAAAGTAAATATCGGCGTTGGCGGCCACCATATCGTCGAGAATTTCAGTAATTACATTAAAGCAACAATCTGCAAAAATAACCATCACACTAACGTAAATACTATCGTTAGCACCCAAATATATCGGTGGAAATCTCTTCAATAGAGTCAACTATTTCAATGTAACTCTACGAAATTGACTATCACAACCACGTAAATTTCAGCAGCAGTATAACAACTATGCAAACCTTCGGAATATTGGTACTTAAATCAGAGTAACATTTGCAAAAAATGAACATCACAACAAGGTAAATCCCAACTATAGTTATCTTCTAAGTAAAGTAAATCTCGGCAATAGCAGCCCTTACATCAACGTAAAGTTCAGCACTTTTATGCACGACAGCTAATCAGGCCGGGACCTACAACTTAATGTGGATTCCGAACCACAACGAACATTCATGCCTAATCCGGGATTCGAACCCAGCACCTTTGGCGGTAATCTGTAAAAAGTGGTCATTACATCGGAGTTGGGGAACTCTGAATGTAAGCAGGCTCCATGGTTGTCAGACTTGCAAGCAAGCCCAATAATATTGTATTGCAGATTTGTATATATAAAAAAAAGAACTGAAATCCATATTTCAGATGAATTGTACCATTTCTGACAGGTGCAATCTCCGCAACGGTGTCAATGACTGTTCTATCGGCGTAACAATCGACGAAAATGAATATCACGCAACAACATAATTCTTAGGCGATAGCGTCAGACATAAGTACGAAATCAACAATCATTTCAATAGCGAAAACGCTCAGCAAAATGGCCATCACATACCAACATAAATAATGCCGATAGAGGCTATAACATAAGAGAAAAATGCGAGAAAAAAAGTAGTCATTGCATCCGTGATTTAGGGAGATCTGAATGTATGCAAGTTCCGTGGTAGTTAGAAAATTTTCATCGATCTCGCACACGATTGAAATTTTGGTCAAAAAGCCTGAAAACTTCGAAATTGAACCATGTGTGAAGAGAGAATAAGGAGTAACTTCTCTCTATCTGCGAGATCAATGGGAAACTTGTAGAATAACGTTGATTTTCTATGAAATTTGTAAAAAAAAGTGGAAAGATATGAAAAATTAAAAAAAGGGTGGAAATTCGCTGATCGGTGAAAGGAATCACATCCATGGAAAAGATATATTTTCGGGACAAAATTTACGATTTCGGTACTTTTTCGGAGCCAGTTTTCAGTTTCCGCATATTTTCGTGACATTCGGAACCAGTAGACACCCTGTCATAAAACTTAAGTTTTTGTTCCTATCTCCTATCTATTACTATTTGTCTAGGATTTAGACATAATGAATTATGAACAACTGTATCGTTTAATAGTAATTTAATCATTATGGTTTGCAATATTTTTACAATAAAGCTACAACAATATCTTTTTAAATTGAGGCCTTCCCTTGCACTTACATTGTCTTCAATTTTTCTTTTAATAGTTTATTAGCAAAAACCCCATGCTAATTTTGTTGATAGACGAGTAACATTGTAATCCTCTAAGTCAAACTTACAAAGTTTTAATACTATTGTAGTAGTTTTATGATCTTGCTTTAGAACATAATAGTTCGTGCACTGTATGACGAGTTTTGACTATTTATCTTCATAAAAGGGCAAGAGGAGATAATCATTTTGAAAGAATTTGAGGAAAGGGCGTAGTAATTTAGCAAAAGCTAAAACAAAATTAAATTTGGCAACTGCTGTTTTGTCTCACAAATAGTCTGAAAAGACTTGCAACTTGATTTGCTTAAATTCCCCTTTTCTGCCTCTTACATTTTCAAATGCAAATTTACATATTAAATGGTATTTTCTTGATTATTTTCGTATTCATTTGGTTTTCAGTCATTGTTTAGCATTAATAGCCATTTTTCATAACAGGTGGATTTTGAACTACCCGCCATAATAAATTGGTGACGTTTTGATCTTGTTGCCAATTTTTCTTCAAAAACGTGCCAACCCAGACACGTAGACCATTAATTTATTAGGGGAGCTCATTTCCGGAATGTAGCCTAACATTTAAACATCACTCAGTTGGCAAAAAAAAAAAACTGTTTTAGAAGAGGGGTTTAGTGTTCTGATCACTATATTTTGAGCTTTAGCGACAGATTGGCTCTACTTAATATTTCGCTCATGCGGTTTCGAAAACCGGCAGAAAATTGCGATCTCGGACAATTTTAGGGGGAAATTAAGGAGTTTTTAAGGAACTGATTTATCAAAAATAAGGAGTTCTTAAGGGCCCTTAAAAATGAAAACCAAAATTAAGGAGTTCTTAAGGAATTTTAAGGACCAGTGGGAACCCTGGTTGCATGTTTTTCGTCTGATATTTTAGTCTTAATTTAAAATCTGTTTTTGAAAATTTCGCAAAAGCTGCGTTTCTGCTTAAACTTGCTCCATTTCTCCGAGCTCCCCTGCTCTTGTCCATCACTGATGTTGTAAAAAAATGAGCTTTCATACTAGTCACCCCTCCCACCCCAGTGTCACACCATTGTGTAAAAACTGTTAGGTGGTTGTTATAAATTGACAACTCAGTTTATACCTATACCAGCCACCTATAGTTTTTCTGTAGTAATACAATACACTTACAAGCTATGAAAAGAAAGTTAATGATCATTAATATGTTTGGACATTCTTGTGCAATAAAGTATATACAATAAAAGGAAAAAATATCACAGTTCAGAAATTGCATATAACTAATACAAATAAATTCTTTTTAGTTGTTTTTTTTAGAAAATTACATTTGGTTCAATCCTCCTCCCCATCTTGGATTAGTATCCAAGTTCGCTCTCTACATTTCTTAATTTTCAAACTTCATTCACTGTCATTTCATATAGTTAAGTTGGATATTTAAAAAAAAAATGAGGAACAGCTATTTGTTCAATTACTAAATATTGATGAAGGAAAATTTCTTGCATTAAATTGCAAGAAAAGAAGTATTGCGCTTTGAACATAGAACTTACTAAATTGAAATAAAATCTTACAAATATATATTTATATATATATACTTTGGTTTAAACAACTGATTGATGAATTTCTGTTTCTCACTGAAATTTATCTTAACAAATTCGATCCACAGTCAAGCATAGAAAAAAATTAATTACAATTTTTTAAATACTTTTATTTACATAAATTACAAAATATGACATTTCTTGAAAATAACCAATAGTAAACAAAAACAGGTTTACATACAACCAAATATTTTGATATGTTTTTTAATATTAGCAGTGCTTTCAAATCTTATTTCATCAATAGTATATTAAAACAAACTAGTGATATTAAACATTTGAAAATTCAAGTATAAAAATATATTATTATTGCATAACACGGAGACGAGACAACAGTTTATATTTCTTTAATTATTCAAATACAGCATGATTAAATTTTCATGTAAATAAATAATGCTTTAAAATGTTAATTTAGGAAACCTGACTGCATAAGAGAAGCGTTTGATAACAAATTTATAGCAGTTAAAACACCAAAATTGTTTGTAACAAGGTTATTATCTGAACTGCCAGAGTTGCACAACATAGTCTGATTGTTCAAAGTATGAACTTCACGAGTCTCTTCTCCATTTATAACCACAGCAATGTATTGAGTCCCTTCTTCCAAGGATGCCATCCCATTTTCAGCTTTCTTAGCTTTTAACAAGGGCATTACATTTTCTGCATTTCCAACTTCAGAAACAGATGCATGTTCTGCAGATTTTGGCACCTGAAATTAACATAAAATTTTATCCGAGTTTAAAAGAAATTTGAAGGTAGTAAGAGAGAAAACAATTTGAACTTCCTCAATGATTTCCTTTCACCATTTTGTAAGCGTACACACACATAAACATACAAATTAAAAAAAAAAAAAAGAAAAAAAAAAAAAAGAAAAAAAAAAAAATGTTAAAAAAATTTCAAAGCCACACTTTATATGTTGATAAAAGCTTTATAGGCAAACGTGTGCATACTTTATAGTCAAATTTGTACTCGAACCTTGTTTAAAGGGGTTAAATATAGTACAGTTTGCAAAATTTCATACTTAACACTATACTATTTTCAAAGGGAAAAAGATAAATGAGAATTTTAAAAATTACAAATTTTCCACAAAAAATTCAGAACCAGATGTTTAAGTTCTTTTATAAGTGATATTTATATTTCTGATTGTAATAATCATTGCTTGGCTATCCAAAATTAATGAGGAAATATAATACACAAGCAAAATTTCAAAGAAAAGTGAGGACACGTTAATTTTTATTTAGATGATTTCTACACACAAGTTATATACTCCAAATATAAGAAATAAAAATACCTCATGTTCATGGTTGATGATACTTTTTTCTTTATCCTCTTTTTTTTCTTTGTTGTGAAACTTCATATGCTAAAATTGAAAGGTAGAAAAAAAGTAAAATTTTTCCATTTATATGAAATATTTATATAAAAAATATACTAGAGTAACATGGTTTAGTAAAAAATTACATATAACTTTTTGGCGAATATCTACGATTTCACCATTTGAGGTACGCAAATTTATACATCTGATGTAGAACTACATTTCCCAAATCAAGAAAGTTATCATATTTGAAAGGGTTATATATAAAATTAAAAATAAATGGGTAAATATCTTAATTAAAATGGCACCTTTAGTGCATGATTCATAAGAATTATGTTAATATTTTTATAAAGAATTATAGGTGCTCCAGTCCGGTATTTCGCTATGTCAAACTGTCTTTTGAAAACTGTAAACAACACAATCATGATAGGTATCATTATAAAGCTTTTGATTAGATTCTTTAATCATACGAAGAATATACAATCGAAGTTTAAATTAAAAAAAAAAATTGAACTTGTTTTAAAACAAAATAAATTTAACATTTTTAAAAAAGGATATACCATAAATTTCAAATATATAAATTAAACAAGGTGTTTAATCAACACACATTAGTGATATAGCCAAAATATATGATTGTATATTTGATTGTAATTTGTATATTTGATTGTAATTTGTATATATTGATTTGTAATTATTTTTCAACTATAAAAATACAAAAGCTCACACATTTCTATTTTGTCAAATCAAGATGGCACCAGTGCAAATAAACTTCTGCTAACTAGCATTTAGATACTAGGATACATCACGTTATGCATTGGCTAACTAGTATTTAGATACCAGGATACCTCAAGTTATGCAGTGGCTATCTTAATTTGGCGAATAAACTAAGCTTTTAAAAAGGTGATGATCATAACGATTAGTAACTAAGTTGAAAGATATTAAAATCAATACATTTTCTTAATTATTTCAACAAGCCCTACATATGAAGGCAAGGACTTAATGCACTGTTGAATAAAAAATTTAAATAAAATTTACCTTATAATAAGAAGACATCTCAACAAATTTTTTACCACAATGCTCGCATGTATAAGGTTTGATTCCATAATGGCGATTCAAATGATCGTTCAAGGACTGCTGTCGGGTAAACCTTTTACTACATACATCACAAGCATATGGCTTTTCACCTGAGTGAGTCTTCATATGCCTTTCGAGGTCAGCTGTAATGAATAAATACCCCAATTTTAAAACGCTTTTGAAAAACTTTTAAGATGAAATCTACAAAAAGGTAACAAAGAAATTGCTATTGAAACTTGGATTACAATACCATTAAAAATAGAGTATGCATTTATTATGACTGTTTCATAAATTTTAATAGTTTATTCAGAGTTGAAATAAGTTTTAGTAAGATCCAAGTCAAATTTTTAATTTATCAGAAAATAAGAAAAAACTAAGACAAAAATGAAGAAAAAATTTACAATAATTTTAAACAAAACCAAGTACTAATAACGGTGTAGTTTCTTTAAAATGCTTTATATAAAACCCAGGGATCAAAATTGACTTAAAAAACTAGGTACACTTAAGTTTGATGATTTTAAAACAAATATTAGTTCAAGCTCAGTTAAAAGAACAGAAATTTGACATTAAAAATGTATCAATTGGAAATGAAACATAGCATTAAAGTATATTTTTAATAACTAATAATATTTTTAAATAAAGGTAAGTTAAATTAAAACATTGAAATAAAAAGTAAATCATGTAAAATGATGGTCCTATAATCCATAGGAAATTAAATAATATTGATTTTCATAAGTGATCTGTATTAAACTGAATAAAAAGTTCACATAGAGAAATTTTCAACTGCATAGTGTGCATGCGTATGCACATATTATTATGAACACAGACAAAAAACAATCTTTCAAGATAAAAATTTAATCTGTTAGTTTATTATCAAGTTGAAAATTTGACTTGGATCTTCCTAAAACTTATTTCAACTCTGAATATACTATTAAAATTTATGAAAAATTCATAATAAATGCATATTCTATTTTTAATGGTATTAGCATCAACGTTTCAATAGCAACCTATTTCTTTGTTGCCTTCTTATAGTCCTCATAGTTAAGGATACAATGCAGAAAACAGTAGATAAAACATATTTTGTTTAAAAAAAAATTAAAAAGTTTCTCTCTGTACACTGAAACACAATCATGCGAATTTTATTCTTTTTTAATTGGAAGTTTATTTACTGTAAATATATTTAAAGAAATTCTATAATTTGTATATTCCAGGTTATTTTCACCATTGACATTGCTTTAGATCAGGAAAATTTTATTTTTGAAAGTAAATTATTGAATACGATAATGATTTGATGATCTGTTCCCAATTGTTTATCAAGATAGCTTGTGGGTTACTATTATTATGTTTGGTTATTTTATTTCCATAAATAGAGAATGATAAAAGGAATGCGATTGTTTGCTCATTGTTCTCATGGCAGCCTTTCATTCTTTTACAATATAAAATCCGATTTCTGGAAATTTAAAAATATGGTGACTTTTGTGTTTAATGTGGCTTGCATTTGAAATAAAGTAGTCTTCGATTAATTCTTTTTGTGATCGTTGAATTAAAAAAAATAAACTTCCTAAATCAATACATTTGGATACGATAAGCTTGCATTTTTTTAAAGTAAGCTAATACAGAAAAAAATTTACAGTCTACTTAATACAATAGTTACCTTTTGTCAGAAAAGGCATTGAGCAAGTACCACACTTAAACCGTTTCACATTATCGTGTCTTAATTTATGAACACGAAGTTGAGATTTTTGACGGAAGGCTTTTCCACAAGTTTCACAAAGATGCTTTTTTATACCCAAGTGCATAGCCATATGCGATTCAAGTACTCCACTTTGAGCAAATCCATTCCCACAAACTTTACATCTGAAAAAAAAAAAATCGTTATTAGTTATACGATTATCAACTAAGGTTTTCATTAAAATGCATTCCTTGAAATAAAGTGGAACACTTTAAATGCTCATTAAATTAAAAAATTTGCAACCCATTTTCAAAGAAAATCTACCATACAGTTTTCACAGAAAGTTTTTCCCTGTTATTTGAATGTACACTGAAGAATCAGAAAAACTAGTTCTACATAAATCCCCACTAGCATGCAGAATTACAGCAACATGAAGTACCATGAACTACACAGGGCTACCACAGCTTAATGGCACTGAAAATAGTTGCTTTAGTAGCCTCAGATGTAACAAAAAGTAGCCAAAATAGTATCCTCAAATACTAAAATTAATAGTGTAACAATCCCGAAAATATATATTTTGAACTAGCTGCATGACCCCGCGTTTGGGAAACCTGTCATTGTGTATAGGTCTCGGCTTTTGACACTTCTCGTGAAAATTTTAGAGCTGTACGTCTATTAGAAGTCACTTTGTAAAAAATTAATTAACAAAATTAAAAAAAAAAAAAAAACTACATAAAATTTTTGCATTCTGTTTATCAAAAGTCGAATTAGCAGGCTAAAACTACTTATGTTGAAAATTTCAGAGCTCTAGGCCCATTAGAAGTCACACTGTAAAAAATTAATCAAATAATGTTCAATAACATGCTCGCTTCGTTCGCTGAAAGGTTCATTGCTGCATAAGCATAAGATCATTTCACTCACTAAATGATTAATTGCTAAATAATCCCGTAACATTAAAAACCCTTCCCTGTCGAGAAACAAAAAAAATATTCCCAGGTAAAACAATAACATAATCAGTAATCAGTACAGCAGTGATCTCTGAAATTATCCGCATTTATTTGTAGGTGCATTTTATTTGTTTATCAAGGGGTTAACATTCTGTTTTCCAAAAATTTAATTAGAAGGCTAAAATTACTTCTGTTGAAAATTTCAGAGCTCCATTCCTGTTGGAAGTCGCTTTGTAAAAAAATTTCAGATTAAAAAAGTAATCAAAATTTTAACATTATGTTTTTTAAAAACTTAATTAGAAGGCCAAAATTACTTATGTTAAAAGTTTCAAAGCTGTAGCCATATTAAAAGTCATTTTGTAAAAAAAAAAAAATTAATTAAAAAAACAATTAAAAATAATAATTCAAATTTTAATATTGTTTTCCAAAAGTCTAAAACTACTCATGTTGAATATTCCAGAGCTGTATCCCTATTTGAAATAGCTTTGTAAAAAAAATTAAACTTAATAAACTTAACATAATACATTTAACAAAATCTTGTGTTCTCAAAAAAAAGAAGAAAAAAACAACAAAAAAACCCCGTGGCGTTTGACCTTTGTCGTACATACTGTATGAAATCACGTGACCCACAGATTTGGTTTCTAGTTTGATTGGTTGATTGGTGCGCTCAACGACCTATACTTGTGTACAATAACGGCTAATCAAGCCCAGACCTACAGCTTAACGTGGATTCCGAACCACAACAAACATCCATGCCTTACCTGGGATTCGAAACCAGAACGCTAACACCACAGCCATCAGGTGGGGTGGGCAGTTTCTAGTTTAAAGTTACATAAAACCATCACTTCCGTCACAATGCCAGAGTGTGCCGGTGTTAGAGGGTCACATGAGCATTAGGTTTTGATTTGATCAGAACGACCAGTGTTCGCCAGTTAAATATTTTCAAACAGTATTTTTACCTCCTCTCTAAATTTTAAGAGGTATTTTTAAAATCCAAAGAGTATTTTTTAAATTGAAACTTTTTTAAATTAAAGCAAAATAAGTTTTTTGACAAAGCTAATAACTGCAACAATAATAATGAAGCATGATCGTGATTTAGCGAATCAGAGCGGAAATATGCTTTTTAAATGCTTACTAAAGCACTAAATGGTTATAAACCTTAAACTAACTCTTAACACTATGCTGTTTGGTGACACCACGTTGGTGTCCCGCGAGACTATCAGACAAATGCTGACGATACTTCGAAAACGATTGAACAAATGCCAGCAACATCTAGAAAACTATCGGGAAAATGCCGGCAACATTACGAAAACTATCGTGCCAATGACAGAGAAGTAAAACTTGACAATTTACAATATCCCAAACTTCTTGAAAAAACGCCGGTGATAGACAAGGGCGAAATGATCTGAACTTCTGAACCAATCCTACCAAAGCCAAATAAAAAAAAAAATCCTGATTAGGCGCAGACAACATAGTGTTAATCTACGTTTTACATGCTTTCATGCATGAGGTTACCTTTTTTTCTCTATTTTGTACAAGAAGGCATGGTGAAAAGTCGGTGAAATACACTTAATTAAGGTACGTACAAAATTACATTTGGAAATTGTGGGATGCCTCCCAACAATCTACCTACAAATGACGCATGTGGTATCAGAAGCCATTCAATGACTTCAGTCAGTCACTGGTCTGTGCGAGGCAAGTTTGAACATGAATAAACTTGCATAACTGACGATTTTTGAAGAGGGTAATCGGCATATTAGATTCCGTTAGAAAATAAACGAAATTTTTTGCATTTTTTCAGAAAAGGACGAAAAAACGGCTAGGATGATCGCTGACTTTATAAAATGGAGGATTATTTTTAAAAATTTAACCACGATGTGTCGATGATTGAATTCACACATGAGGTTAATTTTATGGGATGAAATTGATTTTCAATGCGTGTTCATGCAGATTTCACGCATTTTGGCGAATTCTGCAAACATCGTTTATGTAACTTTTGAAATATGCATTGCAAAAGTTACAGTGATTCGCCAATAGAAGCAGAAAATAGAAGAAGTTCTCTAGAAGAAAAATGCTCAATCTCTTCAGTTCAGATTCAATCAAGCTCAATAAGTGCAACATCATTGGTGGAAGCCACAGACTTAAAGAACAAAGACCGCCTACTTTTAACGTCTTGACCAAACTTACGTTTCTCCCGCGCTTTTGCTTTTAAATAAAACATAAAAATAAGATTTTTTTCCAAAAACAGTCGCCGAATACTTTAAAAGTAAAAAGATTAGCAGGAAAGGTAGCTTTTAGGCCAAATTTGTCGAAAAAAGTCGCCATAGTAGCCTTACCTCGAAAATAGTTGCTTTAGTCGCCTGTGGCAGCCCTGACTACACTAATGTGTGAAGGTACCCTAAAAGCAATTCACTCAATGATTTTTGAAGGGCTGTCCACAATTTTTTAATGGTGCAAAATAATGGCATGTTGCAAGGCATACTACATATGTTCAATAATATTTATATTTGGATATTTAGGTGGTTAGGGAAGGATGTCGATTACAGAAGAGTGTTCCGTAGCTACTAGGTAGCAACTTTCTACATTTGTATTGTATTTTTTTGTTGGAATTGTATAAGCCCGCTGAAATGCGCAAAGGACATGAATGAGCACAAATGATTGGAATGGATGATTGCAGAGTTCGCCAAAATGCATGAAATCTGCGTGAACACGCATTGAAAATCAATTTCTCTCCAAAAAATTAACCTCAAGCTTGAATCAGGCATCGACACATCATGGTAAAATTTAAAAAAATAATCTTTCATTTTATAAAATCGGAGATCATCCTAGCTGTTTTTCAAAGGGTGCCACAACCTTCCTGCCCTTTTTCTTAGAAAATAGCGTCCTTTTCTGAAAAAAAACAACATTTTCGTTTATTTTCCAATGGAATGCAATATACGGTTCATCCCTCTGAAATCACCAGTCACGCATGAACATTCATGTTCAAATGTGCTTTGCACAGACCAGTGATTGACTGGCTGGCTGCTGATACCACTTGCGTTATCAGTAAGTGGATTGTTGAGGTGGGGGGGGGGGGGCATCCCACAATTTCCAAATGTAATTTCATACGTTTCTTAATTAAGTATATTTCACTGATTTTTTACCATGCCTTCTTGCACAAAATAGAGAAAAAAAGGTAACCTCATGAGTGAATTCATGTGAAAACGTAGATTAATACTATGTCGTCCGCACGTTTAATCAGGATTTTTTTTTTACACCAATAGGACTGGTTTAGAAGTTCAAATCATTTTGCCTATGTCTATCGTCAGCTTTTTTTTAGATTTTCGGGATATCGTAAATTATAAAGTTTGACTTTTCCGTCATTTGCGCGACAGTTTCGTAGTGTTTGTGACACTTTCTTGATAGTTTTCGAGGTGTTGCCGGCATTTCACGGACACCAGGGTGGTGTCTCCAAACAGCATAGTGTTAAGAGTTAGTTTAAGAGCAAGATTCTGAGAAGTTGAACCACCCCTGATTCACACCATCTCCGATTGTCCCCAAAAAATTACCAGTTGCTGCTACCCTTATTAGATGATAAAATCTGAAATTATTTGTTCCGTAGTTGCACTGCTCAAATTATATGACGTGTCAAAGATCACCTTTAAAAATGAAAAAATTGGTGTTTTTGTGACACATGAAAACTATTTCAAGCAACACACATGAAAACTATTTCACAAGCAACTTGCCACCTGCATTTCTTCTGTTATGGAATGTACTAGAATAGATCTTTATAAAACATATAAAAAGTTCATGGCAAGTCAATTGCGCAAGGTCATTCAAGGTCATGAAATGTCCAGGTTTTCATGTTTTTTTATCATTTTCAAGACTGAATTATATCTTGCGCGTTTGATTTGTCACTTCAAACTAGGTGTCATTGGATAGAGCTATATTAGTACTATTTCTTAATACATAAAACATCGAGGCAAGTTGAACACGGTGGAAGTTATTTGGTGCCAAAATCGCAAAATCTCCGAATTTGACACAAATTTGAGCTTGTATATCTTGCTGCGGAAACAATATATTAACACAACGCTGAGACTATTTAAACATTTTTTTATTATACTTAATGAGAAATTAAACTTTATTGAGGCAAGTTGAAGAGAAAAAAATAAATGATTTTTTTTTGTTGCACCCCATCCTTACATATTGATGCATTACTGTTTTCACTCATGTTTTCAAAATTAATCGATTTTCACATCACTCTTCCTCATGTTTATAACAATTGCTTGTAGTATGTCTTTTAAGCTAAGAACTTTGACTGGATCGGCTCCAGAAAGTTGCAAAGTACCAAAGAAAACCGAGCTTCGGATCACGCAATGACCATTTAAACTCATCAGCTCCTCTGTGATGAAGAAATTTCATTTTAAACACGTCAACCCCACAATCTTCTTGTAGTTTACTAATGTAAATCCGTTTATTGTATATAGGACAGCTTAAAAAGAATGGGGCCGAATTTCATATCCGCAGTTCTTATCTGGAATTAGCTTTATCACTTCTATGATATTCTCCATTTGTTAGGGGAGAGTAATTTGGATTTCAACTGCAAATTCACCATGCAATCAGTTCCAGGTACAAGTCAGGCCACACCTTATAGACGAAGACAATGTCACTTAGCCATAAATTTATAACTCTGATGTCTTACCCAGAAAAAAATTGCTCATCAACGTTTGAAACTGCAGAGGATTTGTCTCTACATATTGCTATAGAGAAGAACATCAAATTTCTAAAATAATAACTAGTCAAGACAAAACCAGAAGTGCATTCGCAAAAAGAATGGAAGCAGTGACAAAACAGACCAATTATGAAATTACTGCAGCTTTTGAAGAACTCACTACAGATAATAAAAATTACATCTAATCAAGTCTTGTGCGCAAAGAAGGATAGGCACTGAAACCCAAAAGGAAAGTTTAAGAACCAAAATCAAAAACAGTTTAGAATACTTCAACAAAGGAAATAAAACAGGAAATAAATTAACACTCCAAACTGTTGCAAGTAAGATGAGAAATCTCACAGTTGATGGAAAGCAGAAATTTTGTTCAAATGAATATTGGACACGGGAACAAGTTATGTCACATTTCCACAGAATGAAAGGTACGATTGAAATATGCAGTGTTATTGAAGATGAAGTCATTGAACAAAATGACGAATTTTATCTTGGAATCATTGGAGACAATCAGGCATGTAGATGGCATGAATAGATGCAATTTCTATTCTCTATAGTGGGTTCTTCAAAATCTGCAGTAATTTCATAATTAGTCTTTTTTGTCCTTGCTTCCATTCTTTTTGAAAATGCACTCCTGGATTTGTCTTGACCTGTGATTGTTTTAGGAATTTGGTGTTCTCCTCTAGCAATATGTAGGGACAAATCCTCTGCAGTTTCAAACGTTGATGTGCAATTTTCTTCTGGGCAAAACATCAGAGTTATAAATTTTCGGCTAAATGATATTATCTTCGTCTTTAAGGTTTGGTCTGATTTGTGCCTGGAACTGATTCAACATTTGAAATCGAAATTACTGTCCCCCAACAAATGGAGAATATCATAAAAGAGATAAAGCTAATTGCTGATCAGGATTGAGAATATGAGATTCAGCCCCATTTTTTATACGCAGTCCTGTACAATAAACGATTTTATATTGGTAAACTGCTAGAAAATTGTGGGGATGACGTGTTTCAAATGGAATTTCTTCACCAGAGAGGAGCTGTTAAGTTTAAGTGGCTATGCTTGATGTTATCGACACAGTGCATCGAAGTTCGGTTTTTTCCCCCATCTTTTGAAACTTTCTGGAACCAATCCAGTCACAGTTCCTAGCTTAAAAGTCATACAACAAGCAATTGTTATAAACATGAGGAAGAGTGAAGTGAAAAGCGATTAATTTTTAAAAACATGAATGAAAACAGTAATGCATCAATATGTAAGGATGGGGTGCAACAAAAAAAATCATTTATTTTTTTCTCTTCAACTTGCCTCAATAAAGTTTAATTTCTCATTAAGTATAATAAAAGAGTGTTTAAATAGTCGCAGCGTTGTGTCAATATATTGTTCCCGCAGCAAGATGTACGAGCTCAAATTTGTGTCAAATTCGGAGATTTTTCGATTTTGGCGCCAAATAACTTCCAACGTGTTCAACTTGCCTGAATGTTTGATGTATTAAGAAATAGTACTAATATAGCTCTATCCAATGACACCTAGTTTGAAATTACAAAGCAAAAGCGCAAGTAATAATTCAGTCTTGAAAATGGTAAAAATCATGAAAACCTGGACATTTCATGACCTTGCGCAATTGACTTGCCATGAACTTTTTATATGTTTTATAAAGATCTATTCTAGTACATTCCATAACAGAAGAAATGCAGGTGGCAAGTTGCTTGTGAAGTTTTATACGGATAAAAATAGTTTTCATGTGTCACAAAAACACAAATTTTTTCATTTTTAAAGGTGATCTTTGACACGTCATAGAATTTGAGCGGTGCAACTTCGGAACAAATAATTTAAGATTTTATCATCTAATAAGGGTATTAGCAACTGGTAATTTTTTGGCGACAATCGGAGATAGTGTGAATCACCCTCTAATGTTAAGTGGCTCAATCTCTCAGAATCTTGCTCTTAAGGTTTATAACCATCAAGTGTTTTTAGTCAGCATTTAAAAAGCATATTTCCGCTCTAATATGCAAAATCACAATTAATCATCATTGTTATTGTTGTAGTTATTAGTTTTGTAAAAAAACTTAATTTTCTTGAGTTTTTAAAAATTTTAATGTAAAAAATATCATTTCGATTTTAAAAATATCCCTTAAAATTTGAAGAGGGGGTGAAAATACCCTTTGGAAATATTTAACTGGCGAACACTGGATGATTGTGTATCAGTCACCTATTGCAGTAGTGTATATACTTTGTCAGGGGTTAAATACCATGCCAACTCCATGCGCATTATACCATGACAGAGGCTCCATTAGTTTAAACAATCCCAAGCTGATATAGTTCATGACATCATGGTGTTCTTTTAATAGCTGTACATATCTATCAGTCCAATATAACTGAAAACAAGACTCATCAGACCATTCGACATGTTTCCAGTCTTCAAAAGTTCAATGATGTTGAATATCAATATTGTTACGAATTTTGTATATTTGTAAATATTTCGTAGTGTTAAATTTGTAAATAGTAAAATTTTTGTACATTTCGCATAAGGCAGTGCAATAGTTCGTCGTTAATTTGTTTCCCTGCAATGAGTCTCTTGATGCTTGATAACGGGTTTTACAGAGGTAACTCTTGGAAGCGAGTTTCAAGGGGCAGTGCATTTAACATTATGGTAATGGGAATCTTGCCAAATTGGCGAGATAGAGCCAAGTTGGCGACGGTTTTGGCGACTAATTTTTGTCGCCAAATTTGGCGAGAAATCGCCAAATGTCGCCAAACTTGACGACATTTTCGGTACATGTATATATATGTACATGTATCCCATGTACATGTATATAGGACTTTTCGACTACGGTCAGGAAAGTTCTCCAAATTTCTCTCTCTGGAAGGTTCGTGAAGATTCACCACTCCTATATAAGCGCGGCCTGAGTTGGTTAGTCAGTCAGTTCTTGGATTTTGAGTCACTGAATTAGTTGACTGGAGATACTGAGCGAACTGTATTGCATTGTCTTTTGCGGCGATTTTGCAGTTGTTGTCAAGTTTTTAACTGCTGTTTTGTGCTCTATTGAGGTGAAAAGAGCTGTATTGTGTCTACTAGAACGAGAAGTTCTGGAGCTGTAAGAGAACTGTGAAGAGTTATTTTGGAATAAATTTCTGCAAGTTTTGAACTGCTTTGGCTTCAAATCTTTCGAACCCGCTCAACGCAACAACTGGTGTCAGAAGTGGGATTTGAATGCCGATAACCAGAGCAATGGCCGAACAAGATGAAAAATTTCAACAGCTTTTTGCTCTCATGCAAGAAATGAAGAAAGGGATGTTCTCTGGCAAAGAAGAGATGAAGAAGGAAATATCCGAAGGGCGGGAAGAAATGAAAGCGAGTCAAGAAGAAATGAAAGCGAGCAAAGAACAAATGAAAGTGGCCCAGGAGGAAATGCTAAAGAATATTTCTGTGATCTCTGCCGGACAGGAGGAATTAAAGGGTCATCTTTTAGCAACTATGGAAGAAAGTGTGAAACAAATAGAAGACAAATTTGAAGAGAAATTCGAGAATGTCGAAAAGAGGTGCAATAGTTTAGAAGGGAAATTCGAATTCAAGTTTAATGATTTGGAGAAGAAGATAGAGATTCTGGAAAAGAAGAATGTAGAAGAAAATTTGGATGAGATAGAAGAAAAGATACACCAAATGTTAGAGAGGAGACTGTCGAGCAGAACTCTTTCGGGAAATTTGAAATGTGTACCAGTCACCTCCCGACCTTCAATCAAGCTTTCGACTTACGATGGAAAATCTTCCTGGCAAGTGTATAAAACTCAATTCACAATTGTCGCCAACGCCAACGGATGGGACTCCGTGACAAAAGCCTGCCAGTTAGCTGCATCTCTGAGAGCTGGAGATATACTACAAACGCTTTCCGAAGAGCAACGCTTGGACTAAACGCACTCTCAAGTGCATTAGAACTGCGGTTTGGCGAGAAATGTGTGAAAGACTACAGCAGGCTGCAGTTGAAATCTCGCCAACAGAAGCCTACCGAAACACTCCAGGAGCTCGCCACGGATGTTGAAAGGCTCTCCCATCTCGCCTTTTCAGACTGCCCCGCTGAAACGAGAGAAATTCTGTTTCTACAGTACTTCGTCGATGGCATCAGGGATGAAGAGATACAGAAGGCCCTGCGAGTGGCAGATGTCAAGGACTTAAAAAGTGCTTTAGTATATGCCATGAAGTACGAGGCAGCCCACCAAGCAACTCGTAGAGAACGCTATCCTATCAGGACTGCTACTATACAGGAACCAGAACACCTAATTGCTGCTCGTCTGGATGAATTGCAAAGACAAGTCTGTAACTTGAGACGAAATATTCCGGAAAAGAAGCAGAGCCTGAAGTGCTGGAACTGTGGAGGCGAGGGCCACATGCGGAGAAACTGCAGAACCCGTCAAGACACTGGAGCTAAGACCGCTCACAGGAGGGAGGATGGAAGCCACCTCGCCAGGCGTAGGTTGCCAGTTGTTGAGAAGCCCCATTTTAGAGCTCTGCAAATTTCTGCAATGAGTGGCGGCAGTAATCTTCATCATGGGACACATAAAAGGAGTTCCCTGCAATATGATCATCGATACTGGAGCCAATGTGACCATCATCCGTAAAGATTTGGCTCAACAACTGGATGGAAGACTAATCTGGACGCCGCCCTGCGTTACCCTCCAAACTGTGTCCGGCGATAAAATCAACATCCATGGAAAAATGAACATCAACATCACGTTCGGGAGTACTTCTTATCATCACACGGCATATGTGGCGGACATTATGGACACTTGTATACTCGGACTGGACTTTTTAAGGAAATATAATTTTTCCTTAAACTTTAAAAACAATGAGCTGCACTCAGTTTCTGAAGACATAGCGTTATTTGGAATCAAAGATAGTGAAGTTAAATCCGTACATCAAATAATAGCTCAAAATGACATCACATTACCCACAAGAACAGAATTATTACTTCCTGGATACATAGCTGAAGATAAAAGTTTCCGATATGGCATAATGGAATACCCTGAAAACCACAACAGCCCCAAAGGAGTACTGGTAGCTTCAACTCTCGTCGACCTTTCAAGGACTGCCATACCTGTGAGGGTTGCCAATGTGAGTGATACAGCGAAAGTCATAAAGAAAGGTGAAGTGTTAGCCACATGTACTCCAGTAACTTGCATAAATCGAAATCGAAATCCCCCAGTCGCTGTGTCTTCAGAGAACTTAACATCAGAGCTACTGCAGAATGCACCGTTAAACAATGTAGAAAGAAATGCTGCACAACTGGTCATTCAAGAATTCCAAGATGTCTTTTCCCGCACAACTTCGGATGTCGGACGAACAAGTTTGACGCAGCATAGAATTGATACAGGAGACCACCTACCTATCAAGCAACACCCAAGACGACTACCGTTTGCTAAACAGGAAGAGGTAGGAAGACTTTTAAAATGAAATGCAAGATAGCGACGTGATTGAACCTTCAGCCAGCCCTTGGGCCTCTCCCATCGTCCTGGTTCGGAAGAAGGATGGTTCAACTAGACTTTGCGTCGATTATCAGAGGTTGAACGATGTCACGAAGAAGGACAGCTACCCTCTTCCCAGAATTGATGACACTCTGGACATTCTTCTGGAAACAAGTGGTTTTCGACACTAGACTTAAAGAGTGGATATTGGCAGGTTGAGATACACCCTGATGACAAAGAGAAGACAGCATTCACAACCGGACAAGGACTTTGGCAGTTCAAGGTAATGCCATTTGGATTATGCAATGCTCCAGCAACATTCGAACGCCTCATGGAAACAGTGCTAAGAGGTCTTTCCTACGAATCCTGTCTCGTTTACCTCGATGACATCATTATCGTGGGGCGAAGTTTCGAGGAACATCTTGAAAATTTTAGGAAGGTGCTGCGGAAATTAAAAGAAGCCAACCTGAAGTTAAGTCCGGCCAAATGTAAGTTATTCCGACATGAAGTGACCTACCTCAGACATGTCATCTCTGCCGAGGGTGTACGCACAGATCCAGAAAAAGTGGCGGCAGTTAAAGAGTGGAGATGCCCCAAAGATGTACATCAGTTGAGGAGTTTCCTGGGGCTTTGCACCTACTATAGACGATTCGTGAAGGACTTTTCTTACATCGCAAGACCCCTTCACCGATTGACAGAGAGCAAGCAAAAATTCTTGTGGACAAAAGACTGTGAGGGAGGATGCATTTGACCAACTGAAGGAGGCTTTAACATCTGCACCTATCCTGACGTATCCTCAGCCCGATAAACAATTCATTCTTGACACGGACGCGAGCAACGAGTGTCGGTGCTGTTTTGTCCCAAGAAATAGACGGTCAAGAACGAGTCGTAGCATATTGGAGTAAGTGCCTATCTAAACCGGAGAGGAATTGCTGTGTCACCAGGAAAGAGTTGCTCGCCATAATAAAAGCCGTAGAGCATTTTCATAATTACGTCTACGGCAGGAAATTCCTGCTCCGTACGGATCATGCATCGTTGACCTGGCTTCTAAATTTCAAGAATCCTGAAGGTCAGATAGCCAGATGGATAGAGAGACTCCAAGAGTATGACATCGATATCCGTCATCGGAAAGGATCATCACATGGAAATGCAGACGCCCTGTCTAGGAGACCCTGCCCAGAGAGCTGCCGATATTGTTCCAGAGTTGAAGCGAGTTACGGGCTGATCAATCCGGTAATACGCCAGGTTACATCTTCAACATCTTTGAATCCAGACCCGTGGAGTGACGTAGAAGTCAGAAAAGGCCAATTGGGAGATCCTGACATCAAGCCTTTAATCGATTTAAAGGAGTCTTCGAATGCGACACCTACTTGGCAGGACATTTCCACCTTTAGTCCTACGACAAAGCAATATTGGGCCCTCTGGGACTCCCTCCATATTCGAAACGGCGTGCTGTACCGGAAGTTCGAATCTGATGATGGAAAGACATCACGATGGCAACTATTACTTCCAAGATCCCGAGTCCCAGACGTTCTTAAAGAACTTCATAGTAGTCCAACTAGAGGCCACTTTGGAGTAATGAAGACGTTGCAAAGAGTTCGAGAGCGGTTCTACTGGAGTAAGGCGAGGGCTGACGTGGAGAAGTGGTGCCGATCATGTGATGCCTGTGCAGCCCAGAAAGGACCGAAGAAACGCAGTCGAGGAAAACTGCAACGTTACAACGTGGGAGCTCCTTTTGAACGGATTGCGTTTGACATCTTGGGACCACTACCACGATCTGCTGACGGCAACAAATACATCTTCGTTGTCATGGATTATTTTACGAAGTGGCCCGAAGTGTATCCTATCCCTGATTAAAGAGGCTACCACCGTTGCAGAGGTAATGGTTCAGAGCTGGATTTCCAGATTTGGATTGCCTCTTCAGTTACATTCTGATCAAGGAAGGAATTTTACCTCTGCTGTAATGAAAGGACTTTGTGATCTACTTGGCATTGACAAAACACAGACGACGCCTTTACACCCACAGTCGGATAGCATGGTGGAGAGGTTTAACAGAACCATCCTCAATAACCTCTCATTGATGGTTTCAAGAAATCAACAGGACTGGGATCAGAAGTTACCTTTGTTTCTTCTGGCCTATCGCAGTGCTGTCCACGAGACCACCGGCTATTTCCCATCTCAGATGCTCTTCGGTCGTAACCTTCGTCTGTCTTGCGATCTGTTGTTTGGCAGCCCTCCGGATGCACCTTCATCGCCAGAGGAACACGTCGAGGATCTTCAGGCACGGTTTGAAGATGTGCACAATTTTGCCCTAGAGCGAATCCACTTGGCGACGGATAAGATGAAGACCAGATACGACACGAAGGCTACAGGACATCAATTCCACGAAGGTGACAAGGTTTGGTTCTGGAACCCGAAACGACAGAAAGGACTCTCTCCCAAACTTCAGTCTCACTGGGATGGTCCTTACTCAGTCCTCAACCGGCTGAATGATGTCGTGGTCCGAATAAATAAGTCACCAAATTCTAAACCTAGGGTCGTTCATTATGACAGGTTAGCCCCTTACTATGGCCATAGTTTGTAATGCCCCTAGTGTATAAAGTTTAAGTTTATTGTTTATTTAATTATTTATTTATTCAGTAATGTTTCTGTCTATAAATTAGTAAGTTTTATAATTTAGTAATGGACACAGAGTGTTTTCTATTGCTTTGAAAGTAAGCCTTCCTTTCCAGGAGCTGTACTGCCCGGGACGTGCAGTCCTTGGGAGGGGGGCAATGTTACGAATTTTGTATATTTGTAAATATTTCGTAGTGTTAATTTTGTAAATAGTAAAATTTATGTACATTTCGCATAAGGCAGTGCAATAGTTCGTCGTTAATTTGTTTCCCTGCAATGAGTCCCTTGATGCTTGATAACGGGTTTTACAGAGGTAACTCTGGCCAAGCGAGTTTCAAGGGGCAGGGCATTTAACATTATGGTAATGGGAATCTCGCCAAATGTCGCCAAACTTGGCGACATTTTCGGTCCCCATGTACATGTATAGGACTTTTCGACTACAATCTGGAAAGTTCTCCAAATGTCTACCTCTAGGAGTTTCAAGAAGGTTCACGTACGTTCACCTCCCCTATAAAAGCTCAGGGAGCGGGTGATGGAGTCAGTTCTTGGATTTTGAGTCACTGAGTTAGTTTACTGGAATTACTGAGTAGTTCTAAAACGAACTGTATTGCATTGTCTTTTGCGGCGATTTTGCAGTTGTTGTCAAGTTTTTAACTGCTGTTTTGTGCTCTATTGAGGTGAAAAGAGCTGTATTGTGTCTACTAGAACGAGAAGTTCTGGAGCTGTAAGAGAACTGTGAAGAGTTATTTTGGAATACATTTCTGCAAGTTTTGATCTGATTTGGCTTCAAATCTTTCGAACCCGTTCAACGCAACAATATTTTTAATGGCGAATATTTCAGAGAAATTAGACAGTCATAATATTTTATTAATTTTTGTTCTGAGAACACTAAGTTTCAAGTTTAAACTCTGTGGCAGATATATTCTCACTGTAAAGTAGCAAACAATTATATTATTCGCTATGACGTCATTATCATCTGATCATAAAGCGCAACAAATGACATACTTTCAAAATTTCAGTTCTGTCTTATTTAGTTTGTGAATAATCTAGGATGTAATGGTAAGAGTCATCTTAAAGCTTAAAATTATTTAAGAAGAGTTAGTATATACAAAATAAATAAACATTGATGCATGCATGTGTACAATACGCAAGAAAAAATCCGAACGATAGCTATATCTTTGGTTCTAATTATCGTAGAATCTTGCGGTTTGCACTAAAATGTTTTGTTTAGGATTTTCTATATCTAGTTCAAATTTTTTTTCTTAGTGGGCTGTATACTAAGTAAAATAAATTCTACCTTCACAAATTTCAATACGAACCCAAATTTTTTTGTTTTCATTTGATTTAGAATACTTCGTTTACCCTAGATCAGGGGTTCCCAACCTTTTTGCATCTGCGTACCACTTGACTTTTTGAGAAATTTTGGCGTACCACCAGACCTAAATATTTTAATAAACGTATAATATTTACTCTTCGATTATTTGTTCAAAGGTTTTTTTAATTAAATTCCTGAGAAAACTTCATATTTAATGGTTAGATATTTGTTTATTTATAACATGCTTATAATAAAGGAGAAATAAAAAGATTAAAATAGTATTAATTTACAGTTTTATTTATTACCCATAGGTCTAAAAACATACAAATAAAAAATTAGTACAAACTCAGCAAAAAATTAATCATCATACAAAATATACTTTTATAGTATTTAGTGCGAAACTTGTTGTTGTTTGCCTGTGATTAAAATATCAACATTAGGAGTAATGGAACTTATCTTCACTCTTAAGTCCTCTTCAACACTTATTCTGCTTCTATGTTTATTTTTTATGTACAAGCAGTGGCGGCTGGTGCAGGAGGCCAGGGGGGGGCCTGGGCCCCTTCACTTTTTTGGACCCAGGTCCCACTTACATATATACTTGTTAATAAAATGATGATAAATAAATGATAAAATGATGATAGAGTGGGAAATGCAGATAAATTCTCCTCCTGTATTTGTGAACAAAACAGGACCAACTTTCTCTTGAAGGAGTTTATTTTGTCACTGGCTGTGAAGGCTGTTGTGTTTGGTCCCTGAAGTCCCAAGTTCAGTGTATTGAGTTTGTCAAAAATGTCGGCTAGATAAGCCAATTTTGACAACCATTCTTCATCAGCAAACAATTTTTTCATGTCATGATTTTTTTCACTTAAAACATAAAAACTTCTGATCTCAGTTTAAAGAGACGGTTCAAAATTTTATCCCGAGATAACCACCTCACTTCTGTATTCAGGAGTAAAGTCTTGAACTTGCCACCCATTTCTTCACACATCAAGGAGAATAATCTTGAGTTTAGAGCCCTAGCCTTTATGAAGTTAATAACTTTCACAGCATCTGATAGAACGGAGTTAATATTTTCCGGCATACTTTTAGCAGCTAATGCTTCTAGATGGATGATACAATGCATACTTTTGCATTCAGGAGCAACTTCCTTTATTTTTGCTGCTAGCCCTGTCAATCGTCCTGACTTTGCTTTTGCTCCATCTGTACACAAGCCAATACACTTGGACCAGGGAATGCCTACTTTGAGCACATATTCATCAATTACCTTAAAAATTAGTTCCGCTGTGGTATTTGATTCAAGTGGTTTGCAGAACAAAAACTCTTCTATCACCTCTTCATTATAATCAAATCGCACGAAAACAAGTAGCTGCGCCATGTTTGTAACATCGGTGCTTTTGTCAACTTGAAGTGCAAAATAAGTGCATTTTTGGAGTTTTAAAGAAAGTTGTTCTTCAATATTATTAGACATATCGACAATTAGTCTATTTACTGTGTTATTTGACAATGGTATTTTTTGAATTTCTTTGGCTGTCTTTTCTCCTAACACGGCTTGGACCATATCCACAGCGGCCGGCAGTAAAAGCGTCTTACTGATTGTGTGAGGCTTTCCATCTTTTGCAATTCTTAAACTAGCAAGGTATGACGCCTTTATCAAGTTAGTATTAGTATTGACAAACTTCGTCAAACATTGTGTTTCTTCCTTAAAAAAAAAAGATTTTCTTTTAAAAAATTCAATGGGCTTATCAACCAAATCAGGGTGCTTAGTATTTTGGTGTCACATCAGTAAAGAAGGCTTCATGCTTTGGTTCGAAAGTGTTTCAAGACACACAACACATTGAGGAATAGGAATGTCACTGATTTCAGTCCCAGGCTTCACTATAAAACCGTACTATAAGTAGCTTTCATTGTATTTACGATTGGCCGGTGATTTAGGTTTTTTAGCACAATCCTTTGAAGTAGAAGAGGACGTCTGAAATCGTTTCATAGTTCAATTTTCTTCTAAGAAATCACAATTAATTATTACAACACCCACAACGAACCATTACAACAGCATATAAACATTGTACAATCACAGGCAATATTGTGAAGCGGAAGAATGTAGTAGTCCGGGGAATAGAGATTGAAAAAGGGGTCTTACCTTGCAAAAGGTTATGTAGTTCTGATTTTTTAATATGTTATAAAGGTCGGTCCCGTGGTTTATAAACCAAGTTTTCGACCTCCTAACCCTTGTGCGTTCTCCATGGTGCACCAAAAACGGAGCCGTTTTTCAGTTTATACATCATAACTCTTTTTCAATGCATCTTAGAAACACACATTATATTCAAAAGTTGTAGAATATTAAATTATCTGCAACTTTTGTATACTAAGCTTTTTTGTAGACCTATTATGTAAATAGTTATGTCTCATCAAAGTCAAAACTTTTTCGTAAAAATGCTACTTTTTTAAGATTTGTGTCAAGTTTTTTGATTATATCTTCATAATGGTACGTTTTAGAGAAAAAGTTTGTGAATAAAAGTTGTAGAACAATAAATTTCCTACAAGTTTTCTATATAAACTTATTTTCTAGGACTAATAACAAAGGAGTTACTCTGCTTTGTGTATTTTCCGTGGTGCACCACAAACAAATACATTTTTCAGTTTATAGATCATAACTCTTTTGCAATGCATTTTAAAAACAAACATTAAGTTTAAAAGTTGTAGAATATTAAATTTTCTACAACTTTTGTGAACAATTTGCTTTTGAAAAGCTATTATGTAAAGAGTTACGTAGCATCAAAGTAAACACTTTTCGTAAAAATGCTGCTTTTTTAAGTTTTTTGCCGAGTTTTTCAATTATATCTTCATAACAATAAGTCGTAGGGAAAAATATATTATACAAAAGTTGTAGATCTATAAATTGGCTATAAGTTTTATACAAAAAAGTTACTATCTAGGACTAATAACAAAGGAGCTACTCTTCTTTGAAGGTTTACGAGATGATAACCTATAATATTTTATGTATAGGTAGGGGTTTAAAAATAGCTTCTTACTGCATAGTCTGACAATTTTAATAAAAAAATAAAACAATATATATATAATATTAATGATAATGTAAAATAAAAAGTGGAAATATATTAAATAATGTATATATGTATAGATAATAATAGTAATATAAAATTTACCATTTTGCCGTGATGCATCAAAAATTTCTGCATTCGGAAATAAAAATGAGAAATAGACTGCATTCAAGTGGCTGATTCTAAACTACATGGGGTACAGATCTTTTGAGATAGAATAGAAAAATCAAAAGTCGGGTGGCATTAGTGACATGTAAAGGAATTCTTTTAAGGACTCAGTTTACGCGAAAACACCATATACTGTTGATTGAGATTTGCCACTGCCGAATTCAGGGTAGAAGATTAGAAGAACCGAAAAACCATTCTCAACCCTCCTCACCACTAACCATCCCGACAGAATATCAACCACTCAGTGTAGTTACTTAATATTGGAATACATGCGTTGTAATGTTGGCTGCTTCATCATATCCAATATTACAGGAATTTGCAAAGATCTTCCTATATCCTAATGCCAGTGTTTCAAGCATCATCTAAGCAGTATCAAGCATTCTTGTTGCTCTCTTTGGTGGTCACAGGGCAACAGCTTGAAATTTTTTGCGTTATAAGCAATTTTCCAAATCAACAACTGGGAGCAAGTTATCTGTCAAAGCTACCTCCGACCCAAGAAGCTGCTACGCACCATGTCTTTTGCACATACCATCAAGTAAAGACATGGATGGGCCAATTGAAAAATCCTCTGGTCTGTGGGTGGAAGATGGACAGTAAGGGACTTCTTCCTATTACAACCAACAGGGATTCAGCTCCTCAATCAATTCTGACCTACATTTTCTGCTAGCGCAACATAGGATGCACTAAGGCCTGCTGTGTAGAAAGGCCGGTCTCAAGTGCTCCATAATATGTAAAAATTGTCATGGACAAACCTGTGACAATACAGTGAACATCATAATTGATGACAACGATGAAGACGACCCAACAGAATTCTTAATTCAAGAAGTAGCGGAGGAACTAGCCGAGCCTTCGTGGCTAAACGAAACTAAATTTAAGAATTTATAAGTTTTCTAAATTGTAAGTTTTATTGATATTACTATTATTATATATATATACATTTTTATAATACTTATATTTTTTATTTATATTATTATTATTTTAATACCTATATTGTTTTATTTTTTATTAAACTTGTCAGGCTTTACAGTAAGAAACTGTTTTTAATATTAGATCTTACCAAGTAGCTCTTTTGTTATTAGTCCTATAAAATAACTTTGTATATAAAACATAGCAAATTTAGGATTCTACAATTTTTATGATATACTTTTATGGATATCTTCTAAAAACTTGACAAGAATCTTAAAATGTTATTTTTACGAAAGAGTTTTTGCTTTGATGCTTTTCATACAATTTGTTTTTCATACAATAGTTCTACAAAACGAATTTTGCACATACATTAGTGATAGAAAATTTAATACTCTACAACCCAAAATTAAATTTTTTCCCCCTATAAAATTCAGTGGAAAAAGGATATGATCGGTATACTGAAAAAAATTCAAAATTTCAGAATTCAGAAGGTTTTTGGTGCACCATGGCAAAAATGGTAAATTGATATTACCGTTATTGTATATAGATATATACATTATTTCATATATTTCCACTTTTTATTTTACATTATCATTAGTATTATGTAAATAGTTTTATTTTTTTATTAAAATTGTCAGACTATGCAGTAAGAAGCTATTTTTAAACCCCTGCCTATACATAATATATTACAGGTTATCATCTCGTAAACCTTCAAAGAAGAGTAGATCCTTAGTTATTAGTCCTAGATAGTAACTTTTTGTATGAAACTTAGAGCAAATTTATAGATCTACATTTTTTGTTTAATATATTTTTCCTTGCGACTTATTGTTATGAAGATATAATTGAAAAACTCGGCAAAAAACTTAAAAAAACAGCATTTTTACGAAAAAGTTTTTACTTTGATACGACGTAACTCTTTACATAATAGCTTTACAAAAGCAAATTGTTCACAAAAGTTGTAGAAAATTTAATATTCTACAATTTTTAAACTTAATATTTGTTTTTAAAATGCATTGCGAAAGAGTTATGATCTATAAACTGAAAAACGTATTTTTTTTTGTGGTGCACCACGGAAAATACACAAAGCAGAGTAACTCCTTTGTTATTAGTCCTAGAAAATAAGTTTATATAGAAAACTTGTAGGAAATTTATTGCTTTACAACTTTTATTCACAAACTTTTTCTCTAAAATGTACCATTATGAAGATATAATCAAAAAACTTGACACAAATCTTAAAAAAGTAGCATTTTTACGAAAAAGTTTTGACTTTGATGCGACATAACTATTTACATAATAGGTCTACAAAAAAACTTAGTATACAAAAGTTGTAGATAATTTAATATTCTACAACTTTTGAATATAATTTGTGTTTCTAAGATGCATTGGAAAAGAGCTATGGCGTATAAACTGAAAAACGGCTCAGTTTTTGGTGCACCACGGAGAACGCACAAGTGTTAGGAGGTCGAAAACTTGGTTTATAAACCACGAGACCAACCTTTATAACATATTAAAAAATCAGAACTACATAACCTTTTGCAAGGCAAAATGTCTCTATTCCCTGGACTATAGGTGCAGGTGAAGTTATTAATAGTGTGGGCCGTGGGGGAAGAGGGGTAAGACAGCTCTCGTCGCCTCGCCGCCTTCACTTCTCAACTCCTGCAGAGACAAGCAGCGGAGTAATGTTTGCGTGCTCACTGCTCAAGTGTACAGAAGCTATTAATAGCATGTTGCTCACGTCACTCACGCGTACCACCTGAAACGTTCCTGCGTACCACCGGTTGGGAAACCCTGCCCTAGATACTAAATTTCAGTTCATTATGTTGAGAAACGCGTCATTCATGAGCGAAAATGTTTTGGTCGATCTTGAGGGCAAATTTCTATAAAGCGGGGAAGAAGTAAGCGTTTTTACGAGCTTCAAGATGTAATCTATTACACGGTCCTTTAAAGTGATCTTTTTTACATTTTTGCTAAAATATTGAGAACCAAAAGTCAAAACGGAATGAAAAAAATTCTGGAGGGTTTTCGACCAATAATAATTCTAATAGAAGCAAATATATATATATTATATATATATATATATATATATATATATATATATATAATATATATATATAATATATATATATATATATATAATATATATATATATAATATACATATAATATATATATGTTTTCATTCATTGATTTAGAATACTTCGTTTACCCTAGATACTAAATTTCAGTTCATTATGTTGAGAAACACGTCACTCATGAGCGAAAATGTTTTGGTCGATCTTGAGGGCAAATTTCTATAAAGCGGGGAAGAAGTAAGCGTTTTTACGAGCTTCAAGATGTAATCTATTACATGGTCCCTTAAAGTGATCTTTTTTACATTTTTGCTAAAATATTGAGAACCAAAAGTCAAAACGGAATGAAAAAAATTCTGGAGGGTTTTCGACCAATAATAATTCTAATGGAAGCAAATATATACATATATATATATAATATATATATATAATATATATATAATATATATATATATAATATATATATATACATGTTTTCATTCATTGATTTAGAATACTTCGTTTACCCTGGATACTAAATTTCAGTTCATTATGTTGAGAAACGCGTCACTCATGAGCGAAAATGTTTTGGTCGATCTTGAGGGCAAATTGATATAAAGCGGGGAAGAAGTAAGCATTTTTACGAGCTAGAAGATGTTTTCTAAATGAAAAAATTTCTGGAGGAGTTTTCGACCAATAATAATTCTAATGGAAGCATATATATATAATATATATATACATGTTTCTATTTTCAAAAATTTAAAACTTGTTTCAGTAATTAGTAATTAATTATTATTAAAAAACTGTTTAATACAAAAGTTGCATGTTATTTATGTTTAGCCTTTTATAAACTATCGTTTGAAATAAAAATTGTTAATTTGCCATCTTTTTTGACATCATTTAAATTACTAACCACTCATTGGAAAATTATGAAATTTGGTATTCAGACGTTTTTTTGGATTCTAAATCTAAATATGGTATAATATTATGGGGTTGCCATTGAACTTTTTAAAGTTTTGTTTAGTTTTAATATGTAGGCGACCCCTCATGATAAAAAAAAAACTTGTATACAATTAATAAAGACCTTCCACAATTAACAATGGTAAGACTTTTGTTATTTCATCAATTAGAATACAAGAAATAGCCATCATTCAGATTTTTTTTTGCGTACTGTACAAAATACATAGATACAAAATAATACACATATGCAAAACAAAATATACCTTGAAGACAATGACAGAGTTACTGTTTTAACTCAACAACTCGAATAAGAAAATGGCAATTTTAGTCACCTTTCCAAAAGAATTGTTTAAAAAATCTAAGCAATTTTAATTTGGGTATATAAAGTACTTGAAAAGTCATCTTAAAATCATT